>OZ010799.1:295975289-296575289 GCA_963932465.1 Maratus speciosus
ATTATGCAGTTTTAAGTATAATTATGAAAGTAATTTTCAGAGAATCTGCGATTGTTTTTGTTGGCTATGGATGCTATGGTCATCTCTTGCACACATGAGCTAAACAGACCGGGACTTCAGATTAAAATGGAATCTGACCCACTACACACATCCATACCTGATTGTGTTCGAACCAAGCAAGCTCTTGTTCAGTAACTAGCTCGCCAATCGCAAGACAAGCAGGTGGCTTGAATCTGGGAAAAGTACTTTGAACGATGTATCATTTCATCACAGGAAATCAATGTGTCTTTATTTCTCATTCTGAAAAGAAGTTTTAAGTCTATTGCATAAAACTTTTGACTCTGAATTAAACAGAAAAAAAAAACTGCAGGAAAATAACTGTTTTCTCAAACTTTACTTTTTATAGACAGCGGGGGGGAGGGGGGGGGACCTTTTCCACCTATTTTTAAGGAAGGGGGATCGAATCCTTAACCCATCTTATGCTGCTTGGACATATCGGGCATTTCTCCGCGCTCTCACAATAAAAATATCCTTTCCACTAAATTCAGTTTTTGTGCATAAAATTTATACCTCAGCATCAATATAATTTTTGATAGAAAGTGAAGAATAGAGCTGTGTAGGGGCCTGAGTTATCATGATTATGGGCCCAAATCGTTTTTTCACGATCATAAATCTAGATCAGAAAAAAAACCTGTCCTCAAGTGAATTTAGGGAAAATTGGGAAGCAACTTTAATACCACGCTTCAATTTTTGTGCAAGCAGCAAACATGGAGCATGACGATTTTATTTTCCATCAGGGTCAATAGGTATAGGAATAGGATCAAGAGATTTTGGGGGAAGGCAGCTGATTTTGGTTATCATTTTTAATTTTGTGTATATGGTGAATCTCATGTATAATGAAGTTATACGTAAGTTTGATATTTTAAATGATAATAAAAATATACTAAAGTATTTCTGTTTTCCGAGTTTTTCTTTCCTCTCATAATATGGGTTAAGTTTAACCTCACTCACCAGGAATACAAGCAGAAATTGGAGGCCCCGAACAGAGGTCAGGTGAGCCCTCTGTATCTCCTGTATTTACTATATGCATATGCTTAAACGGTTCCTCAAGGGGCCTTTTTCAGCTTAGGGCACCGATACAACTCTCCGCCCTATCGCCCTTTGATCATGTCCCTGTTACTCGCATAATAATATTTTAGATAAAATGATCTTTTGGTTTTTCATATAAGACGTCATAAGTGAGTAATACAGAGGACCCCAAGAATGTCTATACTTTGGGCCTCTAATTTTTTAAATCAAGTCTTGATGACGACATCATACTGACTTTAATATGGTGATGAAAATAATTATTTTGTGTACATTCGAAATCTTTATTTTTACTTATTTCTTAGGTAATTTTCTTTATATGTATGTACTCATAACTTTTGTAAAATCAAAAATTTCAGTTTTTTTATTCTTGTTTTATTTTCTGTTATGCTTGTATCTATACTTTGCAACAGATATAGTTAATAAGAACGTAAGGATAATAATAATAATAAATAAAAAACAGAAACAAAAGTTTGTACAAAATAAGCATAAATATAACAAGTATTATGTACCAGCAATTTAGAAAAAAAAAATCCCAATTAGACATTCACTGAAAGTTTATTACCTGATAATACCTGAATACCCGCGGAGGAAGAGAGGTAAGAGGAAACAATACTTTTGCGACATTGCCTCAAGGCGTAGGCATAGCTCCCTATGATCTGGTCATTTTTCAGGAAGGCAGGAAGTTGCGGGCTATTTGTACTATGGTAACGTGAGTAGTAACGTGATCAACTATTTTACAGCTTTTAGTTCTCTCAGTAGGGGGGTTTCCTGTGATTTTTGTTGGAAATCTTCTAAACTACGCTTCTAAGAAATGTATTTCAGATTGCAAAGGAAAAAAGTATGAGCAAGATAAGATTTGGAATAGTATAAAATTCCTGTACTTTTACCATCTGAAACCGAGCCCCTTTGTTCCCGGGCTCCTGGGAAGTTGCCCTCTGTGTCGCCCCCCTCCTCTCACCGGCCCTGAATAAAATTATAATTATTATTTAGTAATTAGGTACAGAAATTATAAAAACTGCGAATTAGTAGTTTCATTAGTTAATAGCATACAATAACATTATATACATTAATATTTTGCAATAATTATGTAAAACCATATTAAATACCAGTGATATTTTTATTTATTAAAATTATTAATAACTGAATTTAATATTTAATTGCTAACACTACTTAAAATTAATAATTATTAAACAATTAACTTTCTAATTAGGAACGTAATATACATTTTTATGCTTTAATTACTAAAATGATAATTAATAATTTAGTATTCATTCTAGAAAGAAAACGAAGCAGGATGCTAGTTCAAAAAACAGCACTATTCCATGAGGAAATATATTAGTAGTAATGTGTTTAGTAACAATATAAGAAAAAAAAAGTGTATATATTTTTAGTATGATAAATAATGTGTCATTAATTTTTAATAATTTTATTAATTACAAATTGAAAAATACAATTAAATAACAACATGCTTTAATAATATCCTTTTTTTTTTTTTTTTTTTTTTTTCTAAAGAAATAAAGTCCTAATATTTTTGCAATGTCTTGGGCACAAGGATTTAGAAATTTAGTGTGGAATGGGAAAGTTTTTTTTACAAGAAATCTTTGGCTACAACTACAGGTGAATTTCACTATTTCTTAAAAAGACAGGGTGCATTTTAACAATTTCAAAAGGGGCAGGGCACATTTTAACAATTTCAAAAATTGGCAGGGCACATTTTGCTAATTTCAAACGGGGCCCTTAAAAAGTGTTCTAGAAGAAAAAGTAAGTAAATTAGAAAATTAATAAAACCTGCAAATAAGTAATTTCATTAGTAGCACAAATAATAAAATTATGTATAATAATTATATATAAATAATAAAATAACAAATAATATTGTTTGCAACTCGTTTTACATTTGTACTTGAAAAAATTACTGTTAATCATCTAAATCTAAACTTACACAAATGTATGTGTATGCTAACCAAAAAATTTATGAAAATGAGTTAAATCTATTCTTGCACTCATACAGAGTAAATATAAGAATATCGGAAATCCTCAAAATATTAAATAATAGCAATATCACATCCCAGTGGGAAATATTAGCTTTCAATGGTTCGTTTTTTAAGAAAAAGTTTTGCTACCTTTTCAATACCTATTTTTTTTTTTTTTTTTTTTTTTTTTTTTTTTTTTTTTTTTGCTTTTCTTTTCTTTTGTTTGGCCGTATATGAGTTACAAAGTAAAAAAGAAAAAAAAAAGAACAAAAAAAAAGTCAACCTATACTGAAGAAGCTCTTGTTGTGCTTAACTTCTGTATACTAATTAGTTCTTTTTCTCTTATACATTCTTCTACAATAACTGTTGAGCAGATGGCATTCTTTCATTCTTCTTTTGCTCCAATATTTGCTGTAAATTTATTATTGCAAATGTAGAATAATAATAATAATAAAAGATTCTAGCTATTTTATTCTTTTACTTGCAGAAATTTATTATACCGCTATGCTTATTTTATATAAACGAATGAATTATTTGATTACTTAAAGAAAATTATGACATTGCAAATTATATATTTAAATATTTTAAATGAAATGTTTTTTTTTTATGTCATATAAAACTATCCTTTTTAGAAACTTATTGTACTTATTTTTTTATAATACTCAGAAATTAAGCTTAGAAGCAAATATTTAAAGCCTTTTTTTTTTTTTTTTTTTTTTTTGTTTTGTTTTGTTTATTACTAAATCAAAATACCTGTAGAAACTTTCCAAATTATATTCATCTTAGATTTTAATTCCTTTTTATGTCATTTTAGACATTTAGAAAATTTATTATTTTAATCAATGATTTAAAAAAAATCAGTTGATTAAAATCATGATTTAATCGCTAATTTAAATCAACTGATAAAAATCGCTGACATCCTAGAAAAGTATTTAGGAATTCATTCTCATACTCTCATAGAAAGTATATACGTATTGAAGTTTACCATGGCATGTTCGGTGTTCGAAATGAAGTGTGTGTCATTTATATTTCGTTTACACAGACACTCAATATAATTCCACTACATTACGGTCTATGGGAAATAATCGTTTTAGTGCATTTTAGTGATGTTATAATATTTTTAACATACTGAAATTGATATATAACAAGGAAGTACATTACAAAATGTCTACTATAAAATAAGGTGCGCATAGTATTTGTCATTCATTTACAGGTACACACAAGAATGGAATATCGTTCATTTTTGGAACCTCACAAAATATTTAGGTTACAGTACTGTCTATGAGGAATAATTGCTGAAAATGAGTTTTCAATTGCAGTATGTTTTCTTATATTTAGCACTTTTTTTTAAATATTACTTTTTCTGTATAAATTATATAGATCATGTACAGGGCTGCAGAAGCGAACTCCATTACATTATGGTCTATAGGTAAAATTCGTTTGCAGTGTATTTTAATTACGCTATACTATTTCAAACGTAATGAAACTGACATACATGACAGAAGCGCACTACACATTGCTTACTGTAGAATATGGTGTGGTGTGCATAGCATTTATCTTCTTTTTTTTCCTTTTTTTTTTTTTTTTTTTTTTTTTTTTTTTTTTTTATACGGAGACGAACAAATGTATTCGGTTACAGTAATGTCTATGAGCAATAAGTGCTGATATTGCGTTTTCAATTGTGGCATGCTTTTTAAAATTTATCCATTTTTTTCCATGTCATTTGGTGTGTCTACATTTTATAAACATTACGCAAGGCTGCACAAAATAATTCAAGTACATTTTCGGATTTTGGTGGAAACTGATTAAGTGGATTTTTCAACTGCGAAAAACCCTTTGAAAAATCGTTTCCAAGCTGAAATAAATGTTTACATACTGTGTAATATATATATATATATATATATATATATATCCAGTGTTTAATTTTCGCCGGAGCTTGCCGATGAACAGCTCTGGTACTTCTTAGCTTTTAGTGATTATTTAAATGTTGGTAGGAATTCACCTCAGCTCATAGATATTGCGCTTTGGAGCCCTGCGAAACAGCGTTTCCAAAATCCGGAAGCCTAAATTACATTTTCCTGTTCCTCCGATTTACAATCCTTTGAGTCTTTCCTCCAAAGGCCTTACATATTTGATGTAGCGTGCCGCACACATAGGAGCATGCTTCTATCTAGTGCTCACAAATCTACACTCAATCGTTTTCTGTCTCAGTTATTTTCAAATGGCGACGAGGAATGCCGGAATTATTCGCAACTCTATCCGCCGCTTTTACTTGCGGTTGTGTATTGGTTACTCACTACTTTTTGTTCATGTTTGTAAAATATTTTTAAAGATCAACTTTTTAGTTACTCGCGGTGTTTAATTTGCACTGAAGCTCATAGGAACAGCTCCAGTATTTCTTAATTTTTAACCAATATTTAAATGTTAATCGGAATTTGAAACCCACCAGAGTTTGTAAATAATGCTCACAGAAACCCCGAGTGTTGTGTCAATATAAATTAATGGGATTTTTGAAAATTTCCCACTCCCTGATTTAATTTTTTTTTCTCTTTATTTATTAGATTATGTTTTATGTAAAGGAATATTAGATATAGTCAAAATATATTTTATATGTACGAGTGTATATATACATTTTTTTGAGTAAGAAATTGCTTTAAATTTTGCATACTATTTGAAATTAAAAAAATACAGGTACAAGGAGAGGGGAGGTTTTTGCGACGAAAGTTTTTATTAGTACAGAAAATTAGAGATCAGATGCTTTTTTTTGTTATAAATTAAGCCCTGTAATCTGTATGTATATATAAATTTATATATACATATATCTATATACATATAGTGTAATCTGTATGTATATATAAATATATATATATATATATATATATACATACAAATAGATAGATAGAAGATAGATATGGGGCATTCTCATAATCTTTTGACTTTCGGGAATAAAAATCTGGTGAAATTAAACTTACTAAAATAAAATTTTAATCTGATAGACAAATGCCGTAATGATTCAAAATAAAGAAAAAATGGTCAGCAGAGAGAATTTTTGTTATTTAACTGAGGTTTAAGTTAAACTTGCGAGTTTAATTTTCCTTACCATTTTATCACTCTTTCTATTTTCTTCTAAATTTTTACTTATAATGAATTTGCATAGTACCCACAAAACATTCAAATAAGAAATAACAATAATGTAGCATTTTTAGTACAAACTTTTGGTATAACATTGTCGGAAAGAAAAGGGGATGGTATAGGAAAAAAGGGATGGTAAGGATGGGACGGTAAGGAAAATTACGACTATTTTTAGACAAATCATGTTAAGACTAAGTGATAGTCACAATGTTCAGTGATTTTTAGAAACAGTTATTTACATTGGAATAAAAAAAATAATAATAATTCACCTCGAAAAGTGCAGAAATAAACCTTGGGGACGTTAAGACTACCAATAAAGCCACGATGCTTGAAATTGATATTTAAATGCTGATTTAAATTCTGCAGTAAATTTCCTGTCAAAGAATCTTAGACATTATTTCTCTAGCATACTTCTGCATCAGAAAAAACTTAAAAAGAAATTATGTGGCTGCATCTGAAGTGATTTTCTGTATAATTTTAGAAGAGGGACGGTAACGAATCTAAAACCCATGGACAGAGTTTAAAAAATAATAACAACCCTAAAAATGTGTGCAGTTTAATTTTTTGCTACAAATTTATATTAAACAATTGTCCCAGTTTCGGAAAAAAAAAGCATCGAATTACTTTTATTGAAGAGTCATTCCATGTCAATTCAACCAGACCTTGTAACCCGACCCCCGGGGATTTGGATGAAACTCGGTGTATATACTAATTCTATCATGATATGAATACATCAGAAATATTTCCTTCCTAGACCTCATAGTTTGTGAGATATGGGGGGGGTCCAATTTTTGGATTTTTCTCAAATCGCACATTTCTGAGTCTGTATTTTTAGACTGCAGTTCCATTTTCAAAAAATTGTTTCTCTGGATCTAAAATGCGAATCATCTTAAAAATACCACCGTAAGTACATAAAAAAATGCAGATTTTAATAAAAAAATATTTAAAAAATTAATTTTAAATATTTAGGGTCAAAATCTTAAACCAAAGTTGAAAGTTATGTTTATTTTTCCAAATTTTTGTGACTTTACGAAAAAGGCTCTACACAAAAAGGCAAATAAAATTTTCAATTTCTTTTTGTTTTAAATAAAAGTTAACCCTTTGGGCTTTCTATTTATGAAATAAAAATGATGTATTTCGCATGGCTTATGCAAAAATTTTGACTTATTTTGGGGTGCTGTACATATCAAGAGACAGAAATCTTTAACTTTGCTTACGGTACCTAAATAATTGCTGCACATTTTAAATTTAATCAATTTGATTTATTTTCTAAAAT
This sequence comes from Maratus speciosus, assembly GCA_963932465.1. Taxonomy (NCBI): domain Eukaryota; kingdom Metazoa; phylum Arthropoda; class Arachnida; order Araneae; family Salticidae; genus Maratus; species Maratus speciosus. Next base: position 295,982,757 of record OZ010799.1, read on the forward strand.
GAAACCTTAAAATCAGACTGATTTATTTATTTTTATAACAGTAGAAAATTTGTATAGTATTGGTACTTATCACACATTATCTGAAATTGTGTTGTTCTCAATCTTATCGCATATGTTTGTCACATAAATGTACATCTATCATTGGATTCAGTGGTATAGTATTTCTATATATACTTTCACAATGGTAGTATCTAAAGAATATGCACAATATTTAATGAAGGGGGGGGGGGGGGGGTGGATATAGAAATCATTGATTTTTTTCTCATTTTACTCAGAAAAAGCAAAAGCAAAAACTTTACTTTGTAAATAAAATAAAAGAAGCACTTATATTAAATAAATTCATCAAGTCATAAGAACCACAGTAATTATTTAGGTACCACAGTTTAAATTAGACATATTAGAGATTTTTTTTTCTTGAATGGTGCAATTTCCTAAAACAGGGCAAAATTTTACATAAGCTAGGAGAAAGACTTCATTTTTATTAAAATTGAAGTAATCATTAATTAAATCTAATACATTAATTAAAATTGCTTATAAATATTTTAAAAATTTAGATCGTTGTAATTTTTTTATGTAACAAATAAAGAATTTGTTAAATTATATGCAAATTTTTGAAGCTAAAAAATCAGATTAAACATTATATTTAAAAGATTGAAATTCAAAAATATAATTGAGCTAAATATAAATATAGAAATAAATGACGTACTTTGCAGTATCACTTAGACTTATTTTTCAACATTCTTTCTTTGTGCAATTTAAAATTTATATTTATTATGCATAAGCAACTTTGAGAAATTTCTAATATATATCTCAACTTTCCTATCTTACTGCAACTCCAAACTTAATAACCTAACAAGATATCGGTATATTAGGAAGATCTTTGTGATTTAGAATCTAAAATGTCTTTGTATTTCAAAATCGGTGGCTATCCCCCCTCCTTCCTCCTCCTCCAGAAAAAAATGTTAAATATCTTAAGGGGAAATTTTCTTCATTTTGGTAAAGGTTTATGAAAATTTGTTATTTTTATATTGCCAGAGCACCCATCACTAAAGTCAAAGGCTTTCTTTACATCAGGGAATATCTATTTTACAATTGCTATCACTTCCTTCTGTGTTAAACATACAAGAGTGACATCATGTTGCATATCATAAGATAAAATGTGTATTTGCTTGCTGATAATCTAATATTGAGAGATTGAGTGTACATAACAGTTGGATCAAGATTGCGGCTTCTTTGGTCCAATGGTAACTTTAAACCTTACCTTGAATAAAAAAAGTAAAATTTTTGCTGAAATCCAACAAAACTATAGCTTTTTGAGGGCTAAAGTTTGGTTTAGTATCTTTTAAGATATTAAATTTCGTTATAAAAGAGTGGAGTAACATTTTCCAAATATTTTACTTAGCTTGTCACAAATTTATTTAAAGGAACAGTGTTTTTATTTAAAGGAAAGGTGCTGCTAATACTGGATTGAATACCTAGAATTATAATCCTCAAATTTTTTGGAAATTCCTGTTTAAAAAGAGAATACAACTCATGTAGATATACATAATATCAATCGCTTTTGTGCATAATACATTCTTAGCAATGCTAACTACATTTTCTTAACAGCCATGATTCTTCAATATTCATTACAATTATAAAACTTTTCAATTAGTTCAATCGTTTCTCAGAAGTTGTCATGACGGTCTTGCAGCATAATTAGTTACTTCAAATTCATCTATTATTTTCTTTTGCAGCACAAGGAAAAATAGATCACCCTTCTATTATGAGAAACAGCAGACTAATAATAATTTGATTAAGAGATTCGAAAACACCTGCCTTTACTAAAAAATATTATCCTGCCTTTGTCAGAATTTGTTTATACAAGGCAGATGTAGAAATATGTTTCATCCTGTAGAAATGAACTAGGCTTTGTTAAATATAAGGTATCTAAACTATAAAAAACATATTTAAAATGATTAAAATTATCCAAGATAATAAGATAGAAAGTTTTAAAAAAAGAAGTTAAATACAAATAAAGTATTTTAATTCAAACACACATACACACACAGAAAAAAAAACATATTGAAAATATGATTGGTAAAAAGTCATTATTGCATTTTCTTATTCTATACCACAAAAGATTTTTTGTTTACAGTTATATAGTAAAAAGAAAATTAAGGATTGTTTAAATAAAAAAAAAATACTTGTAATAAAAGAAAATATATGAATGAATAAATAATTAAAACATTAGGATTATGCACAAAATTTAATGGAGGGAGGATAGACTGCAGTCACAAACTTTCCCCCCCTTTTTACTCAGAAGAAAAAAAAGCAAAGCAAAAACTTTACTTTGCAAAATAAAGGAAGAAAGAAACATTGAATAATATATTCAACAAGTCATGGCAATCACAGTAGTTATTTAGGAACCACAGCTAAAATTAGGCAGATTTTTTTTTTCTTTATTGGTGCAGTTTTTCAAAACAGGGCAAAATTTCCATAAGTCATGAGAAAGACATCATTTTTATTTCATAACTAGAAAGCCCAAAGTGTAAATTGTTATTTAAAACGAAAAGAAATTGGAAATTTACAACAATCTAAATTTTTAAAATATTTATGAGCAATTTTAATTAATGTATTAGATTTAATTAATGATTATTTCAATTTTAATAAAAATGAAGTCCTAGCTTATGTAAAATTTTGTCCTGTTTTAGGAAACTGCACCATTCAAGAAAAAAAAAATATCTCTAATATGTCTAATTTAAACTGTGGTACCTAAATAATTTCTGTGGTTCTTATGACTTGTTGAATTTATTTAATATAAGTGCTTCTTTTATTTTATTTACAAAATAAAGTTTTTGCTTTTGTTTTTTCTGATAAAATGAGAAAAAAATCAATGATTTCAATATCCATCCCCCCCCCCTTCATTAAATATTGTACATATTCTTTACATACTACCATTGTAAAAGTATATATAGAAATACTATATCACTGAATCCAATGATACATGTACATTTATGTGACAAACATATGCGATAAGTTTGAGAACAACACAATTTCAGATAACGTGTGATAAGTACCAATACTATACAAATTTTCTACTGTTATAAAAATAAATAAATCAGTCTGATTTTAATGTTTCATTTTAGAAAATAAATCAAATTGATTAATAAATTTAAATTTAAAATGTGCAGCAATTATTTAGGTATCGTAAGCAAAGTTAAAGTTTTCTGTCTCTTGATAGATACAGCATCCCAAAATAAGTCAAAATTTTTGCATAAGCCATGCGAAAGACATCATTTTTATTTCATAAATAGAAAGCCCAAAGAGTTAACTTTTATTTAAAACAAAGAGAAATTGGAAATTTTATTTGCATTTTGTGTAGAGCCTTTTCGTAAAGTCACAAAAATTTGGAAAAATAAACATAACTTTCAACTTTGGTTTAAGTTTTTGACCCTAAATATTTAAAATTAATTTTTTAAATAATTTTTTAATAAAATGTGCATCTTTTTATGTACTTACGGTGGTATTTTTAAGATGATTCGCATTTTAGATCCAGAGAAACAATTTTTTAAAAATGGAACTGCAGTCTAAAAATACAGACTCAGAAATGTGCGATTTGAGAAAAATCCAAAAATTGGACTCCCCATATCTCACAAACTATGAGGTCTAGGAAGGAAAAATTTCTGATGTATTCATATCATGATAAAATTAGTATATACACCGAGTTTCATCCAAATCCCTGGGGGTCGGGTTACAAACCTTAAAATATTTGGTTGAATTGACATGGAATGACCCTGAAACAATTTTATATAGACAGCTCCAAACTTAAAAATCAACATCAGGGACACGGGACGGTACAGGAATTTTTCTGGTATTTGGATCCCCAAAATCGTCCAAAACTTATTTATCTCGTTAATATTGTTATGCATGTAGTGGGATGTTCCCTCAGTATATGATATGAAAGAAAACACAAGAATATGTACTAAAATAAAAATTATTATTCAGGGACTTAAAAGTCAAAAGATTGTGAGAATGCCCCATATATATCATACTCTTGCTGCACAAAAGAAGTCGGATATTTTCTGACTATAGATGGTAATTGCTGAAAAAGGATTTATAAATGCGTTATACATTTTCAAAATGTTTTACTTAGACACAGTCTATCACCTTAATAAAGTGTGAAGTTTTGTTACAGTTACTATGTTCAGTATTCAGTGATTTATAATTTGAATTTGGCGCATTATTTTTCTTTCTTTTTTACTTACTACCAACAGTAAATAAATTGAAAACGAAATATGAAAAAATTTGTTAATTGAAATGACAAAACGTGCTTTATTATTTAAAGCTATTTGTAAGTTTAAACATCCATCTAAATGCCCAAGATTTTACTCAGGCTCCAAAATAAGATTTTAATACATGTAATATTTAAAAATAAAAATCAGTCATTCACAGTATTTTGGTAAAGTGTCTTTCACGTGATTAACCAACACGTTAAACTATTTAAAAAAAGCAAAAATATAAATAATTAAATACAACAAAGAAATGTTTCTTTATCATTCCCTTTTTACACTAATTAAGAATGAAAGTTCCCATGGTATTACTAGTAAGGGAAAAAAATCTCAATTGATACGGCTCGGAAAGAATGAAATACAGGCCCTGTTCGGGACGAATCTCGAGAAAAAATTTAAAGCCTGGGACGTTCTTCGATAAATGAAGTTCAGCTTTGTTCAAATCTTCAGAAAATATCAATACTGCCGAGCCCGGCTCGAGTCATCAGATTAAAAATTATGTCCGGCCAAGTTTAATGAAAGAAAATTTCTCCGAGCCAAGCTCTTTAGAGTACTGCAGCAGGTCAAGTAACCCGATTGTACCCAACCCGGCCGCCATTAATTGTTTTCGTTGTGTGTTGCATTGACTTTAAATGTTTCAAGTTAGGTTTTGACTCTTTCTGTGTGGAATACGGGTCAACCTGATTTTTCAAAAATGTCCTAAATATTGTAAAAGCACTTATTTTCGCGAGGCTTTAATTTTCGCGAGCCCGCCGTAATCGCAAAAATTTAAGCCTCGCGAAATATTTTTTTTTTTTTTCGCCTGAAATAAAAATAAAAAATCAGAAAATTTTCATTTATCCAAAATTTAATAATTACAATTACTTAAATAAGAAATAAGTACAAAAATTTCTTGAATACTTACAACTATTTCTTGAATATAAACAATAATACAATTAATAGAACAAACTTTTCGGACAAAAGGAAGTTTCTTAAAATGCCTTATACAAAAGGGGTTCTATTTAGGTAGTTTCAGGATTTTTCAACTTTCGGTTCTGTTCATGTAAAATTCGCGAAATTTTTAGCTCGCGAAATCACCGATATCTTCATTTTCGCGAAAATTACGGCTCGCGAAAATAAATGCTTTTACAGTAGTTAATAATAATAATAATAATAATAATAATAATAAACTGTGTATGAATATTAATGGGTTTATAATGTATTTAATTTTATACAAAAAAGGTAAAACTCATATTAATGATATCATTGTATATTACTTTTCCATAATTGTATTAAAATATGGCTTAATTTTTTCACATCGAGTTCAAATATTTTGGTTTCTAACTTAAACTAAATCAGTTGCTTTATGATTCATTAAGGATCAAAGCCTGTACTAAACTTTTTTTCTTCACCGTGGACCCCGAGGTGATATACAGAATGAGCCCCGATCAGGTTGTCAGCCTAACACGGGACCCTCAGTGTTCGCAAGTTTCGTGCACATTATATTGACCCCGAAGTGATGGAAGGTTGAATAAATCTTGCTTAGCTTGGAGTGGAACCAAACTCTGGATCTGCTGGGTGGTAATCAGACGTGCTGACTACTACGCCACTGAGGTTTAATATTTTGGTTTCGGATCGACGAAATTAATTTTTCCCGTGTTCTTGTCGAGTTTAAGTAGAAATTTCGTGTATATCGGAAAAAATTTTGCTAATTTATTTAGAAGTACATGCCCACCACGCCCTTCTTAATTTTTTAGACTTAGATAATAGCCTCCCACACCCTATTTCATAGACTTCTGTTTCTTTAAGACCGGGGGAGAAGGGGGGGGGGGGCTGGATTGGTGACATTCAATATAAGAATATTCTCTTTTTATTTAACAGCATTATAAATTATAACCGACAAGTAACAAGCTATTTCTACGTACATATAGCGCGTTCTGAAAAAAAATATGTAAATTTTTTGCACACACACAAAAAAATTTGTTAAAGAAAATAATAATGCATAAGAATTTCATATTTAAAAAATGCTTCAAGCATTTCCTAAATGACGCAATTTTAATCAGGCGTGATTCTGTTTCGAATTTCAGAAAATTTAACGCATTCTGTTCCAAAAATGTAAAAAAATCGGTCATCTGTCCGAAAATTCTGAAAAAAAAATCACTGAAAAATATTGCGAATTTTGACAAATGATTGCAATAAAAATCAACTTCGTCCGTTGTTCGTATAAAAAATCGCTAATTTCGCCAAAGGATAGCGGAAAAAGCGCGAATTTCATAAAATTACCAAGAAAAAACACGTATTTCATCAAAGGGTCATTGAAAAAGTTGAAATTTCGTCAAAAGATCGCGGAAATAACACAAATTTCGTCAAATGATCGAATAAATAACGCCAATTTCGTCAAATAAATAAAAAATATATACGAGTTTCTTCAAAGGATAGCAGAAAAAAACGCGAATTTCGTAAAATTGTCACGGAAAAAACGCAAATTTCTTAGAAAGGTCATTGAAAAAATGCGAATATATTCGAAGGATCGCGAAAAAAATGCAATTTTGTCAAATGATTGCGGAAAAAACGTGAATTTCGTTTAATGAGTGTGGAAAAAAACGAATTTCTAAAACTATCTTGGAAAAAACGTGAATTTCGTTAAAGGACTATTGAAAAAACGCGAATTTATTCTAAGGATTGCAAAAAAAAAAATGCATATTTCGTCAAATGATCGCGGAAAAAAAATACGGTTTTCGGCAAATGGCAGTTGAAAAAACGCGAATTTTCGTCAAAGGATTACAAGCTATTATTTATTGTTTCACTAATGGTTTATTTATATTAAATGCTTATTTTTAAAGGCAGTCACATGATTTTTATAGTAGCATCGTTCAGAACGGTGTCACATTTTTAAAAATACAGCATAAATGTGACTTATTCAATATAAAAATTTCATAAGTGTTGATACCACTATTTTCGAATAGTAATTTCAGAAAATATCTTAAATTCTTGCTTAAGACATTTTTAAACTGTAGGATACTCTACCGTTTTGCGTGCGTTTTTTTTTTTTGGGGGGGGGGGGCGGGATGAGATAACTATTACTTATTTAATATTAAAAATGTCATAAGTATTGATACCAGTATTTTAGAATAGTAATTTCAGCAAATATTTGAAATTTATGTTTAAGACCGCCACTCTCTCGACAAATGTATCTACGGATAAGTTGTACAGACGAGTTTCGTTCAGATACACTTTTGTTAAGAATAGAGTGCACTCCCTGGTGGTGGAATGTGGAACTAACAGACCGCAATTTTATTTAACTTAGGAAATCCAACAAGGCGATCTGTTCAAACTTTAAGATAGTTTATAACACATAATAAAAAGTTTTTAGAAGAATGGCGCGAGAAATTTCGTGGAGTGGGGGGGGGGGGGGGGGCGCAAACTTATTTAAAATAAAAATGTCAAAAGTTTAGTTAGCGCTATTTTCGAATAGTAATTTCAGTAAATATCTCAAATTTTTGCTTAAGACCGCCACCCCTCGAGTAATTATATCTACTGATATGTTGTTTAACGGAGTTTCGTTCAGATACAGTTTTGTTAAGAATAGAGTGCGCTCCCTGGTGTTGGAATGTGGAACTAACAGAACGCGATTTTGTTAAAATTGGGAAACCTAACAACGCGATCTGTTTTAAATTTTAAGATAGTTTATAAAACATAATAAAAATTATAAAAAAGAATGACGCTTCACATTTCGGTGGTGGGGAGGGGCGCGAACAAAATTAGGAAATATAACAAGGCGATCTGTTTGAAACTTTTAAGATAGTTTAGGGAGGGTTTACCATAATTTAGAAGGGGTTAAATGGCGATAAATGTCCTGGGCGTTTTGAAAGAAAGTGTTTTGAAAGGAATATTAAACGAAACCCTCTGTGCGATTTGGGATCACACTTACTGACTTGTTTTATACTGATGCCAATTGACAAAACAGCACAAACAAGTATACATTTCTCTCAAATAAAAATTAATTAACATGCGACTACTAAAAATGAAAATAATTAAATGACCACGTGTTAAGAATAGGAAATAGGAAAAATTGCATCAAAAAGTTGTATTTACACGTGAATCATGAAAAAATAAGAAACTTTGAAGATATTTTAGTTATTTTGCGAGAAACGCACTTAATGGGAAAAATTACGTCATATGTAAAATGCCGAAAGGATAAATATCGTCATATGTAAAGTGCTTAAAATAATTTATTACGCTTGAAAAACTTTTCATGGTTAAAATTTGGTCATATTTAAAAAGCTTAAATAATGATATTCCAAAACATTTTTAAATTGAAAATATTTTTTAAACGTGAATTCTAAAAGAAAAAAAAAAACTTTATAATAACGTACATGTGAAATGCATTTAATGGCGACAATTACGTCATATTTCAAAACTATTCATTTAAAACGATTTTCTTATGGACATGTGACGTCATATTGGGAATAACTTAATGTAAAAAAAAAAAAAAAAAAAAAAAAAAAAAAATGTTGCTAGCAAATTTCTTTGTATATTTCATTCCTTGATGCAGCCTAGAAACATTTAAATTTATACCCAAAATATTTTCGATTTATTTTGTACGAATTCTTATTCGATAAATACATATCAGAAAAGTCGTATATATGCCTTTGAGGCATTGCAAGTTGCTTGGCGAAACGTTTACTGATTGTACTTCATACGTTTTCAGTATTTTTAACTTTTTATAAATTTTACTTTTTAACTGCAATCAAGTCTGTCTTATTTATTTATTTTATTTAGTCTTTTAAAAGTTTCAAATTCAGACGTTAAATGTATGTAAATTGTAAACTCGTATATACTTATTAATAAAAAGAAACAGTACTTTTCCATTATGGGGGGCCTTGGCCTTTTTTAAAAAGCTTGGCGTAATTCGGGCTCAGAAAATGAGATTTGTTGCCAAATGATATAAACAGCTATTAAAAAAAACTAATGAACTTTTATACTTGTTTATATATGAATTTATTTATATATAGGGTGATCATGAATTCATGGTACAAAATTTAAGGGTAGGTACAGGTCACTGTAACAATAATATATTGTATAGCAATCTACGGGCTCAAATGGCGCGTTGACGCGGAAACACCAGGGTGGCCAGTTTGCCACCATTTCTCTATTTCGCCAAGGCCCCTATAGTGAAAAAGTACCAAATAAACAAATTAAATTTTAAAAAATAACATGAAAATATGTATGATGGTTCAATAAAATATAAAAAAGATTTTATGCATAAGCTATACCTGTTCCTGAAAATATCGGAAACTAAATCAAAAGATAAAATATAAGCGTAAAATTTATAAAAAAAAATGTTTTCAATACCGCAGTTCTGAATGCTATTCCTAAGAAGGCGGTGTTTTTTAATCTCGATATCAAAGGATGAACATTGTCTATACTCTATAGCATCGTTATAAAAGTGCTAGAGACATCAGAATTTTCAACCTTACCCTTTTGTGCAAGCTGATTTTAAAATGTGTAATTGATCTTAATTATCAATCCCAAAAATAGCCGCCAAAAAAAAATCATAAAAATAGCCGCCAGCTGTCGTGATAGCGATGGATGAGGCCATGGTAAAAGAAAAATACACTATTCAAACGGAAAAGCGTGGCAACCAGATTGCAGAAGATAATCGCCATTCGTAATAATATCATTCAATTTTCCGTAACCTTCTAATATTTATAAAATAGAGCACATTACCATGTTTTTAAAAGCTTCAAAGTCTGAACGGGGGTTGGCGAGCACAGCTCGCAGGGGCTGAGCCCTCTAGTACAGGTAAAATTTCACCCAAAATATATATCCAGTCTTCTTTAACCCTTTAATCCCCGCTGCCGTGATATTCATGGGCTGTGTTTTTTATTAATATTAATTGATTCCCAACAGTTTTGTAAAATAGTGTAACTGGCTTTATTATGGTATCATTTTACCTGTCATTAAATAACATGAACATTTCTTTTTCAAAAAAGTGGTGCCATTAAGCAGTTTCAATTTTTAAACCGTAATTTAATGCGACTGTTAAGGGGTTAAAAGAATCGTTAATTGTGTGTTTTGTAAAATTGGATTTTCTGTAGAAATTGAATGGGCCGGATCGGACTTGATTTAATTAATTTTGTCACGGGTCGCGTCTGTCCCGGGCCGAACTTTTAATTTTTACACTGGGCCGAGATCAGGCTGGAAATTCCTGCCCGTGCAGAACTCTAGTGGCCAATCCTGCACGAACTCTGAATCCCCTTCGTTCTGACGTAAAAATGACGTATGGGGACATATATCATGGGGTCGTAAATCAGGAATTCTTGAGAAAATAAAATGCTCTAGCACTGGATTTATGCCCCCTGATTTAAGTCCCCATCTACTCTGACGTCACCAAAATGACGTATGGGGTTACATATCATGGGGATGTTAATCAGGATTTCGTCGAAAATAAAACACTCCAGCACTGGATTTGTGCCCCCATTTTTTGTGACGTCAAAATGACGTATGGGGGCATAAATCATGGGGACATTAATCAGGCTCTCAATGAAAGGAAAATTCTCCATTACTGGATTTGTGTCCCCTTCTGATATGGGGGCATATATCATGGGGATGTTAATCAGGATTTCGTCAAAAGTAAAATGCTCGAGCACTGGATTTGTGCCCCCATATTTTGTGACGTCAAAATAATGACGTATGGGGACTTAAATCATGGGGACATTAATCAGGCTCTCAACGAAAGGAAATTTCTCTAGCATTGGATTTGTGTCCCTTTCAGATATGGGGGCATATATCATGGGGACATTAATCAGGATTTCGTGAAAAGTGAAATGATCCAGCACTGTATTTATATCCCCATTTCTTGTGACGTCAAAATGACGTATGAGGGCACAAATCATGGGGACATTAATCAGGCGCCTCGACTTCAAAGAAGAGTCAAGAAGTTACGGCCACTTCACAATCATACAGTCAGAATATGACTATCAAATTGACTGCTTAGCCACAGTTGTGACTGTATGTATTTGTGGCGATTACGACCTAACGTTACTGTTACTACACTGCTTGAAAGAGGGCATTTAGAAATAACTAAAACGTAATCACTTAAAAAAAATTCTCGACTTGTAGTAGATCTGAATCTTTAAATCTAAAAAAAAAACACCAATCTATTCTTTGGAGAATGTTTCCAAGTTACACTTTTCTAAACTCTCCTTTTTTTAATCTATCCATAATCAATTTTTATTAGAAATAATAATAAGGTAATGAGCCACACATATAGCCTTCCACGAATTCAATCCATCAACCTGAAGTGATATGTGTCACTTAATCTGAAGTGGGCCGTTACTCTTTAAACTAAAAGAACAATATATATATATTTTTTTTTAATCGCACATTCTTAAGCGATTTCTCTTGTAATTTATAATATGTAAAATTGAATAATATTGAAACACTATTTATAATTACTGAAAATAATTATTTTTAAATGCGTGTGATTGCTATTATTTGAGCAATTAATGCACACGCATAACATGCCCACTTTCCTTTTTTTTACACCGCTATTTTCAAATACATATATTCTCTTAATTAATTAAAGAAATGCTACATTAAAATAAATGAGGGATTTGTATTGTCAAATAGTGATTTTTTAAGAATGGTAATATTGTGGGCCATTTTCTCGATACATTTGTTCCTAAAAAATCGAGTAGTTTCCGATACACATTTTTGAGTAATATTTTTTCAACAGGGTAATTACAAATACTTTATAATAAACGTCTATTTTAGTGTTGAAAGAAAGTGCTAGAATTTACACTTAAAAAATATATATATATATATTTATGGACGGATGAGCGTGCCACAGGTTATGATTGTTTAGTTAACTCTTAATCCAATCATTTATCAATATGAATCATTTTTGACAGATTTCGACGCCACCAACACTGAAGATTACTTATCCCTGGCAAAGAACAGAGTAGACATCATAGATGTCTACAACCTTTTCAAGACAGTTCCTGTATCATTTTCAACTTATCATTGGCTAAGTACCAGATGAATTAAAAAGCAATATCATTTAGATTCATTAGATATTTTATATTATATATTATGTATGATATATTTATACATTACATATTATAATATTTTTAGATATTATATTTAATTAAATTATAAAATTATCTCTGTTTCATTTATAAATTTACTAATTTCGAAATACATGATATCTTTAATCATTATACAAAAATCTTATTTTAAAGAAAAAATAGATGTGTTTCAAACAAATATACAAGATAGCACATTTGTTTTCTATTGCTTACACTGAAACGTCGTACAGATATTCATAGAATTAAATGATATTTAGTTACTTAATTTGGAAATATATTGAAATATTAGATATTATAATATTTTTAAATACTAGATTTAATCAGTTTACAAAATCTCTGTATTTCATTTTAAAATTTATTAAAATACAGGATATCTTTAAGCATAATCCAAAACTATTAATCGAAGAAAAAAATAGATGTGCTTCATGAAAATATACAATGTAAATTATTTGTTTTTAAGTTCTTACAATAAAACTTCTTATATATACTCATGAAAGTAAATAATATTTGGTTATTTAATTTCGTAATATATTAAGATATTAAATATTAGAATATTTTTAGATATTTAATTTAAGTAATTTGAAAAATTTCTGTATTCAAATTACAAATTTAATAACTTTCGAATACATGATGTATTTGAGCATGATCCGAAATACTTAGATAAAGAAAAAAATGATATGTTTCGCGAAAACATACAACATAACATATTTGTTTTCTATTACTTATACACTAGTGTGCAAAAATTGAGGAAGCAGATAAATTAGAATAAAAGCCGAACAAGGCAACAGAACGCATTATTTAGATGTTTTGATTATTTGTCCCATATTTTCACATCTTAGAGATGTTATGGTATGATTTCGATCGGCGTCGAAAACTTATGCACGACGTTATACTCGAAAAAACATTTCGTCCTTAATTATTTTCTCACATATGTAGTATCTTTTAAATATTCATGAAAGTGAATGATATTTGTTTAATTTGTGGACTATATTTATCGACATGAATGACATCCCGAGCTACAATGGGTTAAAAATATTTATCAGTGTAGCAAAATCTGGCAGATTCTTCACAAATTCAAAATTTACAAAAGAAAACGTTTCATAGAAATTTTATTTTCATTTATTTACGGAATGTCTGTCATCATAAAAAACAAAAATATTTATTCCCTCTTTCTGGTTTAGAATTCCTTATTTCTAAATAAATAATAAAAAAAACACCAAATTTAGAAACACTGGATATAACTATTAGATCATTAAGTATGAAACATCCGATTACAAATGGACCGAATTAACAAAAGGGCAAAATTCCACTAGTAATAACGAATAGAAATTTTATTATGTAAACGCCGTATTGGTGAAAAATTACTGTCATGAATAAGGCAAAAAATTTTATTTTTTTATTTTTTACTGGTGGAAGACAAATTTATAACCACCTAATTATATAATACACGCAACAAATTTTAAGACATTTATTAGCCGTGTGTAGTTGAGTGAAAAACCTTTTTCAATCAAATAATGACTTTATCTCAAGGGAAATCTAAAAATAAAGACTCTAATATTCCATGTTATTTTATAAAAGTGATTTTAACACACATCCATCGTTATAGCATCAGTCACGAAGGCAGGTTTCTTTTTATGTTCTGGTAACATTTATGACAGAAAAGATTAATAAATTCCATTATTTTCCTTTACATTGACATTTTAAATTTTCTCCACAAGATCAAAGACTAGAAATCGCATAATTTCATTCTAAATATATCACTGATAATACGTAGACGTTTATGATTTTGGGTATACAGTGTGTCCACAATGTCTCTTTACAATTTTAAGCTTTTATTACAAGAACTAATGAACAAATATATGCATTTAAGCAGTACAATATTAATAGTATTGATTTAAGTTTTTTTTTTTTTTTTGGCATAAATGAATAAATCTCTATAGGTGCACCATTGGTTGCACGAAGCATGTAAAAGACTAAAAATATAAAAAATTTTCTCTAATGTACATTTTCCTCCCCTTTTTTCTTTATCCAATGCTAAGCCGGTCTCCATTATTTGTGCCGTTCAGGAATTGATCGACGTAGGCACAAGAATTTCAGGGAGACCGGCTCAGTATTGAATACAGCAGGAAGCGGAACAAAAAGTGCTTTGGAGAAAATTTTGATGATTTTCTGTCTTTACATGCTTCGTGCAACAAATGGTGCACATACAGAGATTTATTAATTGACACAAAAAACTTAAACATATACTCTTATTATTGTACTACCTTCGCACACATATAGGGCAATTCCATCGTAACTGACGTAACATTTTATCGTCAAATTTTGTTTTCAAATCTATGTAGACAATTTACTAATAAAGCTAGAACAAATTTTCACAATTTAAAATATGTCTTACTAAGTTCTTAATACACAAATACCTGCAGATTATTTCAATCTCTCTTTGAGCCCTAAAAATTGCAATTCAAAATTCTGTAACTGACGTAACATAAAATATATAAACATTTTTTCTGCCTTCATTGAAGTGTAAAAATTATCAAAACTATCCAGTTTAAAAAAAAATAATTTAATGTTCTCAACAACACTACATAAGGCGAAATTATAACAGTAACTTGTTTAATTAATTTCTGAATAATAAAAAAGAAAAAAAAATGGCATTTACACGTGTAACTGACGTAACTTTTATTGTGCAACTGATGTAACATTATGACTTTACAAAGACTATAATGGTACTTAACTTAGTTTGTAAACAGTAATTTACAATGCCTTTTTATTAGGATTTTTCTATAGAATATAAAAATATCAACTTTTCCAATCATACCGTTAAATTAAACATATAATAAATTTGATCCCCTCCCCAAAAAAATGATGATTTTCTGTGGAATTGCCCTATATATATGTTCATTTGGGTTTGTAATAAAAGCTTGAAAATGCAAAGAGACTTTGTAGACAACCTGTATTTTTACAGTGATTTTTAAAACAGTTTTCGAAGTTTAGGAAATAATGAAACTTTGCACTAATTTTATATATTTTTCAAAAAATAAATATAAATTTCTTATGAACATAGTCTTACTTATGGTTGTGATCACGAAAACTAAATTTAATAATTACTATTAAAATTACGATGAAATATATAAAATCAATGCGATTTAAAACGCTCCCGAAAGCACCAGAATTTCATACGAAATTGCACACTTTCATAGCAGAAACTTCTTCATTGTTGGACAGAAGAAATTTTGAGTAATTTGAATGAATATATATATAATTATAATAACAATATTATATTCATTCTTCAGTTATGTTTATATGTGAAATTTATTTCATGAATAATAAATTTCCATCATTTCTATTTTCGGTGTTTCACTATTTTAAGTTATTTTCAAAAGATTATTTATAATATTCGTATTTCTTTTTTATATCTTATTAAAATACAAAATCTACAAATACAAAATTTAAAAAATTAATATAATGACTAAAAGTTTTAATATTACGTCAAGGAATTAAAATATTATAACTAAAAGTTACAAGAATCTGTTCTGAAAAAATAGAATTCAATGCAAATTTCATTATAAGAATTTTCGATTTTGTTTTTTTTACTTTTCAATTATTTAATGTTAAAAATTACTTCCAATTAATTTCTAAAACTGTTATCTTTTCAATTATATTCATTTACTTGTCTTAAATTAGCGACATCTTGTTTAAAGGTATATCAGATTTTCTTTAATAAATTGTTTATGATGACATTTTTTTTAAATTTATCATTAGATTTCTTATTTCATTAATTTGTTCATTTTCAAATACTGCCTATCGTATTATCTTCAAAAATTTTATCATATAATTAATACTTTCAATCATTTCTTAAGAAATAAATACATTTTTCAGAAGCAAATGCAACCGACTTTGAATTACTTAATTAGCAATTTGTGTTTCCAGTTAACTTTTGAAAATAACAAAAATTCCACCTCTAGCTTTCTTTTTGTTGGATTACTTCTTTTACACTAAGACGGTTAAATTTCTAATTAAATCCCGAATGCGCTCTTAGAATAGACACCTTTTTATCGAAAGAAGCAGGATATGTATATCAAATTTATCTCCAACATTCTACTTTGGGGATGTTTATCTTAAATGAAATCTGCTTTTCCAGAAAAAGATAAAACACGGCTTTTAATTCTTCAGACCTTCAAGTTTCGAATTACATCAGCTTCAGTTTTTTTTTTCTTTATATATATATATATAATTTGCTTCTTAACATTGTGAGCATTAAGGTTTCATTTATTTAAATGGAAACAAATGCTAAAAGAAAATAATAGTAACTTTGTTAATTATATTAAAATGTGGGATCGTGGAAAAATAACAAAATGTCAGTAAAACCCTTAAAATCAAGACAATTCCAATATAGTTTATTAAACATTTTTTCAAAAATATTTGCTCAAATATTTTAAAATTACAACAGTTTGCGAACATTATATTATTTAGGAATTTTTTGAAACATATTTTATTTACAATTCATACTTTAAATGAATTTTAGACAATTTTATTGTTTTTATTCTATTAGTGTATGTTTTACAACATGGTAAACTTTGTATTACAAAGGGGCACTTAGTTTAATATTTTTTACTTAAAAATCGAATAAAACACTGATAGAATAGTCTTAGATAAAATTTTAAGATCATCTATTGTTAAAAATTTATTTACAGAACACCTTCGTTATTAAAAAACGCATTTCGATATATATTTTTGTCATGTATCACGAACATCACTCTTATATAACTTCATATGTACTTCTGTTGAGATTCAAAGGCTGCTTTGAACTTTTCATCTACCGAGAAAAAGATCACCTTTTATGTATCACCAACAAAGGATTTATACAATTCCTTTGTATTTTGTTGGTGTTTTTGTTGTTGCTATCGTTGTGTTGTTGTTATTGTTGTTGTTGCTATTGTTGCTGATGCTGCTGTTGTTAGATTTTTAACCTACTGCGAGCAACGGAGGTTATACTATTTGACTGTATTTGTTGTTAGTGTTGTTGGTGGTAATGGTGATAAAGGTGGTATTAACTGTGTTTTGTGAACTTGTATTGATTTCGGAAGTGTCCAAAAATTGTAATTTTGCTTGCCTTACATTGTTTGCTTTTTTGTTCTCTGACTTAAGTAAAATTCAAACAATCATCGGAAAATTTGAATATGTTGTTAATGTATACAGTACTGCTACACTTTTTTAAAATAGTCATCCTTATAGACAGACCTTATAGACCTTATAGACAGTAGATTTTTGCAGAGTCAAGTAAAAAATTTTACCACAATGACATGAGGGACATGTCAAAGTGAATGATATTGGCAACAATGACATTAAAAATTAATGTGAACAACAGCAGAGGGTTATCATAGAAAAAAAAACTCTGCCATACCACTCTGGCTAAATTAAATCATCTGGCGTACTATAACAGTATATCACTGCAAAACGTTTATGAGTAGTCTTTTTGATTCGTTTTATTTTCTTATAATTTCGTTTTTAGTAAATATAGTAGTTCAGTAACAAACAAAGCCAACAAATAATAAATCTTCACTAGAAAAAAATAATAATAAATAAAAACCGGACGTTTTTAGATGGTTCAGTGTAGTTTGGTGATCAAAATGCATTTCATACGCTTAAACAGTTAGACATTGGCAGTTTGAGAAATTTTGCTTGGTTATCTGTTATTATTTTTTTTATCTAGATGTCGGGAAGATGTTGTGCTATGTTAATTAGTTTAGGATTGTCTGTAATTTTATAGAGGGTATGGTTGAGTTACTAGAGGTAAGCATTTTCAATAGACCATTCATCAAAGAGAAAATGGTAGCTTTTTCATAGATGAAGTTTTATGATTCACGAGTATAACTTTTATTTTTGTATGCTTGGTAGAGTTGTATTATTTCACAATTAATTCTTAAAATATCATGCATAAAAACTGCATCTTTTAATGTTTAAAAAAATTGTATTATTCTATAATTCAAGCTTAAAATATCTCGTATACATGTATAGTTTTAGATGACTGTTGGAGTATGTATATTGGATGTATGTTGGAGTATATGTTTATAATTTTTTGTTGAAAATATCGCGATGAAAATGTAAATATTCTCTATGCATTTATGTGAGTGTGTGTGTATTTCCATTTTGATTTAATTGAACCTTTTTTACCCTCCACTTATACTTAAATAGGCATTAATTATACATTTATACATTCGATAAATTAAGAAAAAGATAGAGCTTTAGAAATATAGTATAAGTTTAAAAAGTCAGCGGCCATTATGTAGAATCTTGTTTTAGATGAAACTGCGCTGTTAACTTTCAAGTTAAATCATTTTATTATCATTATAAGAAATTGTTTAATAATTAATTATTTTATAAATAAATACTTCTAAAGTATTTATTTAAAACAATTACCCATCAATTTTTTATTATTTATTTTTCGGAATGTTTCTAACGAATTCTCTGGGTTTCAGACAGGATCTGAGAGAAGAATTTAATTCTCTCATTCATGAAATTATAGATTTCCTCATGATCAATCATAAGCCTTTCAATCTAATACCGTATTTGATTTTCTCAATGGATTTTCATTTGATCCATCTACATTGTATCTTCTCTAATCGTTCTTTAGATCGCGAAAATACTTTTTTATAAACCTTAGTAAATGTAATGCACTTCTGTAACAAACTTTACATTTAAAAGGTTTTTCCTCCATTTCTTTAGAAAAATACATTAGCATGCATAATTCTTATTTGAATGAATTTAGAGTATTCAAATTGTAGGAACTTTATTTAGCACTTTTTTAATAATATGTTAATATATACAATATTTTGAAACGTATATTTTTATTTAAAAAATTAAAAAAAAATCACAAACAGTAGAAGTCGCTTTTTTTTTTTCATTTCTATATAATATTACCAAGACGCCTTTCCCTCTGTTTTTTTAGGAAAACACACTAACATACATGATCCTTTTCTGACGGAATTTAGACTATTTCAATTGTAGATACTTTGACATTTTTGGACTAATATGAACAATAATTTGAAATATATTTTTTTTATTTAAAATATTTTCTTAAATTCAGAAACGGTATAAGTGCCGTTTATTTCATTCCTGTATCACATACTACACCAACATGCCTTTTCCTCCATTTCTTTAGAAAAAACATGCAATAAAATACATAATTCTTGTTTGAATAAACTTAGACTATTCAATACTCATGTTTTAGAAACTTTACGTTACATTGTTTGATTAATATGTACAATAATTTGAAATATTTCTTGAGTTGAAAAAAAAATTAAAATATTTCTCAAACAGCAGAAGAGCCCTTTTATTAAATCATTTTTTATCATTAGATATTTCATCGAAATACTTCAGTCAGCGAATACTTGAACAATGATATTTTGCTGCTACATTTTAAGTAATGTATTTCTGTAAAATGTTGCATTAACGACTTTTTTTTTCTATTATTGAAAAATGCATTAACACACAGGAATCTTTTTTGAGTAAATTTGAGTTACTATATAGAAATTTTACTTTTACGAAATTTTGAGAGATTATCCATTTATTTATTTTATATCAAGTTATTTAAATGTAAATCATCATAAAAAAGGAGTGCAGTAAAGTATCTAATTCTTTCATCCCATAAATCCCATTTTGGCAGTTCCCACAACAATCATTCACAACCTTTTCGGCGAAACACCAACTTTGATTTCTTTAGCTCTATCAACATTGCATTTTCCGTCATCGATCTTAAGTTAACACGTTGAATGCTATGACAGTCACCGGTGACTGACAATGATATTTCCGATTAGGCCGAGTCACTCATCAGTGACTGACACATATAGATTCTGTTGCGGAAGTCTTATTTCATGGCCTAAACGGAATGACAGACACAATAGACTTGGCATTCAACGTGTTAAAGGATGTTTTCCTTGAATACTACATTTAAAGTAATATTCTTCTTTGGTACATTAAAATAATGTTTTATTTTTATTTTATTCTATTATTTTTACCACTTAATTGATTTGTAAAGTCACTTTATAAATTTCTAGTATCATAACATTTAATAACTATATACATAAAAATAACTATTACTCACCATAATATGTTATTTAATTTAATTTACTTTGAAGTTTTTGCGATAGTATATTGTTATACTCTACGTTGTTCTGTATAGCAAAAATGTAATATTGCGCTTATTAAAAAACACAATTTCAGGAAATAATTTAAATCTGTACACCCATAAATCACATCACAGCATTTTCCACGGCAATCAATCACTAACGTTTTGGTAAAATATATTTTTTCCTATATCTAATTCTATTAGCACTGCATTTTACGTCATCTATCTTTCATTTAAGAATGTTTTTCTTGAATGCTACATTTAATGAAATATCCTTCCTGTATTACACTAAACTATTGTTTTCTTTTAATTGTTATTTTATTATGTCTTACCACGTAATTTATTTGCAATGCTACTTTATAAATTTTCTAGTATTATAACAGTTAGTAACTATAATAAACTATTATTCACCATAATAAACTATTATATTTATTATTTTGTGATAACGTTTTGTTGTAAAACACGTTGTTCAAAATATCAGAAACTGAATATTACACTTAACATTTTATATGGAACTTTTAACGGAATAGATCAGAAAATGCCAATTTATAATTAAACTAATTTAAATGATACGGCTGTGTTTGATATCCCAATTCATTATAAAATTTTTAACTTAGCTACTTTTATATTTAAAATATTGTAATTTGTATAAATTCAGAATGAAGTGAACCCACCCAAACCTGAAAGAAAAATCCACAAGAACATAAACAGAAATAACTGCACAATGTCCTTCACCTGGCGATAACAACAAAAAAAAAATACTATTTTTTTTATCAGTATCGAAATTCAAAAATTTTCAAAGCCAAGTCTGTATGCTTCCATCTACTCAGGTTTCCACCCAAACTCATTCTTTTTATATGACTTTAGGGCCAGCACATCATATAGAATATTCAGGATGCATGCTAACATAAATTGGTCATCCCGCAAAACTACAGTGTTTCCATTTATCTTTCAAAACAATCTTTAAATAATATTTCAAAAACTTCATAGGGTAATTGATATTGCAGAAATGATTAGCTACAAACTTATATATATATATATATATATATATATATATATATATATATATAAATTAAATTTACTGCCACATATTTTATTGAAACGAATTAATTGATTAATTATAATATTTAAGTAAATTTTTTATGCAAATTAGAAAACGAATGTGGCCTGCTTCTGGTAAAGAATTAAAAACTATTTCTTTTATTGCTCTCAATACCAATACCAAGCATGTGCCAATTTAGAGTAAGGGTCCCCTTTGTCTTAAACAAAAAAAATATCTAAACAAACTAAGGGGTCCACTTGTGATTGATTATTTCATTTCTGAGATTTAGATATACTAAACTTTCAATTCTCATCAAAAGTTCCAGAGAAAAACTAAAATTTGAACTGTGCAATCTGTTGCGACTTCATATAAGACTTAATGCGGTTTAATATGGTACAGAATACTCAGAAAATTGTTTATAACTACACCATATCACAAAAACGGCGGGGTAATTATAAACAAGGTTCTGTAGGCTCTTGAAAATGACTTGGAGCAAAAAATTATTGATTAGAATAATTATAACGTAACCATTACCGTTTGAGGACGTCCGACTGGCCTTGATTTTATCTGATAGACACGAAGAATTTTCACTGGACTAGAAAACTGTTTGTCACTTTGAACGATAAAGGAATTTGATAAGTGAGAGCAAGGATGTCAACAGCGAATAAAAAAGGGCAAGGACTCTCGTATTCGCTCAATGAAGATGTAACCCTTTTTATTCCATTTTAGTATCATCTACTCTCATACGAGAGTTCTTGCACGCGTTCTGAATTACCGCATGTTCATAATTTACGTAATTGACCCTATAAACCTCAATCATATATTCCATTTAAGAGTTATTTTTTAATACAGTTTTACTGAATATCCCCAGCAAGTACAGTAGTCAGAAAATGAAACTCAATATTCAAATCATATGCAATACTGCATAAAATAAACTTTTAACTCTATAAAAGACTAAATTTGCTTAAAAAAACCCCAACAAGGACTATTTCCACACACATTTTATAATTTAATATATGAACAATAGGAAAAAGCAGATAAAACAACTTATGCGGCGAAGGGGCACTTTAAAACTATATATATATGGTCTGTATGTCATATTTATTTTCCATTCAAATGTATACATTTTGATATATTGCTTGCATTGTTTAATTGAATAACGCAAACATTTGAAAATATCTACAATAAATAAGAAAAATCCCAAATACTATGCAATTTTGTACTTTCATTATCTTCATACTTTAATTTAAAATCATCTATATAATTAACGAAAAAAAAACCCCAGAGAATTGCTTCTAAACGCAACTCACAAAGTTTTTCGAAAAGTTTTTCTTTGCATGTTTTTTTCTCTACTTAAGCATAAAAAATTTTTATGTATAAATTTACTAAAACAATTTTTTTATTTTTTCAAAAGTAATTATTATACGTTAGGAATTGCGTTAATGTATGCTTCATGGTATTAAACAGACGGAAGTACACTGAAAGGTGATTTCATAGAATTTATCCAAATAAACTAATTCCCTCTAAGAGGAATATTCAAATATTCTATACTTTAGAAATGCCTTTGAAATTCTTATCCTTTGAAAGAAGTTCAAAGAAGATGTTTATTCAAATATTTTGCTATTTCATGTTCCAGCGGAGAAATTACTTATTATCGAATAAGCTAAAAGTATAGGAGTCAAAGTAGTTTTTGCTGTTTCGTATAGAAGTTTTCAATTTCGTAATTCACGCATAACTTTTGTTGAACTGTATTAAATGCATCATCATAAATATTTATATTTAAATGCTGAATTTGACAGTATTTATGTTATTGGATAAAATGCTTATAGAAAGTTTAAATAAGTTCAAATTTTCAAATTTAATTCTTTTATGCAGTATATGTAAGCTTGTTTGTTTGCAGATAAATATTTAACAACTGTCGAAGTTTAGATAAAATTATTCGTCTTTAGATTTAATCTAATTGTTTATTTTAACCAGAATTAGAAAGAAAGCAATAAGAACGGGGTACATATATATTGATAGTTAAATGATGCATTACTACTGTATTTTATAGAAGATTTAAACGTAATAAAAATGTAATAGAGTAACAAAAATGTTGAATTTTATGAATTCTAATGAAGAATGCATTTAGAGGTAAAATATTAAATTATAATTTTATTTAAAGAATTTTCATATTTTAAGCATTACAAATTTAAATAATCATGCTAAATTTTGTAAGTTTATTTAAGCAATATCGGGTAATATCTTAAAATTCTTTCAAAGTGCATGATTTCTGAAGTTAAACATTTATAATTCACCAATATTGAATTAGGTTAGACGGATGATGACAAATATTTATCTGTAAACACATAATTTATTAACTTCATTTTTGATACGCAATGTTTGTTTTGTATACGTTTTTGGATGATACAATTATTAAACACACTATGTATATTTTATGATGTTTAGAGCAGGGCTAAGATAGTCTAATTTTTTTAAATATATTTTCAAATGAGATATGAACTTCTTCGCTTACAGTTAGATATTTAAAAGGATACAGAACACATAATATTTCCATCGACCTACTAAATCTATTATGTAAACACTTTCTCATACGATTTATTCTTTATGACATTTTAATAGAATTACTCAAAATTACTTAACCTTCTCGCTGCACAACCCGAGAGTTTCTCGGGCAACGTAAAAGTAGCAAAATTTGCGCAAACCAAGATTTCATCGGGGATGCATTTGTCCGTCAATTAACTCTCCTTGATCATTCCCACCAGTTATATTTTTTTATTCTAAATTTTGCCTTATCTAATCGGAGAAATTTCCCGATTGAATCAGACGAAAATTTTTGTTTTGAAAAACCGGTGGCAAAAGAATAAAAATTCTTAAAAGACGCTCGTCGCGAAGGAGTTAAATACGCAATTTTTGAAGCTATTTTGATAAAACAATTACGCAGCAAGAAGGTGAATAGGATTACTTAAAAAACACAGCTAAAAGACTGCCTGTCCTTAGTCAGTGGGTGGACAGACACACCCAACTCCATACCCATTGTTAAAAACTTGCGAGTTTCTTAACACACGTCTGCCTGCATTCAAAACAGAAAAAAACTAAAATATTGTCATTTTAGATATAAAATTTAAGAATTAAAAAGGTAAATAAACCAAACATTGTTATGTATGTTGAAGATTTATACTTATAGATATCAAATTCAACTTAAATTAATTTTAAAGATAGTATCATAAACTAAAAATTTAATATTAAATTAAAATGTTTGCTCTTGCAGAATGCTTTTTCTAAAAACTTAAAACTTTTATATAATTGTAATTGTGAGTATACGTGAAAAAATTAAAGAAAGCGATAGAAAGAACTCCGAATTTTCAAAAAAAGCACTGGTTATTTTCAAAAGTACTATCACAGCAGTTTTCTACTTTTTCGCTTGTAAAAAATACTGGGCAAATATACACTTTTTTTTAAGCCAGTGTAATCTTTACTACTAATTTCTGCAATTTGTGTGTAATAGAAAAAGAAATTATGTCCGATTTTATCTCGGTAAAAATGCTATGAATTCATTTACAAACATAAGTAAGAGGAGGCACTCAGAGGGAAACATTACATGCTACCTATAAATTGCATAACGCAAAACATAAGCAAGAACAGCTATTCATAGAAGAATGGAACATACTACAAATAAATTACATACATGAAAACATAACTTGAATCAGATATTTAAAGATACATATTGCAGAATTATACTAAGGTTGCTGCATCATTGTTCGGTGCTTCTAATTTCATGTTCAAATGATGCAGTATTATTGCACGCGTTCACGTTTAATATCACGCGAATTCGATCTGAGCGGCATCGCTTACTGAAGAAGATTTCTATAGTAATAATTGGTGAAAGAATCTGATATATTTTTTTATTATTTATTTCATTAGAAAAAAAAATAATCTAATGATCTACCGAACTCATAATACAAATTAAAATCGCATAGCTCCCGTTAGAACAAAACAAACTTGATTGAAATTATAGTTTTCTTATATTTATTCATTAAAAAATTATTTAATTAACTCGAAGTTCTACATCGTATTCCGACGAACAAGATTAAAGAGCGAAAGTGAGCAAAATGTTGGAAATAGAATTCAGGAAATTTTTTTTCCAAAATATCTTTTTAAACTAATTTTTTATGGCACCATATTCTAATATTCAATTAATGTAGCAAAATCTTTTTTCTTTATTTAAATCTTATATAGTTATTTTTAAAGTAATATGGAATCGAAGATATCAGATTTACTGCTTTTTAGAGTCACATTTTCATTGTCTAGGTTTATTTCACACATGATCTACATTTTATATGCTAATTAATTTCATTTCAGATAAATCATTGTAAGTTAAATATAATTTAATTTCAAATAAATTTAAATAGCTATAAAAAAAATAAAATAAATTTGAAATAAATAAAAAAAATTCAAATTTATAAAAATAAAGAAAAATGATTTAGGAATGTGATACGTATATTGAAAAATATGAAAAAGCACTACTGGCAAAATAAAAAAAAAGACTCAAAGGGTAAATAATCATAGATTTTATACAATATTAAGTATGAATAAAAGTATAATTAATTATACAACATTTATTCATGGTTTGTATGCCTCAGGGAAAGAATATCAGAATTTTCGTAAACTAATATTTGCCTTATATAATGAAAAAATATATTTGTTTAAATTTTCCGATCATTACTTTTCGAAAATGTCTGGTATTTAAACCCCTTAAATCCCCTGAATATTTAATGCTTGGTTTTTACAACAGTACAACAACACTGTACACAATACTTTGCAATCAGAATTAAATAAACGGTCAAGTGCGAGTATTACTCGCGCACAGAGGGTTCCGTACAATAATATATAAATTAGTAAGTGTATTATTAAGAAATTACCGTTGCTAAAAGAATACTAAGACTTTGTAAAAACTATACAACGTAGGGTTGTGTGTAACTGTATAGTATACAGGGTGCAAAAGAAAGTCCCTTAAACCTGAAAATATTTGCGAACGGAGCAACTATACAAGTGAGGTAACGGTACAGTAAAGCGTCTATGCGCGACAAAATGCAAACGACAGCAGCACCCTTAGTGGCGAAATTTGGAAGATAGCCATTGCAAATGGAAAACGAAAAGAGGTAGAGCAAATTTTCCAGTTAGAAAGATTCAGAGCATCGATTAATTAGTACTAAACGACAATTGGTTCACACGGATAAGATAAATCGTCGCCTGCATACCGAAAAAATGTCCGAATTCCATAAGCGACCATTCTACTTTGCCTATTCTGTGCTGTAATGTCTGTAAGTATTTAATTTCCAATGCATTTAAAATTTTAGAATAACCCTTTCAGGGACAGAAGAATTCTGTTCATAAACTGATGAAATAATTGACTGACACCAGAATATTCAAACGAATTTCTCAGAAAACAAAAACCCGCGAATTTGCACTTTCATTACGAAAGCAAAATCTTATTAAAATATTCCTGGTGCCATTTGTCAGTTTAGGAATTAAAATTAGGTGGCTAGACCGTCTAGCCACCGCCCTTGAAAGGGTTAAATCCATGTCGTCGTACTGAAGAGGCTTGCAATAGACGTTCCATGCTGAGAAATGTGCATGCAGAATTACTCTCACGAATACAAACGTATATCGTGAGCAATGGCGAACTTTTCGAACATACTGAATATTAACTTTTTATAACTGTGAGACAGTTTGTCTTTTTAATTGTGTGTGTGTGTGATGTTATCAAAATGTATTGAGAGAAGTGCGTATTTATAACATAAATTGTGCGTATTTCTTCATACTTCTGACTATTCCATTCAAACGCTTACACAAAATGGAGTGCATCGATTTCGGACATTTTTGGGTAAACAGGCGAAGATTTATCCATGTAAACCAAATGTCGTATTCTACTGATTAATTGAGGCTCTAAAACTTTATAACTGGACATTTTGCTCTATCTCTTTTCGTTTTAGATTTGCAGTGGCTATCTTCCAAATTTCGCCACTAGGGGCGCTGTTGTCGTTTTCATTAAATCTGGCATAGTCATTTTACTATACCGTTACCTCACTTGCATATCTGTAGCTCTCTCCGTTCACAAGTATTTTCAGGTAGAAAAGTGTAAATAGATATACCATGAAAGTTCAAAGATATATGGGACCTAAATAATAGCAAATATAGCTATTCTGTATTTTTGTTATTCCACATAAGTTTTTATTTAACCTTTAAAGACATAGTAGGTGTATTGAGGGAGCCACTCAATGGAAACTAGTCACGGATCCCATAGTATGTCTGTGATTAATTGTCATTAAATTAATCTGTTTTTAACAATTTGACGTTTATTGCTTTTATACTGCTACTGGGCATTGCATTACATAAATATATCCTTAAAAATTTGTTATCTAGGCTTTAAAAGCCGATGGAGCACAGAGTATGCCGTCCCTGTCATTATGTATGTCCAAACCGTCTGTGTCTTTAAGGGTTAATATCTAGGCCAATTAGCGACGATTTTTTTCCGAAATTCATGATCAACAATGCTTTTATACTTCTGCTACGATAGGTACCTCCAGCTCTGCTCAACACTTTCTCTGAAGCACGTAAATCAAAATTTGAGTGTAAAGGAAAAATGTAACTTTTCAAAAATCACATGACCTGGGGTAATTGCTATAATTTTCCTGCAAGGTTTAAATTAATGTCTACTACCTCTAATTTTTTCATAATTTTAATTTCAATAGATTCGGAGTTAGATGGGGGGGGGGGACATATTTTTGCACTACATTTTCCACCATAACTTTGGAAATATAATACTTAAAATTAAATGATATATGTTTTTGATTTCAGCGTTACAAAAGCTTTCACACGATACCTCACACGAAATACAAAGAAGAGACATTTTTTCAAGTAACTTAATTAGCCCCTCTACATTTTCCTTAATATATTTATTAATATTTATTAATCTGTAAATGTGTGGGTTCCATAGTCTTTATAACTTCCCCCAATTTGAACTTTCCACGTTGCATAGTTTACGAGTAAAAGGGCTGTAACAGACAGACAGGCAGAAACAGGAGTGATCTTATAATGGTTCCGTTTTTGCTTTTTAAGTACGGAACCCTAAACACAATAAAAGTTGGTTGAAAAATGAGCTGCTTTACTAAAAATTGTTTCACTGCGCATGCGCGAATGCAATCAAAATATCATTTGCATAATGTGTTAGCTAAATGTATAGAGTACCTTTTGTAAAAGTCTCAAAAAATAGTTTGAAAAGGTCTGATAATAATCGTTTATAGAATAAGCTCAAAATCCGTTGTTCCCAAAAATATGAGGGGTTCCATGATTAGTGCCAACATAGCATACACAATATTGCACGTACTACTGTATTTGGATACAGCCCCTCATCTTTTTTGCTTCCTTTTTGGAATAATGGGTTTTGAGCATATTCTATAAACGATTATTATCAGACTTTTCAAACTATGTTTTTGACACTTTCACAAAAGTTGCTCTATACATTTAGCTAACACATTATGCAAATGATATTTTGATTACGTTCGAGCATCCGCAGTGAATCATTATTTAGTAAACCTGCTCATTTGGCATACAATTATTATTATTATTTCATTCGGATTACAAGGTATTGTACAATGTTGTTTGTCATATTTTCAAAAAAGAACTTTTTTTTTATATCAAGAACACTTCAAATTATAAGCAAAAAACTCTGCGAAATTTGGGACTGTTTTTATAAAAACCTTAATTTCTCTACGAGAATACATGATATCCTCATAAAAACGAACACAGCGGCTTATTAATAATCTCGAGTTTAAACGCTTTTGCTACATTAGTGTTTACAGGTTTATCCAAAAGATATTAGTTTTTTTTCAATTTGTTGACGGTCCCCGATGGGGTTTCGGTAAAAAAATCTTCGCGAAAATATATTTCTTATACTATACTGTTTACACACCTGCAGTTTCATGTTTATTCTTCATGTATTTTTGTAGATATTTAACAAAACGTCTAAAATTGCAAGTGACCGCTCACCTTTGGCCATATAGTATATGATGAAAATTTAGAAAATTATGTTATTAAGCAGGCATACAGACACCATGTAATTCCCTCGTGTCTTTAAAAACAATTATCCATTTTTGTTAAGTAATTATTCCTGATATGCTCTTGTGTAATTTTTATATAGAAGATTTCTAATTACGAATAAGTTAATTGTTTTCATAAATAAATAAATTATTTATAAAATATTTTAATAATACCTACATACTATCGTGTAACTAATTTAGTTCAGGTGAAATATTAGTTGTCCAATTATAGTCATTCTATGGCTATAAGTAAAATTGATTTTAATGGAATAAAATTTATATGCACGAGATGTTTAATATATTTCAGTTACTAATTCAAAAATGCTTTTAAAAATTATAGAATTCTTATTATTTTGTTAGATAACACATAAGTGTTATAACGTAGCAATATGTTTACTTCATTTTCAGAATATTAATAACATTTATCATGGAAATTATAAAGCTTTTTTATTTGTGGTAAACGAAGGTCCTCATTATTCTGAGTCTATTTAATTCGGCATAATAATTTATTTTCTCTTTCTAGCCGTTGGAATTACTTCTAGCTCATATTATTTTATTTATTCTACAATTACTACAGTACTATTTATTTTAATAATAAAAAAAAATTTCTCAAGAACTTTTTTCTCCTGTATTCGAGAGTTTTTTTCTTCCTAAGCCAACTCCGACACTTCGCATCTGATATCCTCTTTTATGTTGACAGGATTTACTTTTGTTGATTCTGTTTAGTCTCATCTGCATTTTTTCAATTCCTACTATTAGTTCATTCTCTCCGTATATTTATATATCTTGTTCAAATTTTCAATCGTTAATAAAATACTCATTATTCATCCTATCAAGTTGAAATATTTTTTTTAATTGTACTGGATGACAATTGATGTTAATACAGTTTTTTTCAAATATTAATTCATTAATTAAATTTTAATTAATTAATTTTAGTTTTATATGGGAGACAAAATTGCGCCCACTGGTTATTGAACAGCATTTAATGCATCTTCATATCTATAAGGGGGGGTTACCATAGGACACCCAACCAGGACGCCAACCGCTAGGTTTATGGCCTATATGTCCTGGCGGGGAAACCCCTCCACCAACCAGTTCCTCCCAGCCGGGAAACGGGCCTATCAGCGACAATTATTACAAAAGAAAATGCTTACAAAAGCATAAATCCATATGCAAAACTGCATAGCAACTCGCTATGTCTCAAACAGGAGTACAGAAATGCATTTTTATAGGTAACTATGCAACTAAAACACAAACATGTAACTATCTAAGTAACTCTACAGCTGCACTGCAAAACACATGACTAACAACACCCAAATAACAAAATAAAAAGCAATATTACAAAATGTAGATTTGTAGTAACTCTACAACTAGGTAAACATTAGTCACATAATATAGTAGAGTCCAATATATAGCAGTCATAGATAAAGTTCTAAAGGTATTACTAGATACACCATATATAGTCTTTCTTGACCACACCTGAAGTTTATCTTATAATTTATATCATACAAGATCATTGCACAGTCGTATGATTCATATTCCTACTACAGCCAATGTTCAGTACTTTAGTGGACACATCTGTACAGTTCAGTCCAATGTCCAAAGGGAGGTTACCATAGGGGAACCTTGTTCTGTCGCCAAATACCACCAACTTGGCAATATATCGCCAAATTTGGCGAGCAAAATGTGTCGCCAAAAGTGACGCCAACTTGGCGATATCTCTAATATTTCGCCAAATTCCCACAGACTTCCATTGCAAACCAATGGGAAATCAACAAATTGAGCTGTTTTAATGCAATAAAAACTAATATTAGCTTAAGGGATTATATTAAACTTTTCTTTGATGACCTAAGTAGGAATTGACTTTAAAAACAAAATTTTTAAATTATTTTATCTTACTTTATATGTATATCAGTGGCGTGGCGTCCGGTCATCGCTAGATGCGGCGATGACCAAGCAATATATTAAAACTCTTAATAAGCTTTTAAAACTCTACGATCCAGTTTTAGCAGAACATTTGGAGTTCATGTATAAGTGAAGGTAAGATTTAAAGTTTCTTTTTTGAACATTCAACCATTGAATTTTAGAGTTAATAATTTTTCATCACAAACTTAAATAATTGCGATGACCACCGAAAATTTTCACTCCACGCCACTGATGTATATATATATATATATATATATATATATATATAAAGTTATCTGCGCAGACTGGTAACTATAATTGTGTCTTACTGTATTCTCCGCTACATTACAGCTACCAACTTTTATGCTTTATTGTATATTACCACTAAAACCTAATAGAAATTTTTGCACTGTTTAATCGCAGTTTTTTGATATTAACCCATTCTCCATTAAGTAATTCACTTTCAGTAATTTTAAATTCACATCAGAATTTTAGAAAATTTGTTTGAAATAAGGAGGACATTCAATTTCACAGCTTTTTGTCACCAAAGATTTTAAAGTGAAAATTTTCCAAGAAGTCTGCTGCAAATATTGATTTAAATTAAATGATTTAGAAAGTAGCGCTCTGCGATTCAAAGGATTAAATATGGTAAAGTTTATTATTAAATATTAGTGATACGAAAAATTCGTAAAAATTGGCAGCTATGCTACGTGATGGTGGGAATAACCGTAGTAGTATAGTTAATTGTTCCCAAAAGCCAAGCCTTTTTCTCTTATATATATATTTTTTTTTTGAGTTCTTATAAGTATTTTTAATCGACATGGTTTACTATTCCTGTCATATATCCATGCTAATATTTTGTGAAAAGTGTAGATTTTAAAGAATGTAGAAATTCTTCTTACAAATTATTCAGTTCAGAAAATATATAAAATCGCTGCATAAATAAAATGTTCTACAAATACTTGATTTTATTATAGTAGATGCTTTTAGAAGACAAAGCATTGAGGATATTAGCGCGAATGATTATGTACTTTATTAATTCCAATCAACTGAAAATACTTTAAATGAACGAACAATAGATTATAAAGCGGTAAATTTTACAGATCAGACGCAGGAATCCAACTTTTCATTACACAATGAAAAGTTAAGATCTAGACTCATGGGTCCTCCATCTCTAATATACAGATATTCATTGTGTGGCAAAAGGTTGCATTCCTGCGTCTTATCTGTAAAATTTACCGCGTTATAATTTATTGTTCGTTCATTTAAATTATTCTCAGTTGTGATTGGAATTAATAAAGTACATAGTCATTCGCTCTGATATCCTCAATGCTTTGTCTTCTAAAAGCATCTACACTGCTCAAAACAATTAAAGGATATTGCAGTTTTAGGTGGATTTTGTATCTGGTAAACAGTTTAGCTGATTGATACATGGTCGACAGACATAGTAGGTTATATGAGAATAAATTACACATGTTTGGCAGAAAAAAATGCATTTTATTGCGCATTTGTGCACTAAAGGAAAAAAACACAATTTGTGCATATGAGAAAAAAAGAATAAGAAAAGGTGTTTTCTTCAAAGAAAATCATTTTCAGTAGGGGGTATGGTTTCCATGGGCGGCCAGCAACGTTGAACACCTTTGAGGCATGGACTCAATGAGGCTATTAATGACGAGTTGGGGTATTCTGCCCCACTCTTCCAGAAGAGCTCGTTCCAGTTCTTGGAGAGTTTGTGGGGGTTGTTGGCGGCCAGAAACTCGTCTTCCTAGAGCGTCCCAAACGTGCTCGATTGGATTCATGTCTGGAGAACACGCTGGCCATTCCATTCGAACTATTCCTTCCTCGAAAAGGAAATCCTCCACCAGGTTTGCACGATGTGGCCTGCAGTTATCGTCCATTAAAATGAAGTTATCTTCGATTGCTGCAGCGTAAGGGACTATAATAGGTCTGAGGATCTCATCCCTATATCGGCGACCAGTCAGAGCTCCACCTCGAATGATGTAGAGGTCAGTGCGCCCCGTCAATGGAGATGCCACCATACACCAACACTCCTCCACCGCCAAATCTGACACTTTTGTGCACGAACGCAGGATTATTCCTACTGCCACGGTCCCTCCAGATGAAAATACGCCTATTATCCGGATGCACAGAAAAACGGGACTCGTCAGAAAACAGAATATTGCTCCATTCATTTCTCCTCCAGTTGACATGCTCGGTTGCCCACTCCCTGCGGTCGCGACGATGCCTTGATGTTAATCTAACACATACCATCGGTCGGCGAGCATACAGACCTACAGCATGGAGCCAGTTTCGGACAGTATGAGTTGAAATCGTGGTGCCTGTAGCCGAGCGAATGTGTTGTTGGAGAAGAGTAGCGTTCATGGTTCGGTGTCTCCGAGCTGTTAACGCTAAATACCGATCTTCATTGGGCGTTGTTGCCCGTCTACGACCTTGCCCTGGTCTTCGGCCTGCACATCCACTCTCCAAAAAACGGTTCCAGATCCTGGAAATGACACTTTGTGACACTCCAATGGCTTGAGCTACATCGCCTTGAGTTTGGCCCCCTTCTAACCCACCAACAATTCTCAAAGCTTCTGAATCTGTCAAATGACTTCGCTGAGACATCGTACTCATCGAAACAAAGCAATCACTGAATGCCGATCATCCTTGTCTTCATTCTCTTTTATCCAGTTGAAAGTCAAATTTCATTCGCTGCCGCTGAAGCGACGTTTTTGACGTCGAACTCAAAATTTGCATACTCCACAGTTTGAAAACCAGAAAAATTTGCATTTGTGATTCTCTTCTTCTATTTTTGGCAAAATAATTTCGTTTATATCTTTATTTTATATAAAACTTCAAATATCCTTTAATTGTTTTGAGCAGTGTACTATAATAAAATCAAATATTTATAGAACATTTTATTTATGCAGCGATTTTATATATTTTCTGGTTTGAGTAATTTGTGAGAAGAATTTCTACATTCTTTAAAAGCTACACTTTTCATAAAATATTAGCACAGAGAAGAAACATTTACAATACAATATTTTCAAAAAGAATTTATATTTGCGAATGCACAATAATAAATACTTGCATTACACATTTTTCCGCAAAGTAGTGGTTTAAAATAAATATTTACGATAAATGCGAAGAATGAATATTGACAATACAAGGTGTTTTCTACAGAAAAAATGTTACCTCAAGTTGTTTTTCTTCTGAGCAGAAATAGGACTAAAAAATAAGAAGATTATTTTTTTATTTCCGTGTTCAAATATCTTATCTATAAATAACATTTTATTTTTCTATTAAAACTGTTCCCAAGAATTAAGTATACAGTTAAATGATTAAATCATCTTCTTCCCATACTCCCCTCCTAAGAAAATATTTGTTTACAACATTGTCCTTTAGAAAAGTACAGGTATTTATCATTCTTTCGAAGAACAATTACTTACACTAAATTATATTTTTAGGGAGAAAGTGCTTAAAACTAAAAATTATGACCAAAACGATAAATAAATATTTACGATATTACATTTTTCTTCGGATAAAAATTTATGCTTAAGTCTAGGGATCACAACGTCCTATATCTTTTGTACATTTTCTACCGCAATTTTTAAAATAAAATTTTCGTAGTAGGAAGATTATAGTTTAAAAATAGTGGTATCAAAATAACTAGATAAGGACATATGATTCTATAACTTCTGCTTTGTCTTGTCGTTCTAGTATTGCCGTTAGACAAATACTTTTTCAACAGTCTCTTTTATTCTGAAAAAAATCTTACATGAAGATATTTATGCAGATTTTTATGCAGAAAATAAATATTTTAAAAGTATAGTCTTAATGAATTATAACTATATTATTTGATGCATCTGTATTTTAATATGTATTATATGTATCCTATTTCACACATATAACATTATATTTCGTCTTTTCTATAGTAGAGATGATTTGAAGTATTTAACAGCATTCATACCCTTTACTTCATACGAAGCAAAATACGAAACATTATTTTACAATATAAAAATATAAAAAATCACAAAACCGTTAAGAAAATGACAAAGTAACTAGAATTTTAGCTTTCGCAAAAGCCAGGTTTATAGGTCCCCAGCCACGTCCCGAGTATAAGACAATCTAGCGATAGCCAGGTTGAAAATAAAAATAAAATGTTAAAACCGGACAAATTTAAAAGGGAAATTACACAAAAATTAAAAACACTGAAAAGACAGAAGGGAAGGCTATGGGGCCTGAAGCTACCGAACGGCATCTGTTGCGTCGAGCTTATTATTAGTCAAAGGTCTTCTTACGCCAGTTTCGACACTTTCACGAAATAATTGTATAAGAAAATCTACATATATCTGTTTAAAAAAAAAGAAAATGATTTGGCATGTAAGGGATTTTTTTTTTTTTTTTTTTACAAGACAGAGTGAAATGTATAAGAACCATAAATGCCTTGCCACTTAGATTTAGAAAACAAATCTCAATTTTTATTTTAATGTTAGATAAGATCTGGCAGAATTGGACTGGATCAGATTACCTATTGCATTCACGATATGCATTAACACGTTCAGTTCTGATCATTCTGCAGATGCATGGTTCTGGGAATCCACTACATTGCTTTGAATAGCATTAATAACCCAGTGCTCAACATTTGATGCATCTGCATAAACATTGGAATTTCAGAATATTGCACTTCCGTACTTTTACAGAGAAGTTTCTGCTCGGTTTTGAACAACAATTCACCGTAGCTATAGGTATATCGCGGAAATGAAGTTAACCAGAAATTATTTTATTGTGAAACTTATTCTCTGTGCCTAACACATGGGATTGTTTTTTCCTACTGTCTTATATTAAACAGCAGCATTTATTTCCTCTCCCATCCAAGCAATGTTCTCGCTGGCATTTGACCAACATTAGCGATTTGGCGAATAAGAAATAAAAAACAGTAGCCAAATGAAAATGAACGTTAGAAAAATAGATTCGAAGTGAAACACTGAAAAATCTATACTTAACCCCTTATTGTATCCAGTTTTTGAATATGTTCTAAAATAACCTAATTTTTGTAATTACTCAATATATAGAAATTCAACTATCCACTACAGAAACTACTAAAAATAAATACATTCTAAATGCTCCTTAAATGTGTAAATGTTTCAGACATTCATTTAGCAGTCTGAATAAAAGTTAAAAACAGCTATCTTTGATTTAACGTTGTGAAAACATACACTAAAAATTGCTATGAGATTTGGACCGATAGAAAAAATTGACCGGCCAATGATACTTTACATACAACTAATAAATAGTATGGTTAATTTCAACACCACATTGCAGCAAAACTTTTCAGTATTTGGCACTTGTTGCGAGTAATTTTGTTTATGTTTTTACCAGAGCGACGCCAGCGCACAGACAGTAATTAACTCACAAAAACCTATCGCATAATCTTTTCTGTGTCTTTGGCTGTTGCTAAACTGAATTGATATTGAGTCTGTATGTCTATAAATAGAGCAATGCAAATGGCACGGTACGTCATCATTGTCATTTAATTGTCATTCATTTGTCAATTAATCATTAACTGTCATTAAATCATTGTATTTTGTTATTAACTGCTGTAAATAATCTGCATTTTTTAAATGAAAATATTTTATGCTAAATAATGAATATTATTTATCTATTTAATATTTCCTAAATTTAAATGTTTTAAGATAAATACTTAGGGTACCGATTGAACATGTAAAGCTACATCAATCGTTCAGAAACGCGGATAAGTCTCGAGTGTATTGGCACACTCACTTACAGAGCAGAAATTGAGCACTCGCAATTTTGCGAGTCTGATTGTTAATTTACTCGCCAAATGAAACATTTTGTCACGATTTGTCGCAATGGCGAGCGGCAGCGAGAACCCTCCCTCCAAGTATTAAAGAGATTTCAAGATATTGGATAAAGATTGCTATGCAGAATTGCCGTTTTAGCATTACTTCTCTGATACTAAAAAAAACATGGAATGAGATTGACTTCTATTTCGATACTTTCAGTGTGATTGAAGATACCCAATATTTAATTTCAACAGATGCCCATTAAAATGCATAGCTACTTTCATTCCTATTCCATTTGCAGAAATTGTGACACATGTTGAAATTACCAAAAATCCCTTATAATTATCCTATGTTTCCTAACTGCTGAAACTACGTTATAATTCTTTTTAATGTAATACCACTGCTATTACCACGGAGCATATGCATTTTTAATGTATACAAGATAAGATCTATTTATTTAAGAAACAAAAAAATCAATGAATTTAATTAACCTTAACATTAGTTGTATGCGACAATTGTCTGCAAATATATTTTGCAATCATCAGAAAACTACCATCAAAATTCATCAATTATTTTAATAAATTTATTGATTTTTTAAAAATTTAAACGTTTCTTAAATCGTACTAAACTTATTTCTATTCATTATTTTACCCTCATTGCTTTTAACAATAATTATTTGTCAAGCCTCCACACAATTTACGGCAATTACGTTCCTGTTCATTGACAGGTGTGTGGAGAAAAGCTTCTCTTATCCGTTTGGTGCATACTAGTTTGAATTTCGATAGTTGAGAGCAATTATTTAGCACTTGCGAATTATTAAACAATCTTGTTAATGGGAGATGCATTAAGTATTTGGAGGTAACGGAAAGTTAAATAAACATCTAGTGCATTAACAAAAGTAGTTTTAAAATTATTTAAATGAAATATTTATGAAACGTTTGTTCTATTGCGATAAATTCTTCTGGGCGTGAATAAATCCATGTTTTGTAATTTGAGAAATAAGCGTAAAAGTTTTTTTGAATGAAGCAGCAGACTGTAAATACTATTTTTTTTAAAACTTTTTAATTGAATTATTTCACAAATTCACAACAAGATTTCCGCTTAGGGAACACCATACATAATCTTCGACATCCACAAACTCAACGGGCAAAAAACGAAAATCAACAACGAATTCCCTGCGCGAAGGGAAAAACAAAGTACGTGTTTTCATTTACTCCTACGTAGAGGGAAAAGGGCTGGAATATTCAGCTTCACTTTAGCACAACTGAAATTTATCCAATTAAGAATTATAACAGCAATTTAAAAACTAAACACGTAGAATTGTAATTATCACAATGAATACAGACACGATTATCATTAATCTTGGAGATGAGCTTTTATTTTTCTGTAATACTACATTTTATTGTCATTAACACATATTTTATTAAATAAAATTTCTGGTATTGCTTGGTTAGGAAAACGGACAATTTTGAATTATGTGGATTTATCTAATGGATTCATCTATAAAAGATTATTGCCTGTTTTAAATAGAAATGTCTTACTTTTCTCTTATGATTAAATCACAGTGTAATTATATCTCTTTTGATTAATTGATAAGAAAGTTATTAATTACGACGGATATAAATAAATCATTATAAAATAACAATTCGCTAATTTCGAAAAATGAGATTTTACATTATTGCAGCCACTTTGAACCATTTTAACATTTAATTGGTCGTGACTATCTTTCAATGATAGCAAAAAAAAAAATCTATTATGTTAAATTCTACTGTATTAGAGAATACAGTTATATACGTAAATTTCTGGACTTTTTGTTTAAAAAAAAATTTCATTTACATTTGCAATATTTTAATTTATGTGTGTGCTTAAATTAAAATATCTATATATATATATTTAACTAGTATGTTGTGGCCGTCACAAAACTTTCTTCTATATAAATCACGTCAATTAAATAATTTAAACAGTACAAGAAATTACATCAATATAGCACCAATTCATATCAGATTATATCTGAATTTGAAGTTTATGGGAATTCGTGCATTAGTTCGTGAGATAGAACTAGCGGAAATTCTGAAACATGTAGCAAAGCAGCGCCACCTGTGGAGCGATTCACACCAAAACATAAACAACACTAACTGATACCATGGTATACTTGAATCTGAAGTTAGATGAGAATTCGTACAGTAGTTATTGATATAGAGCTTTAGTGGAAATTATAAAAAATGCAGCATCGCAGCGCCACCTGTTGAGCTATTTACACCAAATACGAAACAGCACTAATTCATATCCAGGTGTACCTGAATCTGAGGTTTGTTGAAAATCCAAGCATTTATTCTTGAGATAGAGCTATAAAAAATTCAGCATATCAAATTCTTGAGATAGAGCTATAAAAAATTCAGCATATCAAATTCTTGAGATAGAGCTATAAAAAATTC
This sequence comes from Maratus speciosus, assembly GCA_963932465.1. NCBI lineage: Eukaryota > Metazoa > Arthropoda > Arachnida > Araneae > Salticidae > Maratus > Maratus speciosus. Next base: position 296,022,519 of record OZ010799.1, read on the forward strand.
AGCATAGCAGCGCCACCTTTGAGCGATTCACATAAACATCTATAAAATGTCAAATCATGTCAAGGACTAACTGAATCTGAAGTTTGATGAAATTCCGTGCATTAGTTCTGGAGATTGAACTATTGTGGAAATCGTGAAAAATGCTGCATAGCAGCGCCACCTGTTGAGCGATTTACACCAAAAACTAATCAGCATCAATTAACATCAGGTACTAACTGAATGTAATTTTTTATTAAATTCCGTGCATTAGTTCTTGAGATAGAGCGCCCACAAAATTTGTGTCACATACATACAGACAGAGTCACAGAGTCACAGACTCACAGACAGACATTTTGTAAAAACATGTTTCTCTGGTTCTGTGGCCCCTAAAACATGTAAATCTGTCGAAAACCGGAATTTGAAAATTTTCATGAATCCAATATTTCTTCTTGTAAAGATAGCAGAAAGTAAAAAGTGTTTTAATATAGGGCTTTTTTCAAATCGCTGCCCTCGAGCGACAAATGGCCGGCAGTGTGTATATTACTGACCTTCTGTGTTTTTGAGAATATTAACAAACAAATGTTATCACGGCATAAAAAGAAAATTTCGAATAGCTTTATTATGACAAATAATTTTCTTAGTTAAAAAATTACGAAGAATAAAGAATTAAAGCTATTCCGTACGCATGATATTGTATTACAATAACGCAAAGAGTATTTAATCTACTATTATCATTGCACAGTAAGATAACTGTAGGAAATTTTTGGTGATAAAATTAAATATTTCGGTTAAATATAAGAACAAGTATAATATAAATACAGTACATCAATATGATCAAAATGCTAAAACTTCAACACATATTTTTCACTTGCACTTTTTTTTCGTATATAGATGTTTGCGGCAGCGGTGGCAAAATCCTTAATCTGCATTTCATAAATTTAAATTCTATCTTTTTCTATTCTACACTGCTCAGAACAATTAGGGAGCACAGGGTTTTAACAAAATTACGCAAATATTTAAACCTATAAGTAACGTTAATTTAAACATCCCTAATTTAAAGCGTAGAAGTAAACAGATAAAGAAAATTTCACATGGAAATTAAAGTTTATGACGTCAAAAACTAGAAAAAGGAGATAAGTGCAGAAATCGGGATTTTTCAGAAACGTCTGTTTCACGGTCTCAGTTGTAAAATTCATTTACTCAGCTTGTGTTTCGAGAAAAGGTGACTTGAAAATGTCACAACAATGTGATTTACCGAATCCATCGCTTTGCATGTTATCTGGACAGTCGAATCTGGGAAAACACAAAGACGTGTATCGGACGCTGTTGGGGGTCGCAAGAAGTGTATCGGACGCTGTTGGGGGTCGCAAGAAGTGTCAATGCAAGGCTGTGGAATTGATTCCAAGTCATGGAATGGCAGACACCGACAAGGGCAAGGTCGGTCATGTGCTACTACAGAAACGGATGACCGATATATCCTATTAACAGCTCGTCGAGACGGAACGGGCAATGCTACTCTGCTGCAAACACAGTTTTCCTTGGCCACAGGACGAAGAGCATCCAACCAAACAGTCTATAATAGGCTTCATTAGGGTAGTCTCTATGCACGTAAGCAAAAGTTCTGCATTCCGTTGATCTCAAGCAACTGTGCGGCCAAAACAAGGTGGACAACTGAACATCGAGTTTGAAGGCAACGTTGTTGGAGTCAAATTCTGTTTCGAGATGAGTCTCGATACAATATGGAAGTGACATCCGATGTGTTTTGGCTTGGAGAGAAAGAGGCACTCAAAATAATCCCACATTCGTTCGTGAAATTTCACATTATATACGAGGTGGGTTGATGTTACGGGCTGGAATCAGCCCAGATGGACGTACGGGCCTGCATATCATTCGGAATGGCACTTTGACGGTCCGAAGTTATACTGACGAGATACTCAGACCACACGTCGTATTTTATGTTGCAGCATTTGGTGATTTCTTTTTTACCATGCATGATAATGCCAGATTGCATATAGCTCTTCTTGTGGAGAACATTTTTAAAATTGAAACAATACAGCATGTGGAATAGCCAATATGCTCTCCTAATCTGAATCTGGTGGAGCATGTGTGATACATACTTGGACGACACATTGCAGCGAGACTGGGACCTCCTGTTATTGTCCGGGACTTGGAAATTGCAATTTTTGAGGAGTGGAACAGTATTTCCAAAAACTTATTGATACTGTCATCGAATCCATGGAAAACAGGTATACGACAGTTTTATTTATCCGACGGGACCACATGTCATATTAAATGACTTGCATCATTCCTAAACAGTACATTTTGTCATTTACATGTAACCAAATTGTTGCCCTAAACTATCTTTTCACATTCTACCTATCGTTTCAAAGAATTAAAGCTCTCTTGCAATTTTTTTTGCGTCTTTTTATCTGTATTGCGCATTGATACACATGTTACTCTCAATTTTATGCCCATGCATGTCTGTCTCGCACTGTTCTCTTCACTTTTTTGCTTGCTCCCCTAATTTTTTTGAGCAGTGTAGTTAATTAGGCATAATCATAAAGGAAATTCTAAGAATCATTAAATTCTATTGAAAATAAAGTGCTTGAGGAGAATTTTTATTGTAAAGGTTTTTTTATTTGAACTATAATTGTAACGAATCTTGTTATATTTGGTATGGAACTGTAACACAGTATAATAACATTTAAAAGAGATTTATTTTTAGAAGCATTCATCAGGTCAGAATACCGAAATTAACCGGTAAAAATATAATTAGCTAACATCTAAAATCTAATTATAGAAAAAGAAAAAAATAATATACGGAAAATGCTGTTACAGATAAAAGGTAATGTCATTAATCTCTATTTAATGAAATAAGTTAATTTCCTAACTAAAGAAAATTCAATTTAATCTGCAAATCAGAAATTAATTTAGAATTCATTTTAATGCATTAATTAAATATTATTATTTATAATTAAAATCAGATGTAATGTACGACCATAACATCCGATTTTTAAATAATTAGAATTCTCTGAAACTAAAGTGTATAACTAAAAGATTTGAATTTGTATTTCGATTTTCAGATTTGATATTTTTAGTATTTTGAACTTCAAATGTACTTTAAGTTTTTTGTTATCTACTCTGATTAGTTTGTAATGAAATAAAGTTTAATAATATCCTCAGATATGGAATTAATAAAACAGTTGTAGAAGGGAAAATTTAATGTTCACGTGTTATTTCAAACAAAACATTTGTTTATTTTCCTTTAAGTTCCGTAGATTTATGTAAATTTACTCCTTAACTCTGATTTGAAATAAAATATCTTTAATCATTTATATCGATAACACCTCTTATGACACCACGTCCATAGTGTCGGACATTTCTATTTTTCGTATAAAATATTTAATTTCAGTTGGAACTTGTAAACATTTACTGGCCATTATATTCGATCGTCAACTTGTAAAACTTAAAAAATTCAAAAATTAGAATGTCCTCTTCTATTCTGAATGTGGACGTATCAAGGCTGCCACCGGCGACTATTTTTATATTTTATCCGCACCATTATTTTCAAAAAATAAAGTTGGTAATGTATTTCTCTTGCATCTTTTTTTATAGTCTGTGTGAAAGATTTTTGTTTTGAAAAAGTGGTGCGAAATATAATTAAAAAAATATGTAACAGTCGTAGCCCTGACTTATGTGCAAGAATACCACACAAAATTTTGTAAGCTGTTTAAATGCATAAATAATTATGATTAACGCGCTAAACAAAGTAAAAAATGGCACCTCCTTTTAAAAACAGCGATAAATAAAAGAATAAATAGATATGAATATATATACTTAATAATAGAATTTAGCGTGATTAAAATATCTACGAAGTTCGTCTATCATCTACTAAATGTCCACTATTTCTGCTACCAAAATAAAAACTCCAATAATCAAGCAATAGAAAAGATTTTTATCGACTCGTTAATGAGTGAGTATACGTTACTTTAATAAATTCGCATGTGTGCGTGCATTTGAGGAATTTGTCTTTTATTCAGAAATTTTGATTCCATACTGGAAATTCCTAAAGAAGAATTTTTACTTTATGTGTGTCATGAAATATCATGAAATAAAGCAAAAATAACTATTTTGAATTTTTGGTATCAATTCCGATATTGTAAATAAAAAAAGAAATTCCTGAAATGTACGCATATATGCGCAAAACGATGCAGATGGATTAACAGCACTCCCATAGACATGTAACAATTTTATAATCATAAACATTAGTAAAAGCAGTTGGATTTGTTTGGTTTATAAAGGGATATTTTGAAAGGTATTTTATATTGAAATGTTTTATTGTTCAGATAACAGAAATTCATTTTGGATTTCAAAGCTTAGGGAAAATGTATTTCCAATTCTACGTTCGAAGAAGAAAGAGACATGTGATAAGTGTTTGCTTTTAGTTAGAATTAATGCTAACTTCATTGCTGAGTTATAAAGTAAAAACTTTTGCTTTGCTAATAACCATTATTTCACTTACATCATCGTTAAACCTGTAAATTCTTTTAAGACGGGACGCAGGGAAAGTCGTTTCTAAATTTTGCAGGTTCGCTAATTAGTAAAAGCTGTTACTGACATTGATAACCTCGTTAAAAAATATTTAAAAGGAGAGGTTTCCGAAAGTTATTTATTGAAAATATCTTAGAATTTATCTAACAAATAATTTTACATTTTGTTGTCTGCAAATCAGATGAAAAGTATTGCATTTATAGTAGTTTTTGAAAATTTTTAATTAAGATGTTCATTGTAATACAGTGTAATCTCGAAAATTCGACAGCTAGTTACTCGACTTCAGTGATAACTCCATATTTATTACTCAGATGATTAGTACAATGTTAATTTCAATTAGATTTAAACTCACTAATCCGACACATGTTGTAGAAAACTCCTTAAGCCGATAAAATTTAAAGCTGTTTGATCACAACTAATTTTCAAAAAATGCGTCATCAATTCATAAGTACCTTCTCATTAAAATTAATTATTTGTTTCTGCAGTCTTACTTAATTTTCTATTTTACTCAGAGTAACTTCTCTTGTATTATTGTAAAAATGGTCATAGAACAATTTTACTGAAGTCTTATAAAAATAAAATATTTCACTCCAGAAATTTTTTAACCTATTTCTGTATCGTATAATTTCTAATATCTTTAAATTTTTTACATTAATTACTAAACCAGTGTTGCCAGTGTTCTTTTTTTTTATTGAGAACTTCCGAATTTATACAATAAATCACGAATAGTATTTTTTATTTATGACAGACATTTCATGTCACAGAGTAAAGCAGTATCTTTTGGAATTTCCGGTATAATATCGATATTTTAAAATAAAATAAGTTGACAAACTCGCAAACCTTTCGTCTATAAATACAACTTTTATTTCAATTGTTCCATTTTTTGGCGAGACATATCACTTTTTGATTGGGCAAAAGTTAACGCCGACTCAACAACCATAAAATATGATTCGCACGTTTTCGGTCGGCAATATTTTATATATATTTATTTTATACCGTAAAAAATGACAGCTGTGGACATTTTAGTGTTAAAGAAACATTTTCTTTTATTAAACTTGTTTAGCCTCTTATATTCAAGAAACTTTTCCTTTATCAGATATGTTCCTTATGTAAAAACAAATGGAAATTATTTTATAAAATAAAATTGTTACGCTGTTCAATAATTCTCATAGTTAGTAGATATTTAATAGAACGACTTTAATTATAATGGCGTAATTCCAGGAGAGTAATAATAAGCACGAAGTAGCTAGGAGTCGTTCCGTAGCTTTATCGCCTCGAACCTGTTTCTTCCCACTTTTCGGTGTCTTTAATTTGTGTAATTTCCCTTTTAAATTTGTCCGGTTTCAATTTTCGATTTTTTCTTTTCAACCTGGCTTTCGCTAGAGTGTCTTTCGCTCCGGACTTGCCCGGGGACCTACGAAACTTGCTTCCGCAAAAGAGTCGGACTAAGTGGAAGAATAAAGGGCTGCAGACGGAGAGGGGCCGCTCGCCACGGCGGTTGACCCTCCCGCCCACCCCCAACCTCCGACCGAGACTAATAATAATCTAGAAGAAGCAAGGGGTCGTCCGGTAGCTACATCGCCCCGAGCCTTCCTTTCCGGTTTTTGGTGTCTTTAATTTGTGAAATTTCGCTTTTAAATTTGTCCAATTACCACATTTTTCCTTATCGCTTTACAAGCCATATATTTACATGTATTTTACTTTTCACAGTGCAAGTATATATATATATAGTGTATGATGTTTCTTAAAAAAGTCCTAATGCAGAAGTTTATATACTTAAAGGAATTATTAGTATATATATTTTTAATTTTTTACTATGTGGTCCATCTGACGCAAACTACTCCGGGTGAGATGGACCACAATAAAATATTAAAATAATTACACATATATTAAATTTATAACGTTTACTTTCATTACATGAATATTAAATAAACATACAATTAATTTCTGTATATAAATAATTTATAATTAATTTTTGTCCATTCCCTTTGCTCGAGTGGCTGACACGTCTTTTGATTTCCTTATTTAGAGTGTTGGAGTTCGACCAAGGAATGATTGTACCAGTTATAATCAAACATTTTGTCTTCTTTATTAAAAGTATAAGGGATCTTAAGTTTTTCCACTAGTTTGTATGCCATAGACCTTACAGAGTTTCTACACAGTGTAAAACCTCGGTTCTGTATTTTATTTATGTGAGCAAACAATTTTATTTTTGTTTTCGCATTTTTCTTATTAAAGTAGTTTTAGGAATGCTAAAAGTCTTTGCTGCTTGATTTGACATCCATATTCTTTTCTTTAACAGCTTTAATAGCATTTTACAAATTTCTTTCATCAAATTCTCAGCGTGTAGATGAATCTTTTCTCTTATAAGTAGTTAGCATTTTCTGAAAAAAAAAATTATAAACCCTTAGTATTTTAAATTCAGCTCTTTAAAAAGCTTAATTTGAAATTCAAGATTACATGGTCCATCCCTCTCGACTGAATACCTGGCCCATCTCTCCTGTCTGGTACATCACTCCAGATTGCCTAGGTGATAAGTATAACTCGACTGTACACGCTATATATTACGTCGCCAATTTTGGTTATTAATGAACCTACTTGTTCCCCGAGATTACATCATTAACCCTCTCGCTGCGTTAGTAATTCTTCGCGTTGAGCGTCTTTTACAGAATTTTTAATCTTTTGTCACCTGTTCTTCAAAGCAGAAATTTTTGACTATCGTAATCGGAGAAAATGTCCTCATTAAATCAGACAAAGTTTTCGCTAAAAAATAACTAATGGGAATAACCAAATAATGTTAATTAGACGGAAAAATGCATGCCCGAGAATATCTCGGGTTGCGCAGCGAGATCGTTAAAACTAGATTTATCACATATAAATCAAAACCTTTAAACTCATAAATATTTCCATATGAAAAAATTATTTTACTCACCAAAAGCAATAATGATTTTCAACTGAAAAAAATATTATGTTATTTAAGAAACAAAAAGTGGCACGTGATACAGAATATATTTAAATGTCTGACCGAGATAGTTGTATCATCAGTGGGACGCCGCATTAACGAAATGTTTGACTGGATCATCTCTCCAGCAATTACCTACATCTTTTAATATTTTAAATCATAGTAAAAAATAATTTTTAAAGAAAGCCAAATTATTGAGTTCCCAATTTATTGATAATTCTGCTAATTTTACAATCTCTGTACACGCACTAATCCATTACCAGGATGTCCTGTCTCAACGGTGTCCAATGGCTAATTCCTAAACCGTTAGTCATAGACATAATGTTCCAATTACAAAAAGTTTTTAAATCAGGTAAAGAAATATTTTAAAAGCGATTTGGGTCAATAAAAACATTTCTTAAAAAATTACGAAATTTAACTTTTTATATGGTCCCCCGGTCCTATAAGTTATATTTAGAAAAATTTTCCTTTTACACTGACAAGTAATACAAAAAACGTCCCGTTGTTCTACGATTAAAATTGACCGAGTAATACCTGTTTAAAGTTGGAGCATATTTTTTGCTGCAAATTGGGGGTCATTCACAAATTTAGTCGAAATTTTACTTTGACAGATATATTAAAAAATGGTTGAGAGTAAAATTATCACTGCAATATAAATTTGAAATCTTTAGTCAATCTGACATATTAATGCAAAATATACAATTTGTAATACACATTTAAGAAGAAAGAAAAAAAAAACAGAATTTTTGTTAAATAAAATGATGTTAAATTAACAGCCTCAGTTCTTTACAAAATGATACGTATTTTAAAATATTATTAGATTACACTAGCCTGCAAAAGTTGGGTTATTTCATGTTTTTTATCTATTGATAATTGATTCTTATATATATTCTGTACTGCTGAATCCGGAATTGACCTTCATTTTTAGCCATCACATCAAGATTTTTCGCAAATTGTAATTTTCAGACTTAAAAAGTTCAAAGTTAAAATTTAATCTCCTACCCCATCTCATCACACCACCCAGCTGTAAGAATCCCAAGATAAGCAAAAATATCGAATAAATTATTGAATCAAGTAAAATAAAAAAGTTTTACATATGTTTTATAGTATGAGATTTTCGCTATATTTTAACTTGCACATTTTCAACGTGATGGTTACAAATGAAAGTCATTTTCAGATTTAGTGCTTAAAAAGTACGTAAAAATCAATTATCAAAAGTTAAAAAATACAACCATCTCCTCTACTTTATAGTTTCCGACTTTTGTTATTCTTTAAATTCGACAACTTATGATTCGCGAAATGTCTTGACATGATGGTTAAAAATTAAGGCAATTTTCGGATTCAGTGCTAAAAATACATAAAAGTTAAAAAACCCAACAATCTCCGTCTTGTATTATCTGAATCTAAAACTTTTTCATAAACTTCTTGGCAGCAGTAATCTATCAGAAATTTGTTGTGTTATCCTATAAAATAAGTATAAATGGTAACCACCGAAAATCATAATAATATTAGATACTGTTATTGGATTTGCGCCAGTATGTAAAATGTAGTCTCGTTAGGATATTTGAAAGTGGGTTAAAGTTCGAATACAAAGTTTGAACTGGAAAAACATACATAAGATAGTTGAAGTAACATAAAAACTTATAAAAATAACATAATTTTATTAAAAGAAATCATAAAAGAAACAGTCTCAAATCTTGACAAAATAAAACATATGTTATTTCAGCGAATCTGAAATTAAATAAATTAACTTAATCGTAATACTTGTACAATTTTTTTCGAAGCGCTAATACAAATGAAATGAGATCTTCGAATACTTTAAGCACTTGGAATATGACCCCTCAAAGCCAAGCCGGACTCATTTGTTTTCAGAGCAGAAAAGTGGCATAAGTCATGCATTTTGAAAGTTTCACAACTCGCACGGTTTTAGTGTCATGTGAATGGGACTTTTTTTGTCTTACTTGCCAGTGTAATAGGAAAATTTTACTAAATATAACTTATAGGACCGGGGGACCGTATAAAAATTTAAATTTCGTAATTTTTTAAGAAATGTTTTTATTGAACCAAATCGCTTTTAAAATATTTCTTTATCTGATTTAAAGCATTTTTCTAACAGGAACTATATGTTTATGACTAACGGTTTAGGAATTAGCCATTGGACACCCTGTATATATTTTTTTAGGTAAGTGTGTTTTCACAAGTTCTGTTTTGATGTCATGTGATCTATACTTCTTATAAAAGGTACTTATGTACATACATTTTATGTGTTTATAAAATATACTTTTACGAAATTAGATTTATAAAAAAAAAATTACTTTTTGTTAAAGAAAGTTATTAAATTATTGTTTCAAGTAAAAACATTTCTAACATTTGAAATTGATAATCTATATATATATAAGCCGTTCTCTGTGTGTATGTCCTTTATACAAATCTTTAATTTTTGACCGATTTGCACGAAACTCGATGTGCATACGTTTTAGAACGTGGGAAAGATCACTGTCTACTTTAAAAAATTATCAGACCACTATTTATCCCTTTTTTCTACCACTTCCATAATTTAACATTATAGAAATATCTCTTTTTAAATCATTTTTAATTCAAACGTTTCTTTCCTGTTGCCAAACCCTAAAAAATGACATAATAATGTGAAAAAAATAAGGATAACGCGTGTATTTTGTTTCTATTTGCCAATCAAAATTCAGATTTTCTTGCTATATTTTTGCGTGTTTGATATTGACGTCATTCTAAACAGAAAATTTACATGTTTTTTTTTTTTTTTTTTTTTTTTTTTTTTTTTTTTTTTTATATATATATATATATATAACAAAAACTTTAACTATAAGAGCGGGAAAATAACGTAGCACCTCAATTTGAATGTTTTTTTTAAATTAAAACATCTATTTTAATACAAACAGTCAAATTTCGTGAAAACAATTTAAGAAAAAGAAAAAAAGGCTAGATATCACATCACATTCTATCAAATCTTTTCAACGCGTAATCAAACTCATTGTAAACATATGGTTCCTATATTTTGCTTACTACTTCGATCGTATATGACAGCCATATCTTATAGCTATACGTTATCGCTAAGTGTTGTATTGTTTTAGATTCAGTGCTAACATTTTATGTGATTTATAGCAAAAAGATAGCGGCTATTTACATTTCCAAAAACAATCTTGACAAATGTCTTGATTTAAAATTTATGGAAAATGACATCATTTCATCTAATCATTGTAGATTTAATTTCAATAAAATTTCAAATTTTCCAAATAAAATTTTAGTAACTACTACCTCATTTGGATGTATTTTTTTTGCATTTCCCCCCGTATTGTGAAGATATTGTATACTTCTGTTACGCGCGCCAAAGAAAACATGTATTTTAATTTTAAAAGTTTAAAAAAATTACCACAATGTGTCAAAAGAACATCCTTTTTCTAATTTTTAAATTTTGTGAGTTTTTCATAAAAATGTGAGTTTTTTCATAAACGTCAAGTTAAGGTTGTTCATAAAGTTAAGGCTGTCCTCAAATCCAAAGGAGCTATTTTCTGACATATTTTTTAATTAATTTTTGTTCGGAAACGCATGAAATTGACAGGAGTTCTTATTTAGAAACTATGTAATCGAAAGATAGTTTTAATTTGTTGGTAAAGGTTAAGATCTTTCAGTTGGTGTTTTGAACTGAATTTCGGACGCAACAGTACAATAAAAGATAAAAACCGGCCGTCACGCAACCACAATTGCTCATAACTCGAAAAGTAATTTATTTATGAAAAAAGGAAAAAATCATTTCAATTCCAAATCGCTTTAGTAGTCAGGCCTACAAATTTTAAACCTTTACGTTTAATGAGTCAGAAAATGTGTCAGAAAGTTTCGCGTTGTTGAGCAGGGAACTGGAGAAGCACCTTAAGCATTTGCAGGTTAGTATTTTGTAATCAAGTTACATGCCAGATAGTCGCTTAAATCATAAGTCATTCTATATCGTTTTAAACAAAGGTGCATGCCATAATAGGTGTCAGGCACACTCATTAAAATAAGAATACCCTAGCGCACAGCCCCATTACCGAAGATAAACCCGTCAATATACTTAGAGACAATAATAGTTCTGCATTTTTCATTCAGCTAATAAGACTAATCCTTCATAATTGGGTTCACATGATTATATAACTTTCCCCTATAATTCTATGACTAAGCAACGGAAAACAATATGTTACGCACTAAAATCTTCCCTAAAAAACTAATAGTGCAAGTAGCATGGAAATCCGTTCTGAAGAATTCAAGTTATATGCACCCGGAACGAAATTCCCATTTGAATTTTATATACTTATCAGGTTATTTTGATTAGTTTGATTTGATATCTGTTAAATTCGTGTTTCATTTTATTTTATTTTTGGCATTTTAATTTAGTTTACCAATTTAGTTAATGAATATTACGGAAAGCAAACAAATTCTGAATTATTTAAAATGTTTTTGAACAATTGAGTTAATCTTTTGTATTTGGGTTGTAAGCATATTTAAAAAATATGCATGCTTAAAAATTATTTTAAAACCCATAAAAAATTCGTAAATTAAGATAAACATTACAAACAAATATCACTGAAAGTACTTTTGTTTTCTATAATACGTTGGAACAATCGAATGTACAATGTTTAGACGGTAAACTGCAATAAAAGGGAAATTTGTTGTGTTAGGTTGTTGCCACCGAAAATATGATACCAGCGTTACTCATAGACATGTCTTTTCTTTATACTATTGCATTAAGTGTAAACAGGTTCATCTTTCGTAATCGGGTTGCACTCAACTTTAAAAATATCCATGCTTAAAAATTACTTTAAAATCCATTAAAATCAGAAAACTGATGAACAATTTTCAAACAAATTTCATTTGACAGAACTTTTTCCTATTCGACATTGTAAAAAATGAAATTGTGTGATGTTTAAAAGTTAGAAAAATTGCAGTAAAGGCACATTTTATGGGTTACAATTTATGGGGCACAATTTATGGGCACTGACATAGTGTTTTTACTATATAATGTAGATAATAACATACAAACGAGAATTTCTTTAAGTGCTGCGCGATTTGGAGGATTTTTTTTTTCGTATTGTCAGGAAAATCACATATTTTCTCTTACACACACCAAAGAAAACGTGCATTCTGTTATTAAAGCTCAGGGATTTTACTATGGTTGCAAGACAGTAACGCCATGTTTTTTGATTGTCTTTATAACGATTTGTGGATAGGAATGCACAAATTTCAGTTATTGTGATTGCCGTATTATTTCGTTTTAATTTATTGGGTAGTTCTGCTAGTCCTTTTTATAAAATATTAATTTTCTAAATATTTTTCTAGTTAAGTTTACACGAGACGTGATTTTCAAAATATATGATCAAGAAAATACAAGTCCACTACTGAATGAAAATTGCTTTGCGCATTTATATTAAAAATATCATTAATTAATATTCCATTTTAAATATTAGGAATATTTATCCAATATTTTACAAATACTTGTTTATTTTTGAGATATATAGGGTTTTTACACATTATTGTATTGATTTAAAAAATGAAATGATTTTATTTAAATGGAAATGATTAAAAAAAATATGTATAAACAAATATAAGAATTTTTTTTTCGAATATCTTTAATCTAATATCCCTTTTGTTGAACTAGCATATTATATCTTTATTTCCAAGACAAAAGATCTTTTTCTGGATATCAAGGATGATTTTGTTTCACTTCTCGACTACAATCTTCCAGAATTCACCCAGTGGTTTTTGGATGTCTCTTATAATGATCTTGTTTTAGAAGTCCAAATCCGCAGTAATCGATAGGACGTTGTTGATTGACACCGCTTTTTTGAAATAGAAATATTCCGCATATTTAAAAATAGTTTTAAAATCCTGATAAATAAAGCGAATAATACTATTTTTAAAAAGTGGTGACAGTCAAGTAATCTGAGTTAAAAATGTCCCAGTCTGGCAACACTGCATTCAAATGGAATGATCTCAATTCTGGTTTCATCTCTCCTTTTTTCTGAAAATATAGCAATAGATTAAAAGGTTTGGCTGGCAGATTTATACTGATTGAAGTTAACACGACGTAACTTGTTTTGGTCAAATGATGAAATGTATTCTTTGGAAACATATTTCTGGAAGAAATCCAAATTAATTTTGATATTTTTTTCTGCTTTCCTTATTTTAAGCTATCTGTTGTATGAGAATACAGCAGGACCCATAAAACCTTTAGAAAAATTTTCCTTGTTTTTCAGAAACAATATTTAATATATTTTTCTTCCCTTTTTTGTAAGTAAATTGATCATTTTCTATTGCAATCTGATGAATATATCCAAGCATTAACAATAGTACCGATATATTTCTACTTTTACCTTGGTAAAATAATTTTCACAAACTGCACGTAGTCTTATGTTGAGTATCATGTTTTCGTATTAAGCTGTGAGCAACATTTTATTTTTAATTAAATAGTTTTAAATCAGATTTTTTAATTTTGTTCACAGTTGCTATAGACATGCAACTGTGAAGCTGTGAGCAACATTTTATTTTTAATTAAATAGTTTTAAATCAGATTTTTTAATTTTGTTCACAGTTGCTATAGACATGTTTAAAATTTTATAACAACATCTTGTGGGTTGGATTTTCTCTTAAAATTTTAGATTCAATTAACCATGAACGTACATTTGTTGGTATGAATTTTTACCTTTATCTCAGAGTATCAAATGTAAACTTCGACGTTTCTTTGCTTTTTTATTATATATAACACTTATTTTACGTATAGAAATATTAACACTATGCTTTTTACAGATTTCTTTAAATAATCGAAATTAGTAACTTCGTAATACGCAAATGCATAGCCTTATATCCATTGTTTATTTTCCGGTGGCATTTTAAGGCAAAGAATATTTCATTTGATGTAAATGGTTACTAAACCCTATTTCAAATTGATGCCTTATAGGGTTTTTTTCATTTCCATTTAAATCACACAGAAAGTCAAAAGCGTTACCAAAATTTGTGAATACACTCTGTATAGCATATATCCTCGCATATCAACTGGAACGACGAATAAGGCGAATTCAGATTATTTTATTCATTAATTAAAGGGACGATTCCTACTAGAAGAAGCATAAATGAAGTTTTTAATTATAAATATCTTATCTGAAATGTTTTTGTCATCATGAATACTTTTGCAGTCGCAAAACATTTGATAATGTAAATTTTGTTATAATGACCAAATGCTACGTATTCAGTATTACTGAGTTCTATAATATTTACCACTAGTAAATAATTCTTTCTTTTCTTCCATGCTATTGGTGTATGATACAATATAAGGTCTCGAAGGCATGTGGAAATTACTAATAACAGTTACAACAAGCATAAATAGCTAAATATAAAAAAGTAGGAAGCAGTTTTTGATGGGATTCTATCTAATGATCTAATAGTATGTTTCAAAGGAAAATTTATATTAATCAGATCCTTCATTACAAATTTATGTTTCATGACGTTTCTCTTTTTCACGGTATTGATTTTCAGTTTAATAGATGTTACTAATTGCCAAGACTCTAATCAAATAACTGAGCATTGCATTTTTGTAATATTTTATAATTATCATTACTCTAAACTTTTTTTAATTAGTGTTTGAGATTTGTAGTGCAAAAAACATAAGAAAGAGAATATAAATGTATTCGTTTAAGTTTTAATCAATTCTTTCTTCGTATTTCTCAAGTAATTTTATCATTATCTTAAATTTAAAACTTTTCGGACGAAATGTATAAAAATATTATAAGAATTTAAATCAATAATTGACGATTAGCTAATTAAAAAGCGCAATTTTAATTAATTATTTCCAATTGATTTTTTGTAATTATTAATATTAATATTCATATTAAATCGGTAAATCTAGTTTACATTTATGAGAATTATATTATCTTAATTGAATTTCTATATCTCCATGTGTGTAAACATTGAAATACCGTGTGTCCGTAAAGTCATGGTGCACTTTTGACCGGTCACAGGATATCAACGAAACAAGGTGGAAATGGGAAAACTTTACCAAATAAAATAAAGATTCTCCAAGTTGCATACCTGCTCAGTGCAGTTCGATGTGGCCCTTATTTGAAACAGAGAATCACAGACGTGATTCACCCTTAACTGTATTTGGGAAGAACTTGAATATCATTTAGATGTGTTTAGAGCAACAAATGTACACCACATCGTACTGCACTGAGCAGGTATGAAACTTGGAGAGTATTTCTTTTATTTAGTGACTTTTTCACATTTTCATCTTGTTTCGTTGATATTCTGTGATCGGTCAAAAGTGCACCACGCCTTTACTTACACACTGTAGATAATATGAGTAATACAAGCATTGTATGTTAAAAAAATTATAATTTAAAATTTGAGACCAGATAGCATATAATTATATTATATGTGTTTTTAATAAATTTTCTGTACACGAAAAAAACAAAGATAAAAAAAAAAACAAATTCGAAACAGGAAGGGCAATCTAACTTTAAGAAAACCGCATTATATAAGTGATAATATATATAAAAGAATATCTCCTTCTTTCCTCAATATAATGATTAAATAACATAGTTTTAATCATCTTATGTGTGTGTTTGTGTGACATGTAATGCAGCTAACACAGAGTTTATTTGGAAGAATGTTAGGATACAAAAGCTGTAAAAGAAAATAAAAAACTGTGTAATTCTAAAGATTTTACTTCAATTATAAAATCTATTAGTAAAGTGTAAATGAAGGGTAACATTATATTTCGCTTGGGGATTTTAATTAATTATTTGAGAGTCAATTATAATTTGTTATATTAATACTGACCATAAAATATAAATTACAATTGGTGTATATATTTCTTATTCAAATACGTATATATACGTGTGTATGTTTAGAGAATGTGTGTCTGAAACAGCGATTAAATGTCAGAATATCAGACTGTACGCGGATGATATAAATACAGTAGAGTGCCGATTATCCGAACAAGGCGGGCCCGACCCTACTTCGGTTAAGCAAAAGTTCGGATAAATGGACAGACAATTGAAGGGATGTTCCTGACTATACTAAAACCTTCACACTTTTTACAGGCTTAGGACTGGTAGCACCAGTTAGTTCAAGCGTGTTTAAAAACTTTTTGTTAATCATTTAAAATTTTCCGTTTCTCTTTTTATCATTTTCTAAACTCCAGTGATTATAATTTAAGCAAAAAAGCATCGGGTGTTGCTTGCTTCAAAGAAGACGTTCTTTCCAATGCTGCCATACCTCAAATGCTTCTTGAATGCGTTAGTGGAATAGGATCAGCGTTCTTCTGCGGTTCGAGCTGTTTCATAGCTGTTTTCAAACATTCAAAGGCTTCGTTATGTGATGACCTGGTGATGGATGAGCATTCGGTTTCATTTCTTCAGTTTCTTTTTCATCTTAAATATCATCCACAATGTCATCATCATTAATAAATAAATATATATACGATATATATATATATATATATTGAGAGAAATAGGCTGTTCGGATAATTGGAAGTTCAGTTAATTGGAGTACCCATAATCGGCGCTCTACAAATCTATTGCTTCTATACTTTCAATTCCAAAAACAATAAGAAATTAAAAAAGCAAAGCTACAACTGAAGGATAATCAGACTTCTCTTCGAACTTCAGCACCAATAAATTACTTCATAATCCTCACTTCATGCACCTGACGTGAAAACATCCGCTTGGAACTCATAGGATACTTCAAGGAAACTGTTAATCCTGTGCAAGTGCCCTGGCGTCTATCAAAATTAAGTACTTCACCACACTGTTAAAACATCCTTCCGTTTAAAACCAAGTTCGACTCTTCGTTTCTATGTTCTAACGCTGGTTCAAAAGCGAGGATATGGGTGACTGCACAGGCCGATACGCTAGGTTCCGAAAATAACCCCCCTTTTTTACCCCTTTTTTTATAATTCCTTGATGCGCTATCACTGGTAAAGATGTCGCGCATGGGCGACTAATCCGAGAAAAATCATGAAAGAGGTTCACAGATGGCTTATGGTAAGGGAAGGATAAGGTTTCAAGCCAAAGGTGATACGGGAATGTGAGGAAAAAATATTTTTAGCTATACCATTGTCATTCATTATACACATTAGCACGCTATGACTCAGGAAAATAGCGGGTAATGGTGAAAACTTACTCTGATGTTTCTAAAAATTTTGTGTTGATTACTTATTTATTTATCTATACTATTAAAATCTGTGCGCTTATGTTTGTAACCACAAAAACTCGGAAATCAAAGGGCGCAGGGCTGCAAAAGTTTGCACATGGGTTGCTGGTAGAAGGCCCATGAAAAATTGTGTCAAAAAATTCAAAATTTTAAATAGATTTTTTTCTATTTTATTTTCTATTTTGACAAATTTTTGCCTTTTTTTTATGTTCAATTCGTAATCGCGCGAGTTCAAACCAGTTCTAAATGTTTACTGTAATGTGAGATATACATATTACGTAGGCCACGCGTATTTCGATAATTCTTTTACCTCGCATGCAGATAATTAGAGATTATTTAATTGCGCTTAATTATTACCTTATTTTAAAAATAAAGAAAACTTTATATCACGAACATCAGCAAAACTTTTTATTCTAATTATTCCCTTATTCCAAAGATATCTTTTATAACGTCTGCTGCCATAGCAACATGATAAATTGAATTTCATTAAAAAAAATGCACAATAGTAGAAAAATATTTTTCGACATATTCTTATTACGTACGCTACGCTTAAATGAACGATATGTTTTGGCAGAAGAGACAATGTGGCGACTTCTTGAAAACCCCATACAGGGCAAGTCCCATGCTATTATTAGATTGCAGGTGCATCTACAAGACATGCAATCTGTGTATTTCAGGGAAGCAGAGAAACGTGAAGCTTTTGAAAGAGCAAAAAATAAAGACACCATGCTCACTGATTGGTTTCTACTTGACAGTTCTCATCCTTCAGTAAACATCTATCTCTGTACAGAAATTCCAAAGCACTTTGTATGGAAAGGCGTGTACATTAGGTGACTTCATAGTATCAGGATGTATTCTATAAGCCCAAAGGATATTGAGCAATTCCAGCTTCGTATGCTGCTTAGTCATGTTCCCGGTGCCATGTCTTTAGAGGAGTTAAAGACGTATGAGTATACTGTCCATGAAACATTCAAGGGTGCATGCCGTGCTAGAAACTTATTAGAAGATGATAATGAATGCAACATCGTTTAGCTGAAGCATGTGGTTTTGAAATTCCACTCAAACTGAGACAACTGTTTTCGTTCATATGTGTCTTTGGCAATCCAAATTTACCGATTCAATTATGGGAACAGTTTAAGTCAGAATTCTCAGAAGATTTTTCTCGCCATCTGCCGCTACCGGAGAGTAGAGGCAGAGCCCTTTAAGATATAGCCAATCATCTACGCATACACAAAGTGACACTTCAGAACCTTGAATTACCTGAACCTCAAACCTGGAGAACTCTGTGGAATGAGATGTCTATGATTTACAAGAAGAAAGAGCAGAGGGGAAACGATTGTTAAACATGCTAAATGCGAAACAACGTAGAATTTTTGATTCTGGTATTGAAACTATTCAAAATGATTATGCTACTGTCGCTAAGGTTTTCTTTGTCAATGCTTTTGCGGGATCAGGAAAAACGTTCCTATTCAATACTTTTCTACATTACGTCAGAGGATTGGGACACACTGCTATTCCCGTTGCATGGACAGGTATCACATCGATACTGTTGCAAGCTGGAAGAACTGCACATTCTCAGTTTAAAATACCAGCCCCCATATTGGATAATTCAGCTTCAAAAATTCGGCAAAATACATCTGGAGGAAGATTACTGAAAATGGCTAAGCTCATTATATGGGATGAATGTACCATGGCACCTATTTATGCTTTGAATGCTGTTGATAGACTTCTGCGAGATTTGGATGGCAATGATGTCCCATTTTTGGGAAAAGTGTTTATTCTTGGAGGTGACTGGAGGCAGATATTACCTGTGGTTATACATGCAAACAAAACACTCATTTTTGAAAGTTGCATCATTAATTCTTCTCTCTGGCCAACATTCTGGCAGTTCAATCTGGTTACAAATATGCGAATGGAGCCGGAGGAACTTGATTTCGTGGAATGGCTCGTTCGCCTGGCGGGTGGTGGGTTGACTAATGTTTATGAACTCGGAGAAGATATTATTGAAATACCTCCAGAATGTTTAGTGCAGTATTCTATAGTGGATGATATTTTTAGTTCGTGTGAAATTGATCTTGATCATCTTTCAGAAAGAGCCATTTTTTGTCAGAAGAATGAGGATTCTTTGAGATTGAATGAGGAGGTTTTACGAAAAGTACCTGCCGAAGTCAAAATTTATTTTAGTGCTGATACAATACTTTGAGATGAAGAAGAACAAAATAATCTGAAAATGGATTTCATCACTAGTTTAACACCTTCTGGAATGCCACCACATCATTTAAATCTTATATTTGGTGTTATTGTTATATTGCTTAGAAACACGAATCCGTCCAGTGGTGTCTGTAATGGAACACGTTTAATAGTCAGAAGGTTGTCACAAAATGTTATAGATACAGAAGTTTTGACAGGACATAGGAGAGGCACGCGTGTTTTCATACCGATGATCCTGCTTACACCGTCGGATAATAGTTTACCTTTCCAGTTAAGCGCCGGCAGTTTCCACATAGGATCTGCTATGACTATCAATAAACCTCAGGGTCACACCTTGAAAAAAGTCTATTTGCCCCATTCATATTTTTTACATGGGATATTCTATGTAGCCTTTTCAAGATCAACTTCTAGAGGATGTGTACGTTTTTTGGGTCAAGGACGGACAAAAACAAGAAAATCTTTTTTCACAGTCTGATAAGGCACTTACACAAATCATTGCCGTCCGTGAAGTTTTATCTTAAGTCGCAACTACTTTGCTGTATTGTAAATAACAAAACAAAAAAAAAAGCAAAAAAAAAAAAAAAAAAGGAATCTACTGCACTTTCACTCATGGATGACGTGGAAAACAATGCAAAGATTATTTTATTTTAAAAGAAATTTTTTCAAATTTTTCAGGTTTTTCTGCAATGACGATGTACATTTTATTATTTTTTTTTTTAAATTTTTGTTTTGTTGTGTAAATATCGACTTTATAACTGATTTCCTAAACTTTAATTTCGTTGTGTAAATACTCACTAAAAAATGAGTCTACCGCAATTTACCACATTGGTAACGTGGAAAACAGTGCAAAGATTTTTCCTCCTATATATATATATATATATATAAGTAACGATTTGGAAATGGATCAATAAAATTCTGGGTAGATCTTCCCTGTACTCTTCTAGATCAGCAGACATATTTCTTGTGACTGGTGACGTTTCTTCGTTAATATTAAGAAAACTGTTTCATACAAAAATATTAAAATTGGTGCTATTATAGAGAAATGTTTGATAAACACGTTGATGCAGACGGTTTTTAAATGGAATAAGTTTTTTTAGATATATTTAATGTTAAAGTTTGTCAAAATCGTTTCATTAAAAAAAATTATATGAGCTAAACCTATACATAGGAATTTAAACATTTTTACATCATTTAATACATTATAAGTTCCCGGTGTGCAGACTACATTTAATTTTTTAATTTGACTCATATTTTGAATATTTATCTCCATTTTAAATTCAAATTTTCAGTATTTCGAGAGATATTTTTTACATATTTTAGAAAAGGCCGTTATTTTAAACTGTTGCTGATTTTAAAAACACCGCAATGAATGATATTTTCTTCAAATTAAAAATTTATTAACACGTGGCTATTATAATCAGAAATTACTTTCAAATGACAATTAAGTGAATACGTGTTAAAAAAAAAAAAAAAAAAAAAAAAAAAAAAAAAAAAAAACAGGAAAATATTGAAAATTACGTTATAAAAACTATAGTCACACATGAATTTTAAAAGAGAGAGAACATTTTTAAATAATAAATTCATTATTATGCATGAAATGTCGCGAATGGAGGAAATTTACGTCATATTTAAAAAGGCCAAATAATTGACAGTTGTCAAAACAGTTTAAATTAAAAAAATATATTTGACCGATATATTTATTTCATATTTTGAGATAATCTTTTCATCTATTATCGTAAATTCTAAGACAGCGCAAATAATATTTCCTTTCTAACAACTAGCTTATTTTCAAATTTTTAAATGTTTTTTTTTTTTTTTTTTTTTTTTTTTTTTTAATCAAAGACGAAAACAGCCATTGTATCCCTTAACAAACGCTGATTTCGCCTTTAAAATCTCCAATCAAAGAAATATGAATGAAAACCCGTTTACAGGGATATCGCCACTATTTTTTTATATTATAATTCAATATTTTTAAAGCCGACGAAATTAGCCTTCCTTTAGAATCTGTGGTGTCGAAACGGTGGTTGACGAGCGTAGCTCGTAGGGTGCAGAGCTCCCTAGTCATTTTAAAATAATTTTTCTAATTTTTTTACAGTCACGATGTAAATTTCATTTTTTCTTAGAAATGGTTGTTTGCTTGTGTAAATATTGACTTTATAACTGATTTTTATATTCCCAAATTTAATTGGTTTGTGCAAATACTTACTTTTATGGATTTTTTAATACATACCTGATATTTTGTGCACATATATATTTCATATTGGTTGTGTAATTACTGATTTTTAACAGATATTACGAATTTTTATATTCATAAACTTAAATTTGGTTGTACCGATTTTTATTTTTAATTTTGGTTTTATAATTGAATTCTTTAACACCCGTCAGTAGAACGGGTTAAACAGCTAGTTTATTTTAAATAATGATAGCTGAGTGATTGTAAAAGATTTGTTTATTTGATTTTTTTAATATGATAAATGTAGTCTATTTCATGTATTTAAAATAAATTGCTTGATTTTTCGTGTTTTCACATGAGTTTTCATGTTTTCATGTTCATGATTACACGTTCTTTCAAATTACAACAGTTCTTCCAGTTTCATTAAAATATTTTTTTTTAATTAAAGTCATTTTAATGAATGAAAAATAAATTAAACTTTTAAATTTAATTTTAAATTTACTTATTTATATTTTTAAGTGGCAGTGGATTGTGGGAACAAATGTTTTGATATTTACAAGAAAATTGAAAGTCGTGAAATACATTTTAGAAGCAAGAACGACTTAGTTTAAATGTTCATATGCTTAAAACTGAAAGCGCCGCTGGTGTAGTGGTATCATGCAAGATTCCCATTCTTGCGACTCGGGTTCGATTTCCGGGCGGCGCAAATTCTTTCTCTCCCCCCGGGATTGCACTTATACTCTAAAGCGAAAGCTGGGTACCCGGGGCTGCCATCCCTGCTTAAAACTGAATTAAAATCCTAAATGTATTACAAAAGTAAAATAAAAAGTAAATTTATTGTATTGCTTGAATTGGAAATGGAACACAGATAGTTTGAGGAAAGGATTAGATAAGGTTTTGCGAGCTGAAAGTGCCACGTAATTGTAAGATTTTTTTTTTATTTTTTTATTTATTTATTTTTTTAAGTTAAGCATTGCCTTGCATAATACGCAAAGAAACATTCGCCGATTCAGTAATCACATGTACGTTTTAATACTATAAAAGTACTGTAAATACTGTAAAATACTGTAAAAGTGGTCGAAATTACACCCCCCCCCCCCTTATCTTAAAAATAATTTTCATACATTTTTCTTATAGAAAAAAAATTAAAAATAGGTTTATATATATATATATATTATTTTGCATTTTGTGTGTAGGGGGGGTGGGGGGGAGAGACAACGAAGAGTGGAAAAAAAGTTTTTTTTGTCATATAAATTTGTAAAGTGCAGAGATTTTGTTGAAATTCTTGAAAAATGTAAGATAAGGTTCGGCTCTTTAATCAAAATTTAAATAGTTAACTTCCCATCAGTAATAAAGTAAAAAGAAATTTAACAGCCGTAAAAGTCTGTTATTCAATAAAATTGTTATAAATCTAGATAGGCTTCTGGGTACCGCTATATTTTTATTTTGATCATCTATTCGTTTGTGATTAAAAATTAACTACATTCACTTTTATTATTTTTCACTACAACGACTTTGACCTTTTTAA
The DNA here is from genome assembly GCA_963932465.1 of Maratus speciosus. Classification (NCBI taxonomy): domain Eukaryota; kingdom Metazoa; phylum Arthropoda; class Arachnida; order Araneae; family Salticidae; genus Maratus; species Maratus speciosus. The sequence goes on from OZ010799.1 coordinate 296,046,138, forward strand.
TGCTGAAAATGTTGTATTTTTTCAATTATTAATTCTACAATACACTGTTAAGTATGGCCGCATATGAATGTACTATATGAATCGAAATGTTAAAACTTAAAAGGAAAAATATCCCAGTTTCCGTTTTTTGGGAGCCTTACTCTAAAATAAAAAAGAAAATCGTTACATTTATTTACAAATAAAATAAAAACACGTTATCATTTTAAAACATTTTTTCTGTCGACCTTTTATCAAAGAAATGTTTCTTTTTCAACTATGCGGCAGAATACTTTGCCTTTTAGAAGAACAACAGGTATTTTCTGCGTATAAGAAAAACTTTGCTTTATAAAAATATGAGAAAAAAAATCACCTTTTTATGATGAAATGTAGGTTATGTTATGTTATTTCCGTCTTTTTTAGATTTTTGCACGTTTTTCTAAATTTCACTATTAATTTTAGTTTTTAGCTTTCATTCAATTACTCATTTTTTTAGAGGTATAAATATAAAACTAAACAAGACATGTCTATCAGTTTGTGGGCAACTAAAAAAGACTATTAGTTTGTGGACTAAGTCAAGAAAAGTTAATTTCTTATTGTGATGTCTGCGAATTTTCGATCATCCCAGGTAAAAAAGTCAGCAAGAAACCTTAAAAAAAAATCTTCAGGGAAACAAGGTATTTGGAACTAAAATTACCTTCAGCTTACCTTTAGGTAAAAAACATGTATTTTCCCTTAACCTTCTGAGTTCCAAATACCTGCTGTTTTCCTTCAGGTAAAAAACCTGTTATTTCCCTTCACCGATTTTGGCAGAAATATCTGCAGTTTTCCTTTAGGTATAAAAGCTGTATCTTCTCTTTACATTATATCGTTGCACCTGCATGCGGACAGCCTTCTGTGCAAATTCGCATCAGAAGGCTGAAAATTCACATAATAATGATTACATATCCAGTTCGACATTGATTTGATACATATTAATAAACTAAACATATTAATAAAACATATATACATATTAATAAAAAAAACTTCAAATACTCAAATGGAATTAAAAATTTGTGAAGTTGGTTGATTTAACATTAGCTTTTGGGGGTATCATGTCATGGCTTTGTATAGGCTCGTTTCTGGAAATCAACTATGCTTATAATAAATTGCATGAACAGTGTTGGCAAAATTTAGAAAAGTGCCCCTTCTGTGCAGCAAAGTGGGGGGAGAGGGGCATTGAATGTGCATAACATGAATAAGTGGTCACATGCCTTTTGAAAGATATATCACATGAGGGGTGTCAGCAAAATTTAGAAAAGTGTCCCGGGGTGGGGGGGGAAGCACCGGAGGTGCGTAACATGAATAAGTGGTAACAGGACTTTCGAACGATATGTCACATGATGTATCAGCAAAATTTAGAAAAGTGCCCCCCGGGGAGGGGGGCAAAGTAGGGGGCAGGGGCATTAGAGGTGCATAACATGAATAAGTGGTCAAAGGCCTTTTGAACGATATGTCACATGACGGGTGTTGGCAAAATTTAGAAAAATGCCCCCGAGGGGGGGCAAAGTGGGGGAAGGGGCAATAGAGGTGCATAACATGAATAAGTGGTCACAGGTCTTTCCAGCAATATGTGACATGAGGGATGTCAGCAAAATTTAGAAAAGTGCCCCCCCCCGGGGGGGGAAAAGTGGAAAGAGGGGCATTAGAGATGCATAGCATGAATAAGTGGTCACAGACCTTTCCAACGATATGTCACATGAGGGGTGTCAGCAAAATTTAGAAAAGTGCTCCCCCCCGTGGGGCAAAGTGGGGGGAGTGACATTAGAGGTGCATAACATGAATAAGTGGTCACAGGACTTTCGAACGATATGTCACATGAGGGGTGTCAGCAAAATTTAGAAAAATCCCCCCTGGGGGGGAAAAGTGGGGGCAGAGGCATTAGAGGTGCATAACATGAATAAGTGGTCAAAGGCCTTTTGAACGATATGTCACATCAGGGATGTTAGCAAAATTTAGAAAAATGCCCCCGGGGGGCAAAGTGGGGGGGAGGAGCATTAGAGGTGCATAACATGAATAAGGGGTCACAGACCTTTTGAACGATATGTCACATGACGGGTGTCGGCAAAATTTAGAAAAATGCCCCCGAGGGGGGGGCAAAGGGGGGGGGAGGGGCATTAGAGGTGCATAACATGAATAAGTGGTCATAGGCCTTTTGAACGATATGTCACGTCAGGGATGTCAGCAAAATTTTGAAAAGTGCCCCCCCCCCCCCCCGGTGGGGCAAAGTGGGGGGGAGGGGCATAACATGAATAAGTGGTCACAGACCTTTTGAACGATATGTCACATGAGAGGTGCCGGCAAAATTTAGAAAAGTGCCCATCCCAGGGGGGAGCAAAGTGGCAGCATGGATATCGGATGTGTATAACATGAATAAGTGGTCACAGGCCGTTCCAACTGTATGTTACACGATAGGGACAGGTGTTGGTAAAAGTTAGAAAAGTGCCGCACTTTGGGCTTTAGTATTGTGCCCCCCCCCCCTTTGAAATTTTTATATATTACAAATAATATTTATCGGAAACCTCCGATGAAAATGATGCAATTTCAAAAAAAGTCCGAAAAGTAAGAGATAATGAAATCACCCAAAGCAGAATATGCTTATAAATGCGATGTACATCGCAGAACAACGGATTTCACTGCAGAACATTTCAAATTTTCATTTTCAAAAAAATTCACCATTCAATGGAGGAAAAATCGCAAAATTTGTCACTCATTGGTTAGAAAAAAAATCACCAAATTCTTTAATCGTTCATTTAAAAAGTAAAGATGAAAATAAGCAATCGCCAGTCGCCACTCAACGAGTAAATGTGAAAAACTGACGATTAAAAATATGGAAAGTACCAGCCAAACGCAAGATTTTCCAAAAGGAATTTCGTAAAAGAATTGGGAAAGAAAAAAATGTGAATTTTGTCAAAAGATCGCGAAAAAACACACATTTCGTCAGAGGATTACGAAAAAAAAAAATGTAAATTTCATGAAAGGATCACCAAAAAAGCGAATTGTATCAAAGAATCGCAAAAAAGCGAGAATTTTGTCAAAAAATCACAATAAAAACAGCACATTTCGTCAAAGGATCGTGGAAAAACCAGAATTTCATCAAAGGATCGCAAAAAATCCGAAATTTCGTCAAAGGATTGTGGAATAAATGCAAATATGGTCAGTGGATTGCAGAAAAAAAACACAAATATTGTCAATACATCGCAGAAAAAAAAAACAATTTCGTCAAAGAATCTGAAAAAACCCACACATTTCATCAAACGATCTCTGAAAATCCAAAATTTCGTCAAAGAATCGTGAAAATACGCAAATATCATCAATAGAGCAAAGAAAAAACACAAATATCGTCAATGGATCATGGCAAAAACACAAAATTCGTCAATAGATCGTCAAAAAACACAAATTTAGTTAAAGGATCGCAGGGGGAGGGGGGGAAATGAGAATTTCGAAAAAAAAAACCGAGAATTTTGCCAAAGAATTGCGAAAACGAATGTGAATTTTGTCAAAAGATCGTGAAAAAAACGCACATTTTGTCAAAGGAACGCCAAAGAAACGAAAACATTGCCAATAGATCCGGAAAAAACGTGAATTTTGTTAAAGTAGCTGGAAAAAATGCATAATTAGTACCAGGAGGGATCACCTACCAACCCTCCCTTTACATTTCAGAAAATTTGCTGCAAATTTCAGATTTTTTAAACCTATTTTTTTTCAATTTTGAATCATACCTGCTACTCAGTGAATAAACATACCTAAAACATACCCATAAATTAAATATTCAGTGACATAAATGTACTTACTGGCTACTAAAGAAATTATTCTCACTCGCTAGTAACTGGCTACTAAATAAAGTCAACCTACCGGCCAGTGGCTACTAAGCAAAATTCCTTATTTTCATCTTTATTAAAAAGATTGTGAAATTCATCAATGGGTCGCGAGAAAAACTCGTACAGTTCATCAGTCATGGAGAACAAACCATGAAATTCTTCAGCCTGTTGTGGAAAAACATACAAAATTCGACGAACAGTTGCGAGAAAAAATCCATGATTTTTGCTAATCAGTTGCAGGTAAAAAACTTCGTCAGTGCACCGCCAGAAAAAACCCACGATCTTCTCTGATCGGTCGCAAGAAAAAATCTCAAAATTCACCTATGTTAAAAGAAAAAATCCAGAAAATTGCAAATCGGTCGTGGCTAAAAAAAAATCGCGGAATTCGTCAGTAGATCGACGGAAGAAACTGCAAAATTCGTACATCAGTAGCGAAAGAAAACTCTCTCCAATCGGCCTAAGATATACTTACTGGTTCAAGAGAAATATAGCAAAATTTAAAAATCAGTCACCGGTAAAAAAAAAGCGAAATTCGTCAGTAGATCAGAGAAAAAATGGAAATTCGTCGATCAGTCATGCAAAAAAACCCCTCGAGATTTGGCCAATCAGTTGAAAAAAAGACACAGTTTATCATTCGACTGTGAAAAAATATCACAATTTTCACTGATCTGTCACGAGTAGAATGCGAAATTCGTCGATCGGTAGCAGAAAAAAATATTATCGTTCGCAAAAAAGAGAGAAAAAATTTGCTGTCAGAAGTGGAGGGTATACAGAGGTAAATGTCGTATAGCTTCTGGTTCTTTTTCAGTAACACTGCTTAACTTCCGTTTCTCAAAAAAGCTATTGTATATACACTCTAAGGTATACCAGAGTTTTCCGTAGACAGTGTCAGGAGGGTGCTGCACCCTGCCTGCCCTTAGGTTTACAAAACAGCAGCCCTCTTACCCCTGATGGAAAACATTAGCACCCTTGTTGCCCCCAGCTGAAAAAAGTGCCTTTACTCCTTTCTTTATTAAAAAAATTACTTGCATAGTAAAAATTGCCTCAATGCTGTCTTTAAAATAGCGTCCTGTCTATTAAATATTAAAAGTAATTTTAAAAATCAAAAGGATGCCTTTAAAAATTAAAAAAAGTGTCCTTAAAAATCCAAAACATGCCTTTCGGAATCCAAAAGTGCCCTTTTCCTACAAGAAGCACCAAACCCTTTTTTAAACATGGGAGAAACTCTGAATATACCCTCTGTTTTTTTTTGTTTTTTTTACGTTTACATCGCTACATACGAGTGCCCTTTTTTCTAGAAGTTTGCTGTAGAAAAAACGGGTCAGTGCCCATCAGGCACAGATTTTTTTAATAAAGGACACACTTGTACCTTGTAAAGAAACGAAAAAAAAAAAAAAACCCGTTATTTGGAACTGGCTTGTTTAATGTTCCCATTTCTCAACAGAATTTGTTGATATTTTCCCACGACTGATTGAAATTTGTCAATTGTCCTCTCAAGCAACAGACGGATGTCACAATTTCTTTCTCCCGTAATCATATGAAGAATTTTGCTAATTTTTAAACATTAAGTTTCATCATTAGGTCAGGGGGAAGCATCATAAACTTGTCAACTGGTCATATGAAAAAGAAAAAAACCCAAGAAATTTATCAGTCAGTAAAGGGTTAAAAAGAAAAATCACACAGTTCTTTGATTGTCATGGGGGGGAAAAATTATTTAATTCATCCATTGATCGCATGAAAAAAAAATGTTTTGTTAGTAAGTTGTGGGGGGAAAATATGGAAATTTATCAACTTATTATCAGAAAAAACGAGATCTGTTGATCAGCTTAGGTAAGGGGGGGGGGATCGGCAAAATTCATAAACCGACTGTTATGTATATATATATTCAGTTCCGCTTGTTGCTCGCAAGAAAAAATGCAATATTTGCCAATCAATACAAGTAAAATACCCCAAAATTCGTCAATTGGTTACAAGAAAAAATTGCAAAATTCTTCATTCAGTCATCAGGGGGGGAAAAAAAAAATCTGAGAAATTCACCAGTAATCATTTGGGGAAAAAAAAAGAGAAATTCTTCAGTGTGTTGCTTTAAAATATTGTGAAATTTGTCAATCTGCTATGGAAAAAATAATGAAATGTAGCGGACAATCAATCGTGAGAAAAAAATCATGAGATTCTTCATTCGGTTACAGAAAAAAATGGAATGCAGAAAATTAGCGAAAAATCGCTAAATTAATCACATTAAGTGACAATTGAATATTATCGTTGAATAATAATTATTGAACATCAATGAAAACAAAAAAGAATGCATAATTATATAAATTCACCAGTCAGTTACGATGAAAAAATCACATTGTTCTTCAGTTGTAGCAGGGAAAAAATTGCTTAATTCACCCAGCGATCACATGAAAAAAAAAAAAAATAAGAAAAAGAAAAACCTCACAAGTTTACCAATTGGGTGCAAGAAAAAATGCAACATTTAAATGCAAATTGGTAGAAATAAAATATTGCAAAATTCATCAGATGGTTGCGGGAAAAAATTGCAAAACTTCTCCTGCACTCATCTGAAAAAAATATTGCTTTAAATTTGTCTTTAACTGTGTTTTCATGAAAAAATTACTTTATTTAAAATAATTATACACATGTAAAATTATTTTTGGTACTTTTTGGTTAGCCGGGCACCAGTGTTATATATACATATATATTGTAATATATAACACTAGCGCCCAGCTAATCGAAAAGTACCTTATTTTTTCTATATTTCATATTCTACATAATAAATTAATCTACAATATATAAAAATTCTTTTAATTATTTGGTACTTTTCGGTTAGCTGGGCGCCAGTGTTATATATACATATATATGTGTATACAGGGTGATTCATAAAAGATGGGCCGAACTTTAAGGGGTTATAGTACACTTAAAGACAAATAATATTAAATAGGAGACTAAGGGTTCCAGACGTATTCCCAAGGAGATAGGGGGCATTAAAGTTTAGGGTCCGATATTTCAAATGATTATAAAACATGGAAAAATTGGTCGATTCGTTTGCGGTTTTTGCAAAAAATTTTCTTTATGCCAGTATTTTTTTGAAATAAAATTTTAAAGTTCAATTTCAAAAAATGCCGATAGGGGGCGCTTTAGACTTTGGAGTAACAAAAAACTATTTTTGAACGTTATTTTTTGTATTTCTTTAAATGATTTCGAAAGATTAGACTTAAACTTAAATTTTCAGCTCAAAATCTGAATCGCTGAGCGTGGTTCAGTAGCGAGGGGAGGGGGTTCAAATTTCAACTTCTGAACATAGTTCAGTTTGCACTACTTAACCATGCCCAACGATTCTGTTCTGTGATACGAGCAAAAATACAACTTTCGTCAAGGACTGCATAGTCGGAATTCACTCATAAAGGCACTGGCACAGTTGGAAACGTCGCTCATGCAAACGTTAAAGCTCCATTCCTGACGCTAGTCACCGGGTGAAGAAGGAAACAGAAAGTATGCAAATGTCAAATGGGGAAGAAGAAGAACACGTATGCAAAATTTCGACACGATTCAGGCATAAAAACCACTGAACGGTGAGTCAAGTGTAAGTCGCTGTAGTAATGAATCGGAAGATGGTGCCCTTCACGAATAAGGAAAAGGCTGAGATGCATTTAATTTACGGAGCGGCAGATAGAAATGGTGCAGAGGCACAACGAATGTACGGAGAGCGATTTCCCAACAGGCGGTTGCCTAACCGCAAAACTTTCGAGCGCTTGCACAGACAGTTGTGTGAGACGGGATCATTTCTCGCTTCCCGGTCGAATGCAGGTCGTGCAAAAAAGGACGAATCAGTAGTTGTTGCAGAAGCCATTCTGGATGTAGTAGCGGCGCAGCCAAGTACAAGTACACGAACAGTGGCTAGGCAGGTGGATACCTCAGAGTCCATGACTTGGAGGGTACTGAAGGATGAACATTTGCTCCCGTTTCATGTGCAACGAGTCCAGAAACTGTCTCCAGGGGATTATCCAAATCGTATTGAATTCGCCCGCTGGTTTCTGCAGCAGAACGCGCTAAATCCACATTTTGGACGAGCTGTGCTTTTCACCGATGAATGTACCTTCACACGTGAAGGTACATTTAACACACACAATGCACATGTATGGGCGGATGTCAATCCACATGCTACGTATCCACATGCTCATCAGAGACTCTTTTCCATCAATGTTTGGGCAGGAATCCTCGGAGACCACCTAATCGGACCGTACCTTCTTCCTGAACGCCTCAACGGTAAAACATACCTCACATTTCTGCAACATGTGCTGCCAGACCTGTTAAACGTTGTTCCTCCACGCATCCGGCGGGTCATGTGGTTCCAGCACGATGGAGCGCCAGCCCATTACGTACGAGACGTCCGCAACTATCTGGACATCACATTTCCGAACAGATGGATTGGTCGAGGTGGTCCTGTTGCTTGGCCTGCTCGCTCGCCAGATCTTTCACCCCTCGATTTCTTTTTTTGGGGACGATTGAAGGCTCTTATGTATGAGACACCCATTGAATCCCCCGAGGAACTGGTCGCCAGACTTTCCGCCGCTGTAGGGGAAGTGCTCGAAAAGCCTGATGTTTTCGCGAATGTTCGCCGTTCCATTCTTCGCCGTTGTTCTGCGTGCATAACCTCTGGTGGTCACAATTTTGAACATTTATTGTAATTCCATGTTAATAAATATGCTTTGGTAACATAATCCTAATTTGTGTCTTTTTACCTCGTATCACAGCACACAATGTGTGGACATGGTAAACTGAACTGTGCTCAGGAGTAGAAATTTCAAACCCCTCTCCCCAGAAACTTAACCACGTCTAACGATTCAGATTTTGGGCTGAAAATTTAAGTCTAAGCTTTAGAAAGCATTTAATGAGACACAAAAAATAACGGTATAAAATAGTTGTTCGTTACTCCAAAGTCTAAAGCGCCCTCTATCGGAATTTTTTGAAAATTTTCTTTAAAATTTATTTTCAAGAAAATACTGACATAAAGAATAATTTTAGCAAAACGCGGCAGTAGTTAGAGCCTAATCTACGACACAAAGATCGGGAATAACTGATTTTTGTTCTGGGGGTAGAAGGGTTTCAAATTTCAAATTTCAGTTTACGCTACTTAACTACTCGTTAGGACTCAGATTTTTAGATCAAAATTTAAGTTTAAGTCTAAGCTTTCGAAATCATTTAAAGAAATACAAAAAATAACGTTAAAAAATAGTTGTTTGTTACTCCAAAGTCTAAAGCGCCCCCTATCGGCATTTTTTGAAATTGAACTTTAAAATTTTATTTCAAGAAAATACTGGCATAAAGAAAATTTTTTGCAAAAACCGCAAACGAATCGACCAATTTTTCCATGTTTTATAATCATTTGAAATTTCGGACCCTAAACTTTAATGCCCCCTATCTCCTTGGGAATACGTCTGGGATCCTTAGTCTCCTATTTAATATTATTTGTCTTTAAGTGTACTATAACCCCTTAAAGTTCTGCCCATCTTTTATGAATCACCCTGTATATATGTACACATATATGCATTGATATATGCAATATATTTATGTATATATAACACTGGCAAACAGCTAACCGAAAAGTACCAATTATTTTTATGAGTCGAATATTGCAGCCAAAGATATTGAGCCCTGCTAAATGATTTGCAAGAGACATTACACCTTCACTGTGCATTATTAATCAAGCAGTTATGTTCCTAAAAAGATTATAGCTGCTCAATTTATAAAGGAAACTAAATCAGGTACTTACTAGTAAAATTTGTATTCCAATACATGGATCTATTAACTTGGGTCCTTTAAAGGACCCTTCACAAAATTTTATCACCTCAAAACAAGGAACCTTCATCAAACTTTTCACCTGCAAACAGGATCCTTCACAAAACTTTCCCACCTCCAAACTGAACTTTTTACAAGTTTAATTATTTAGGAGTAAAATCAGTCTTTCACTTTTAAACATAATGGAAATATATGAATATATTTTTCGCTATTATTTAAAAAAATAGTGAAATTTATCTTTAGTTGTACACGAAAATTTCTTATAAAAAGTTTTCCCCATACCACAGCATTTCTAAATTAATGTGGCGATATTTTTTACCGAACATGATTCTTTTCGAATGCGTAGTGAATACAAAGTGCCGAATATCAATATTAATATTAAAAAGAAGCGTAATACAGCCCTCTTACGCTATATATATATATATATCAACTTAAAAATTAGTTAAAATTCGACTACTATACTGTTGAAAAACTCCCCGCAAAAAGAAAAAAATACAATAACAACACGACAACGTGACAATTAGTCCCGCTAATTTTCGGAATGGCGGTTAAAACGTAAACACACGGTCTCAGAGTTGAGTTGGGTACTTCCTTCTCATTCTCCCGTGACATGGAGTCAGAAATAGAGCTACGTAATCAAAAATCAAATGTTCCAACGGAAATTTGAAATAAATAAATTAATACGAATTATACATTTTTCATTTGTTTTTGAAGAAGTAATTTTTATAAAAACTGGAAGTCACGCCTGATAGAGAATAAGGGCAAATTATGCATAAAATAACCCCACCTATATTTTTCAGCTTAAATCGTGGACGCCACCAAAATGAGGAGAGGGGGGGGAGGGTCCCTTCCCCTCCATTGATTTTGAAATTTAAGTGACTACAGTGGAACCTCCCTGTGTGACCACCCCCATTAACCAACCACCTCTCAGAACGACTATTTTTTTCATGGAACGAAATTTATTCCTATAGGCTCAATACTAATTTTACCTCCATTCAGAGACCATCCCAGTTGAACTCCCTCCATGAGCGACCAATTTGTTTGAAGAAAATGAAACAAATTTCGTTTTCTCCTGGTTGCTTGAAGAGGGTTTTATTAGAAAAATAATTCCGGAGAGCGCATTATTCATCAAACTTCTAAACTAAATTTAGATCTTTTTTTATTATTATTCCGGTAACTTTTAAGTGTTTAAACCCCTTTATGCCTTTTTTAGGCAATCAATTTAATTCTGATGACAAATTAAGAATGACGGTCAATAAACTCCCTTGCCCTATTCTGTCAGGAAACTCTCAAAGAAATAGATAATAATAGATACAAATTAATGAAATCTTCATTATTTATTGCTCCCCCACCCCCCCAAAAAAAGCATTTATTTACTGAACTTCGAAAGGACTTGGTTGGATAAGTTATAAAAGATAAAACCGTATTCATTTTTTAAACTTTGTAGTAATTAACTTATGTTTTGATACTTAAATTTTTATATTTTTTCTTAATGTGAAAGATAAATGTTAGTAACATTGTTATCTTTTTTCAACAATTAAAATCTAGATTTAAACATAACCTCCATTAAGAGACCACCTCTCGGAGTGACCAATTTTTATTGGAGCGGAACGTGGTCGCTTTAAGGAGGTTTTACTGTAATTAGCTTTTATTTTGATACTTAAATTTTTATATTTTTTCTTAATGTGAAAGATAAATGTTAGTAACATTGTTATCTTTTTTCAACAATTAAAATCTAGATTTAAACATAACCTCCATTAAGAGACCACCTCTCAGAGCGACCAATTTTTATTGGAACGGAACGTGGTCGCTTTAGGGAGGTTTTACTGGACATATTTTTTTATGTTTTCAAAAACAATATAAAATTTATTATTAACGAGTAACTAAATTAAAAAAGCCTCTTTTATTTTAGCAAATATATGTAGATAGTGGAATATAGTAGATGTAATATAGATTGTATGTGCAAAATTCTTAGTTCCTCTTTTTTAAAGAGCTGTTGTTGGTGTGTTTTATGACGGTCAATTATCTACACTTGGGATATGGGCCCAAAGGGGAGGGGAAGGGGTGCTCTGGCGTCTTTCTAAGAGAAAGCAAGGAAATCCAAGGTTCGAAGAAAACCACGGAAAACTCCGAACGATTAGGCCGACGGGCGTGATTGGAATCGAATCCAGCACCTCTCGTCTACTAGCTTTGAGAGCAGAACCTCTCGGCCACTGATGGGGCTGTTTTAAAGAGGAACTATGACTGTCGCGCTTGGATGAAAGAGCGGCATGGTGGGAGGGGTGAGTGCCATTGTCCCTTCCGTATTTTGAAATTTAATTAACTAAAATTTCTTTTTTTATTGACAGATTTAGAAAAACACAGTAAAATTTATTCTTTTAGGAAAACTTAAAATGAAAAACTAAATAAGACATTTACAGAAAGGGGGTGGGGGAAATTGGGCCCCATTGTCCATCGTTAGATACTAAAATTTAACTAAAATATATTTTTGTGCGTGTTTGAATACGATTTTAAATATTAATGAAAGGGGTTTTGAAATAATTTGGAGATATTTTTTAGGGGACAATTTTTGTTGATTGAAATTTTTGTATGCGTTAGAGTTTGAGGGAATATTTTTACTAGTGGTAATTTAAGAGAAATTTATGAAAAATTTTAGGATAAAAAGGAGACTTTGAAATAATTTCGTGATTATTATTTTATTTATAGAGGGGGATATTCTGAGATTGAAATTTTTGAGCGTGTTAGAGTTGAGGTGATATTGTTCCTGGTTATAATTTTAGAAAAAATTGTGACAAATTTAAGGTCAAAAAGGGCTTCGAAATAACTTTGTGATTTGTTTTTCTTTTTAGGGGGAATTTTCTAAGATTAAAATTTTTGAGCGTGTTAGAGGTAATGTTACTTGTAATAATTTCAGAAGTTAAAAATTTTTTATTGTACGGATGGAAGACTTGTCATTGACTTAATGATTGGACTTAATGATTTCCGTGATTATCTAAAATATTAATTTAGAAATTTATTAAAATTATTAATGAGGAAACACAGGCATATCAAAATCTTAGATACCATAATGTGCAATAATAAAACTTTCAAGTAAAACCTTCATATTACCTGCATGAGAAACAGTTTTCATTTTCCCTGAAAATATCTCAAGCGATTTCACGAAAATTTTCTGAGTCATTGAAGATAATTTGGAGGTGATAACTTACAGAAATAAACCTGTATGAAATCTTTTAAAAAGCGGTATACTTCTCTTAAGAGAACCTTTAGTTTTCATTTTCCTTAAAGATACCCGCTGAAACCTTCAAAATGGCTGCAACATCTCAAAAATTTTAAAGGTTTGTGTCTGATTTTTTTACCTGGGATGCATTACGAACAAATATTAAATTTTCAAAGTTAATTTTTAAGTATCTGCATTATTAATTTAATAATAATAATAATAATATATGGCAAAAAATAAATTCATTTAATTACTAATTTATAATAAGATATGAATTTAAAATAAAAGGTAACCTATCAATGACATTTAAGGCTTTTTGAACATGAAAGGAATCGCATTCAAAAAGAAATCTGTTTTAGCCAAGCATTTCATATGCACTGTATAATGCTAGGAAAGAGACATTTTTATTCAAATGTATAATAAAATTACACTTTTTTTGAATTTTAAAAACAGATTTTTCTTTCAATAATTTTCCTTTATTCTATTAAGAAATACCATGTTTACAAAAAAAAAAAAAAAAAAAAAAAAGAAAAAAAAAAGAAAAAAAAAAGAAGAAGAAGCTTTTAAAAACTTTGTAACTCAACAACTCCGATTTGAAAAATATTTACCTAGATTAAATAATTTTAAGCATATATATATATATATATATATATATATAACCATTATATAATATTACAATTCATCATTTTTTTAAATAAAAATTAATAAACTGAGTATCAATACTTTACACTGAAATTATACATGATAAAGCTGGATCAACTACATTAATTTAACTAATCATTAATGTATTTCTTAATAAATTTACATCCTAATCACCAATATATGATGTATTAAAAGTTAAACATTCAAAATTGGCAAAAGGAAAAACAACAGGATGTCGAATTCATAAAAAGAACAAGTAAATAATGAAATATATGAAGAAAATCATAAATATTTGAAATATTTTCTAAAACTATTTTTATCTAAATCAATTCAACTAATGAAAAAAGACCTGAAATAATGAATCATTGTCAGCATCAACAAATGTGTTGCACGAATTGTATGATCTCAAAATTGAAAATTCATTAATTCAAAAAGAAAAACTACAAAATACTTGAAATGAGAGAGAGCATGTATGAATAAAATTGGAGCTAATGATTTGTAACTCTTTTTCAAGGGCAATATTACGAAATCATTAGTAATAAGCGGTTAATTTCTGAGGAAGAAATAATAAGCTAAAGTTGAAATGTTTATTTCTTCCATTGCCCAATTAACCACGGTGTGAAAAAATGAAAGAAATATATCATTAATCCATATATAAGACCCGGAAAGAACAATGTTATGCACAATAGAAATAAAAATGAAACATGTGAGTTAAAAACTTACTCAGCAATAGAATCATACAATATTTTAAAATGCCCTATTGAGTCGTAATTATGCTACCCTCAATCACAGCAAAACCCTCGCCAATTTAATGGGTTACAGTTAAAAGCGAATTCTGACATTTTAAAATCATCACACCAAGTAAATATTATTATTAATAATATAAATATAATAATTATAAATTATTATCGTAATTAATATAATTATAATTTATTTTATATGCTAATTAAAGGACCCCAGAGAAAATCTATTACAAAATAGGGCTGAAGAAATAATGTAATTAATTTGAGAGGTAAGAATGACAATTATTATATAAGTAGGCAACACAAAAAATGCGAATAATTTTATAATGCTGCCCTCTACTGATGATTCTTCAAGTTATAAACTAATTTAAAATAATATTTAAGCATAAATATAATTAGTGCTGCCATCTGTTTGAGATTATTGAAATTAAGTAGGGAGAATTTTAATGCAGTTTGCATATCATAAACCCAGATTTATTCTTAATTTTTAAAAAGAACCAAATAGCACAACATGTATAATTCTGAATCAGCTAATTAGAATATAGATAACAGATAATTAGCATCTATAATGTAATGTTTTTATAACTGTATTTAAATTATAATTCAGAAGAAATTAAGTAAATAAATAATAACATTAGAAAAGTACATACAAAAAATAGTAATACTACACTACCCGTCCACTCGTGAACTTAATTTTTAATTTTTTAACTTTTTTTTTTTTTTTTTTTTTTTTTTTTTTTTTTTTTGAGGTGGGTGACATACAACTAAAAATGAAAAATTTACATTTATATATATATCATCTACAGTATTAGAGTCCACTATTTATAAATTATAATATATAAAAGTAAATACCTCTATAAAGGAAAGTTATTCATCACAAACAACATAAACTTTGAAACTAATTAATACAATGTACCTTTCCGTTTTTATATATTTGCAATAAGCCTGAAAAATATCAGGTTAATTGGAAAAAGGGAGATGGGTTCTCCAATTAGCCCGGTTCTTTGCAAAGAGCCTAGGCTGTTTGCAAAGAGCCGCATTTCTTAATTAGCCTACGACATATACACTGATGCACAAAACTTAAGGACCACTGTTACTTTCAACGATTACAGTTAGAAATAGATCCGCAGCCGCACGTGTAATTTTGCATGAATGCGGGATGTACTCTGTTTTCTGAATCTTATGCAAATTTTGTACTTCCACTTTTGTCGATCACGTGACAGGAGGGATAAGAGATTTTAGACAATCAGCGGGTTCTGTGAGTTGTCATTAGATGTAAAAATTGAAAGAGATGGAGTGCAGCTTGAACATTGAAAATTTTAACATGTCTTCGAGGCATCATTTAGATGATATTACTTGTGGTAGAATAATTGGAAAGTTGGAAGAAGGACGCAAAATGAGAAATGTTGCCCATGAATTTACCATCACGCACAGTAGTTTTTTTAGGGTATTGGTGGCATTTCAAAATATTGGAATATAAGAGTCGCACGGATGTACTAGGCGCACGGGAGGAGGTCGTCCTATAAGTACGACATTCCAAGAAGACCGCTATATTATTATTTCGGGAAAAATAAACCAACGCAGCACAGCTGGTCATTTAGCAAATCAACTTTGTGCTGCCACAGGAACTAAAATATCGTGGAAAACTGTTGCAAGACGTTTGAAAAATGGTGGACTATACGCCCGAAGATCTGTTGTATGTGTCCCACTCTCGAGACGCCAACATAGCGCCCGTTTACAGCGGTGCCATATGATCGCAATTGGACTGATGACTATTGGTCTATCGTGCTCTTTTCAGATGAGAGTAGATTCAGGCTATCATCTAATTGTAGACGGCAACTGATATGGTGCGAGGTTGGTAGTGCTTACTGCCGCGAAAATATTCTAAAAAGAGATCGATATGTGACTTCAAGTATCATGGTGTGGGCAGGCATCATGTTCAATGGCCGCACAGATCTTTATGTGCTTGACTAAGGGTCCACGATCGGTAGACGATACATAGAAGACGTCCTGCTTCCACATGTTCGACTTTTCCCAGGTGCTGTCGGCGAAAAAATTTCGTTTTATGGACGATAACGCACCTTGTCATCGGACACAGTCTGTACAAGATTGTCTTGAGGTCGAAGATATCCATCGCATAGACAGGTCAGCACGTTCCCCTGACCTGAATCCCATTGAAAATGTATGGGATGCCATTGGGAGACGTATTGCTGCTCTACAATTTCCTCCCACAAACAAGGAAAAACCTCATACGTGCAGTGAAGAAGGAATGTGGCAACTTCCCTCAACAGCTACTGAATCATGTTGTTCTGAGCATGCCACGCTTTGTTAAAAGTTGACTCGTATTACACGGTGGCCACATTCCTTATTGATATGGCACTGACGATTGTTAATTGTGAGTATTTTGCTTTCTTTGTACAATCATGTTTTCCTAAAATATTCACGTTTCAGAAAAAGAATCTCGGGTTATACCCTGTATGCATCCTTTCAACAAAATTTTTATATTAAATACGGTGTAACATTCTGTTAATACTATTGTTTGCTTCTTGAACAACAATCTGACGTATATTCTCATTTACGTGTAAATTTCTTCTTGGTCCTTAACATTTGTCCAGCAGTGTATCATATATATATATAGCCATTATATAATTACAATTCATCATCTATTTCCATTTAATAAAATGAAATGAATAAATTTAGCTTCAATACATTACACTGACATTATACAAATAAAGGTGGAACCTTTGACTTGTAACACAAAATCAAGTACATTACCTCTAATACAGTAGCATATTGCGGACGATTAATCCATTTAAAACACGTGAAAAACCATCAAATTTGATGCAATAACCAATTAAAGACAAAAGATACAAATAACCAGCGAAAAATTTGCTGGACAGATAATTACACCTGTTTATTTTCTATTTAATTTACATCCAAAATTGTTAATCGGTCCAAATCATCCAAGCAACCTCATAGTAAATTGGTATATAATTTTATATACCTTAGACAAATTCAAATAACATAAGTGATCGTAATTACATAATTCTAGTAGAAGAGCAACGAGTAGCATTAATAAAATTAAATTATAATTCGCGTCAAAATGTAATTATTAAATTTAAATAATTACGAATAAAATTAAGAGTTTGCGTTGTGAATTATTTAGACGAACTCTTCCACTTATGAATTAAACTAAAATTTAAGCTGTAAAAATAAATTGACACACCTTAAACATTATCAATTAAATAATTACAGAAACTTTTTAAAACTTGATTAAATATTTTATTTACATTGAACACAACTATATACAGAAATACATAACATTAATTCAAAAAAAAGAAAGCAACACTTTTGTTTGCTTCTCATTATTTTATGTATATTTAATCTTTAAAAAAAAAGACAATATTTTCATTTACTCTTATTATTATTTATTTTTCTTTTTGCTAAAAGAATAATTCTCTTTCATTTTTAAATTACCTTAATTATATTTAATTATTGGTTTTGTTGGATCTCAGATTGCTCTCTACCATAGAATATCAGAAAAGGATATTTATAATTTTTCATATGATTTTAAGTGGTAAAAGAAAAAGTTTAAGGTAGTACCTTTTTTTCATATACGGGATGGTGGCCTTTATTCATCAAATTCAGAGTTGTCGCGTTGCTAAGGATCATATCCCTATGTCATCAGGAATCTGCGTCTTATCAGAGCGGCGATATCGGGATGGCAGGATGCATAGCTACGGACCTCTGTAGAACAATCCACTTTATTTTAACATCAGGAAGACATCCTCAATTGGGCTTGATTAGGCTCACTCCGATATGTCCATCTCGCCTGGGCATTACTAGGGCTTTCTGCATTCATTGCACGGGCTTTCAGTAGAGCTCCTGCGTCCTGGACATCTTTTTTTAGACTCCCTTTTTCAAACCTTATTCTTCTGGCACACCAACTCGTGCAGTGGGTGGAACTATTTGTCTAGTCCACTCTTATTGGATGTGAGAAGATTTTGCATTATCCTTCGATAGGCCTATTAGCTAACAGTCTGCAAATGGCCCCTTACATATACTTTAATATTATTATCTGCCTTAAAGTTTGGGTGGTCTGAAAAGCCATAAATTTACCCCAACACTTTTATTAAGGCCATAAATTTATTCCAACATTTTTATTATTTTACGATTTCTAATTATACACCACTTTCCATTGGCTTGTCATAAAACGACACCATGGCGTCTGGCTATTGTTGTTATCTGAGATCCGAACTCCATTCAACATTATACATTCATTTTACAATACAACAATTTTTAAAAATATATATTTAATATTTAAAATCAACTTAATAATTTTCGTATGAACTTACACTCTTATTTTACTTAAATATATAAACATTATAATTTTACACTCATAATTATATTTTATAAAAAAATATTTATACAAACAGAAATAACAAATTACGCAATTTTACTTTGATTTAACCAACATGGTGCGGGAACATATCATTGTTATATGTTGCCCAGCATCTCTCCCGGTGGTCAGAAAAAAAAAATAAAAACTGATTGCTGGTTTTATTTATTTTTTTTTTTTTTTGTAAAGCATAAAAGAATGTACGTGTCCATATGACTGTGTATCTACACAGTTTTTGAGCTAAGACTGTAAAGTTCAATTATCAATGGTTCTGGTATATTTTATAAGAAGTTCTTCTATTTTTCATAACAGAAAGTTCAACACATGATAGCATAGTTGTCTGTTGACATTCACATTTATAGAAGACCTCTGTACTGAAAATCTGACGTTTTTCTCGAAGCCTTTTTTCTTTACCACACACATGTTTAATAATTTTGTAACTTTACAGTTTAAGTGCCCAAAATACATTCAAAGCTATAATTTTGTATGAAACTAATATGCCGAAATAAACCTAATTACATGAAAAATAATGGCATACACATTTGACATATTATTTCATCACATATAACCTTATGACACAGTGTTTTATTTAAAACACATTTTATACTGAATAAAAGTAAATACAATGCTTGTAATATGACATGTTATATTTTCACATAATTAATCTGATGTATTCAAATTATAATCAGAAAAATATTGTATACAAACTGGTTACATAATTTTATTTATTTATTTGTTACTTCTAACATGTATGATATGTCAAAATATACAAGCTATCTCATCTCCTTTAATATATCATTACGTAATGCTCTCCAACTTTCAAAATAGGGTAGAGAAAAAAAAAGAAGAAGAAGGAGAAGAGAATAAAACCAGTTTTTGACCGTGCCCGATTCTCCCGAAACGAGGGGTTGGTCAAGCTACTAATCACTTTCTGCGAGGTGATTTGTGCTGTGACAAAATTTTACGACTTCCAAAAGTATGTATTTAAAACCATTTCATGCTTGTAATTACCTTATTAATTAGTATAATTTCTTGATATACTTTCTTCTTAACTAACTGTGCATGCCTGTATGTAATTTTTAACATAATCTATGCATAAACAGTGTATGTATTTGTATCATATCTAATGTAAACCTTCTGCTTTTTTTATTATTTTGCAGGGGAAAATGGCGATTCTAGCATTTGAATTTTCCTGCCTCATACTGCAACTGAAGCGAGCGTGCCTTTTTATGCTGTCAGGTTCAAATCTAAACAAAATTGCCTTTCAGGATTTAAGAAAAAATGCATATAATTTTCTTTAACTGATTACATTGTATATTTTTTTAGACCTTTCTAACAAACACAAATTTTGATTCATGATATTGTTTACTATTAAAATGTAAACAACACGGAAATATGACTTCTACAGCCTCTCAAAATGCAAAATATGCATTACGCTGTCCTTAAAAATGCATCTTCATTTAATACTATTAAATAGTGTTGTCAGAAAATGCCATTGACGAAGACGCGAACAATTTTTTTGTCTTTAATTATTATTTATTTAGCCAACAATTCTATCTTAAAAGATTGTAAAATTTTCATATTTATTTATTTTTTTTACTGAATGAAATAAAAATTTATTTATTCAAAATTTTATTTATCATTAACATTCCGTATGTGAATTCTACTGTCTAAACTTTAATGATATGTTTAAAAAATAAAAGATACTAAATTATTATTATTAATCAAACATTAATAATTATTATTTAATTATTTAAAAAAATGTAATTAATACACTTGTATAATTTTAAAAATACAAAAGCAAATGATAATTACTACGTAAAATCGCATGTAGTAACCCATGAGTACTCGGCCGAACCAAAGAATTTCTGCCAGCAGAAAAGAATCTTTGTATACTCATAAATATCTACACCCAATTGTTACAGATTAAGTTTTTAAAATAATTACTGTATGTACTAGAAAAAAAAATTAAATAAATTAATTTATTAATCCATACTACATATTTTAATTAAAATAAGGCCAATATATAAATATATATATTTATTTATTTTGTTTCCTTATGTTAAATTGGCCAAATTATATAAAAAAAAAATTTATGAACTCATACACTCAAATTTATCAATACTATGTATATTTATATGTGTTAAATTTAGAATTGCATTTAATTCTAAGGGAAAGTAAAGAGAAAAAAAATGCTTAAATTCTAAAATAACATAAATTTATAAAATATTTTATTTTTTAAAAAAAATCTAATTTCTAGCTGATTTCAGCAAGATGTCATTTAATATTTATATTAAATAATTTTGCTAATACATTTTATTAATTATTAAATTCGCATATTTATATATATACAATAAAATATAATAGTCTTACCTAAAATTTTACACTATAACAATGTTATTAATTAATTTAACTTGGATTTAAGCCTACTTTAATTCTAATTGAATACCGTTAATAAAAGTAAATTAGCTTATCAAGTTAAATATAATATAAACTATGTTTGTCTAATGTTAATTTTGCTGAAAATTCCATAAATTTTAACTGTAAGTGCTAATTGCTATACCTTTTGTTATTTATTTTGAAAACAACACCAACTTATATTTTTATTTATTATTTTTTTTTTATTAAATCTAGGAACTATACACTGAGCTAGACACTCCATAAATGTGTAAAACCTAAAAATCAAAAGTTTTCCTAAATAAAACTCAAAATGCTGCTTTTTACAATATAATATTACTAATTTTATTGTTTCTGAGCATAACATCTAGTAATTATACCATACTTAATTTTTTCTTCGATTCCTTTTTCAGCCAGAATCCTGAAGTTTATGTCCAAGTGATGACTATATACATTGATGAATAAGTTTACTACAAATATTTTGTTGGTGCTGGTGCATACCCAGCCGTAGGCCAAAATTGCACCCTATACAGAAAGCCTTTGGTGAGAAAATTTTAATTTTACTTCAATTATTTATTTGTGTAATTTTTTTACTATAATTTTGTGTGCAATCATATTGAAATAACTTGCCTTGTCCATTGTCATATATATATATATGTTTTTTTAAAACCAATGTGCTACACCAAAAATCCTTTTTTTTTTTTTTTTTTTTTTTTTTTTTTTTTTTTTTTTAAACTTTTGTTTATAAAACTTATCCCTGCTGTTTAAATTCTAGACTTTAGCATATAAGTTGTACTTGAACTACCGGAATAAATCTTAGCACTTTTTGTATATTTTATTATATTTAGGCTTATAGCTGACCGCTATCCTAATATAGAGTGCACTAATAATTTATTCCTTGTCAACCATATATTTATATAAGAAGAAAAAATATATATATGAGTATGTTATAAAGCTGTTCTAACTACCCTGAACCTAGTAGCTTACACCTACTCATTTTAAAGAGTAATTCTGAAATTCTGCCATCTAAATTGTAAGGCTATTAGCAAAGGCTACCCTTATAGAAGACAGAAAAAATTCTCTTTTTTTTTTTTTTTTTTTTTTGAAAATTACTCCAACATTATTCACTATTAAATTAATTAAGTTTTAATGTTCTTTGGCTTTGTTAAGATTTTATATTTTCTAATTCATATTCGAAAAGAAAAAAAATATATATATAACTTTTGCCTGGAGAGAAATATTTCACTGCTCCAGTGAAGTTTTGTGAAGCACATTACATAATTTTATAAGTATGTTTTCGGGTGCGCCCTGCACATTTGCTCAATATTGTAACCCTGAGACAAATTGGCGTTCCCATGTTCCTATCCTTTCTTATTATTATTTTGAATTTTAAAAAGGCAAGTTATTAATTTTGTTTCATTTTTTTTACCTAAAACAGAAAAATTTATTTTTAAATTTTGAAAATTTTGAAATTTTGAAATTCGATTAATTATGTATTTTTTTTTTTTTTTAATACCAATTCATATCCCATGGATAACATTGGGGAGGGGGGAAAGGGTAATGATCTTGTATAACATCCCCGTATAAGTTTGTATATGGTGTATAACCATATAACGACATATTTTTATCATAATAATCTGTTTGATACTTTAAATATGGGTCTACATTCTCAGAATATTTATTATTTTTTATAATACTTTTTAGTAACTTTGTCACCCTTTTGACTCGTATTTTTGTTCAATTTAAACCAACAATTTTCAGTTGAGTGTGATTTTCTCTGACAAATGTGACATTTATTTTTGTAATTTTTATCATCCAAAATTGTTAATCGGTCCAAATCATCCAAGCAACCTCATAGTAAATTGGTATATAATTTTATATACCTTAGACAAATTCAAATAACATAAGTGATCGTAATTACATAATTCTAGTAGAAGAGCAACGCATAGCATTAATAAAATTAAATTATAATTGGCGTCAAAATGTAATTATTAAATTTAAATAATTACGAATAAAATTAAGAGTTTGCGTTGTGAATTATTTAGACGAACTCTTCCACTTATGAATTAAACTAAAATTTAAGCTGTAAAAATAAATTGACACACCTTAAACATTATCAATTAAATAATTACAGAAACTTTTTTAAAACTTGATTAAATATTTTATTTACATTGAACACAACTATATACAGAAATACATAACATTAATTCAAAAAAAAGAAAGCAACACTTTTGTTTGCTTCTCATTATTTTATGTATATTTAACCTTTAAAAAAAAAAGACAATATTTTCATTTACTCTTATTATTATTTATTTTTCTTTTTGCTAAAAGAATAATTCTCTTTCATTTTTAAATTACCTTAATTATATTTAATTATTGGTTTTGTTGGATCTCAGATTGCTCTCTACCATAGAATATCAGAAAAGGATATTCATAATTTTTCATATGATTTTAAGTGGTAAAAGAAAAAGTTTAAGGTAGTGCCTTTTTTTCATATACGGGATGGTGGCCTTTATTCATCAAATTCAGAGTTGTCGCGTTGCTAAGGATCATATCCCTATGTCATCAGGAATCTGCGTCTTATCAGAGCGGCGATATCGGGATGGCAAGATGCATAGCTACGGACCTCTGTAGAACAATCCACTTTATTTTAACATCAGGAAGACATCCTCAATTAGGCTTGATTAGGCTCACTCCGATATGTCCATCTCGCCTGGGCATTACTAGGGCTTTCTGCATTCATTGCACGAGCTTTCAGGAGAGCTCCTGCGTCCTCGACATCTTTTTTTAGACTCCCTTTTTCAAACCTTATTCTTCTGGCACACCAACTCCTGCAGTGGGTGGAACTATTTGTCTAGTCCACTCTTATTGGATGTGAGAAGATTTTGCATTATCCTTCGATAGGCCTATTAGCTAACAGTCTGCAAATGGCCCCTTACATATACTTTAATATTATTATCTGCCTTAAAGTTTGGGTGGTCTGAAAAGCCATAAATTTATCCGAACACTTTTATTAAGGCCATAAATTTATTCCAACATTTTTATTATTTTACGATTTCTAATTATACACCACTTTCCATTGGCTTGTCATAAAACGACACCATGGCGTCTGGCTATTGTTGTTATCTGAGATCCGAACTCTATTCAACATTATACATTCATTTTACAATACAACAATTTTTAAAAATATATATTTAATCTTTAAAATCAACTTAATAATTTTTGTATGAACTTACACTCTTATTTTACTTAAATATATAAACATTATAATTTTACACTCATAATTATATTTTATAAAAAAATATTTATACAAACAGAAATAACAAATTACGCAATTTTACTTTGATTTAACCAACATGGTGCGGGAACATATCATTGTTATATGTTGCCCAGCAATATTGTTGAATCATTAAAAGGCGTATAATAAGCAAATAAAAGATCAATTGGATGGATGTATCAGGTAGCTCATATTGCATTTCACTTCTTCAGGGGTAAATGAAATACAAATATAAGCAATACATAGTTAATATCCGTTAAAGAATCCAGCTATAAGCTAAAAATTGATTTCATTTATATACCCAATCGACTATAATTAAAAAAAAGTACCATGCCATATAAATTGAGTTAAATAAATAATTAATCAATACAAGATCCCAATTAATGAACAACATGAACGAAATTGGGACATGTAAATTAAAAACTTGCACAGTAAGAGAATTTCTATAACCAAGTCAAAATCGCAAACATGCATACCTTTTAATACAGCGAAAATCCCGCCTAATTAAATGGTCGCAGTTAAAAGCGAATCCATACGGTTTCAAATCATCATACCTTGCAGATACTATTAACATTATTATAAATAAAAAAAATATATAATTAACGTAAGTAGTATAAATCTTAAAAACTATTTTATTTAGTAACTTAAGGATCCTGGAGTAAATAATTACGAAAAAGGACAAAAAGAAGTAGATGTTTAAAATAAACAGGTAGTAAATAATATAAATATGGCAACATAATTATTGTAGAGCTGAATAAATAATTATTTAATGCTGCCATCTACCGAAACTGCAAAAAAATAAAAGTGTCCACCCGTTTTCACAATCTCAACTAATAGAACTAGAAATAATTAGTAGTGCTACCATCTATCGTAGATTACCAAAAATAACTATGTAGAAAATTTGCATATTGCATAAATTAGATCCACATTAATTCACATTTAAACAAAACAACAATTATAATTCTAAATCAGCTCAATAGAATATCGATAATAATCATTTAGCGTCTTTAATGTAATGTTTATAATCATGTTTAATTATATTTCAGTTAAAATTACGTAAATTAATAATAATTTTAAATAAATTATGAATATAATAAGATATATCTATATATATATATACAGAACATAAAAAAAGTTTTGACTAAAACGTACATTTTTCACGTCTCCAATAAAGAGAAAATTACATACTTTTCATAAATATTGTACATTTTCAAATAGAAAAAAGTAAAGTATACGAACTGACCTTTGGAAATAATCTATTTTTGGATTTAACCAGGCCTTTTTAATTTTAGAGAATTTACGAGTTGTTTTAAGCGATAACGACGGAAAACTTCACAAATGATA
Organism: Maratus speciosus; assembly: GCA_963932465.1. Classification (NCBI taxonomy): domain Eukaryota; kingdom Metazoa; phylum Arthropoda; class Arachnida; order Araneae; family Salticidae; genus Maratus; species Maratus speciosus. Next base: position 296,071,792 of record OZ010799.1, read on the forward strand.
AAACTAGCATGCAAAATTTGGTTCGGACAAGAAGTTTAGCATTTGATATTGATTCTTATGTATTTCTTAGCACTTAATCCGAAAATAACCTTCATTTTTTACCATCACGTAAGGAATTTTTGTGAATTGCAAACTTCAAAGTTAAAAAGTCGAAAATTATGAAAATTCTGATTCTATGAAATGGTTGTGATTGTCTTGTTTTTAAATTTTTGATAATTTATTTTTGTGTATTTTTTACCGCTGAATCCGAAAATAACCTTCATTTTTAACCATCATATCAGGATTTTTCGAAAATTGTAAATTTCAAAGTTAAAAATTAAAATTGAACCCCTCCCCCCACCTCATCGGACACCTATGTTTAGCTGTAAGAATCCTCAGTATAATTTAAAAAATGAATAAATTAGCGAATTAAATAAAATTAAATTGAATTTAAAAAGTTTACATCTATTTCATGGTATGAGATTTTCGCTATTTTTCAAGTTTGAAATTTACTAGTTGTGAAAAAATTCTGACATGATGCTTAAACATGAAGGTCATTTTCGGATTCAGAGCTAAGAAATAGATAAAAATCAATTATCAAAAGTTAAATAACCCAACCATCTCTTCCATTTTTTAGTATCAAATTTTAGCTATTTTTTAACTTTGAAATTTGCGATTTGCAAAAAATACTGACATGATGTTTAAAATTTATGGTCATTTTCGGATTCAGCGCTAAAAAATACATAAAAATTAATTAACGAAAGTTAAAAAACACAGTCATTTCCTGTATTTTTTAGTATCAGATTTTCACTAATTTTTGACATTTTACCTTTGAAATTTAGGATTTGCGAAAAATCTTGACGTGATTTTTAAAAATGAAGGATATTTTTGAATTCAGCATTAAAAATTACATAAAAATCAATTATTAAAAGTTAAATAACACAACCATCGCAGGCTTGTGAAATAAAACTTTGGCATTACGTGATATGGTGGCATATTTTATATGTGATATGTTCTATATGTGATATATTTTATGTATAATATATTTTATGTATGACATATTTTATATGGCTAGTAAAAATATATGAGGAGTTTAATAGTACAGTTTATTAAAATAGTAAGTAATATATTGGAAGTCACAGAAAGTACATATATCGAGTGGGAAAAACCATAATGCTTGGCTTCATCTTGTTCTTTCCAAGAGCTGAAATTGAGTCAAAACTTATATATCTGTTTCTACCCGGATGAACGGTTTTTCTTATTTTTCCGTTCATTAATAAAAGTATATAAAACCCCTTAGGTTATGACAGTTATATTTTTGCATATAAAAGTAGAAAATATACCACATGCTTATATGTATATATGTGTGAAACATTTTATATATATATTAAAAATATATGAGGAGTTTTCAAATTTATTTTATAACCACCTATTAAAAGTTATTCTTAACAAACAACAACAAAAATTGTTTTAAATTATTCAAATAAGAACAATGTTTTAGAGCGTTTCATATTTGGTTTTAAAAAAACCGCGCATTTGCTTATACAAATTAATCAAAGTTTGAAATACAAAAAATTAAGAAATACTTTAAACAATATTTTAAATGATTTTTTTTTTTTCCATTTTCAAAAGTTAAGGTACATTAAATCACTAAATACTATAATCTTTATTATACCAATGTGAAATCATAGTACAATATAAATATAACAAGAATGAATATTTATATTATGTACATATTTGATTGCTTATTTAAAAATCATTAGAACATATAATATGATGACGCTATTTAAAAGATAATTAGAAAAAATAATAAATGTGTAAAATATGGACCGAGCAACATAATGTTTCGAATAAATCTATTCTCGATTATATGAAATCTTTAGAATCATTTATAATAACTCCGGAATTTAAAATCCTTTTTTTAAAAAAACTGATACAGAAAAATATACAAGATTAATGACACAACGAGATAATATTTCACCAAAAATATTCCGCCTAATCACACTATCTTGTATTACAGAAGCAGAAAAATCATATTTAATTTGTACATTTCTATCATTTATCTTACATAATCATTAATTATACACCACTTGAACATTTCTTTTATTTTTTGTTGAATCTACCAGGGAGATACTGAGCCAAATCTGGAGTCAGTCCAGCATTATTAAATTGAGTGTAACAAAAATGTAACAGCTTTCTAGATAGAAAATGAAAAAAGTCAAAGTTCAAATGATTTTTTTCTCAGTTCTTTTTTATTTGCAGCTATGACATACACGATGACTTATGAGTCAAAAAAGGGACACTTGATAGCTTTGATAATTAAAAATATATAAAAAAGAAAACACTTGTTTAAAGTGGGGTAAAAACAAAGTTCCTGGCTTTTATAAGCCTTATTTTCACACAGAAAATTTATATTTTTATGTGTGCTTAAGAATAAAAAATTATACATAAAAAAAAAAAAAAAAAAAAAAAAAAAAAAAAAAAAAAAAACACTAAGATTACGCTAGCTTTAGTGTTTTAAAATTTATTTCAATGAAAGTTAAAGCTTTAAAGCTGACTTGATAGAAAGACTGCAGCTTTATATATTGAATTGCTTGCTGATTTAACAGTATAAATTTGAAAATCATTTGACTGTTATTAAAAAACATTCTTTTCAAATAATTTCTTCAAAATTAATTTGAATAAGAGCTAAGATATTAAAGCTAATTTAAAAGTAACACAGCTGATTTATATATTATGTTCCATAAGGTTTAAGAATATAAATTTGAAAAAAAAAATTACTTGTAGATTTAAGAAAAGTTTCCTTAAAAATATTCTTTTCAATTAAAAAAGACGGCTGATTTATATAGACTATTACCAGAAGATTTAATAGCATACATGTAAAAATAATTTGGCTTTATATTAAATAAATATCGCAAATCAGTTATTTGGCATTAGAGTTTCGCACAACCGCAATTAAAGTGACACAACAAGAAAAATTTCATTTTTCGTTTTATTCGACTAATAGGTCTGATGTAGGTGCGTTTTGACTCAGGAAAAGTTTCATAAGTGTACACTGTAAAAAAAAAAAAAAAAAAAAAAAAAAAAAAAAAAAAAAAACGACATTTTTACAATACAAAGTAAAAACATCTCGCGCACAAACTCGATCACAGTGAATGTGCTGTATCTTTCTTTGGTTTCCTGACTATATAAAGATGAAAAATACATTAGTTGCGTAAAATTGCCAGCAGTTTGTTCTGGCGTACAAATTGCAAAAAATTGCCAGCACATTGTGCTGTTAATTTTACGCAGCTACTATATTTTTCATGTTTATATAGTCAGAAAACCAAAGAAAGATACAGCACATTCACTGTGATCGAGTTTGTGCTGGCAAATTTACAATGGTTTTTTTACAGTGTAGTTACCTGGTAATTCGCTTTATAACGCTATATGTCCATTCGTGACCACAGAAGGGGGCAAATTATGTGGTGAGGTAAAATTATTCAATCTCCAAACTTCATCTAGGTCTTCCTTCTTAAGAGTTTTATACATTTTTGCACGTTTTTACTGCTACAAGCAGAGCTAAGTACAGGTTACAGTAAAAGCATGCGAAATTTCTTTTGCCGCTGCAGTGAAATTTACTTTTGTCGAGATGTGTCAGTTTTCTCGCTCGCCGGTGAGCGAAATGTTGGGACAATTATATGTATCTAAAATATAATTTGAATTGATAGGTTTACGAAGTACACCAACGGTTTGATTTAGGTCCCATGACTTCGTAAGCTCAGTAGACCTAGGTCTAGAGATTACCGGTTTCAGGCATCTACAAATCATTTTGTAATACTGTCCTTAAACATAATATTAATCTTAAAGATAAGCAATGCTGTTATCATGCGGGAAAAAGATTTTTTAGCAATGTTTCTTCGATTAGCTGTACTTTTTCTTAAGGATTAATTTATTCAGGGACAAAATTTCCTATCGAAATTTTTCACTACACCCTTTTTGTGTAAATATAAAATGTTCTTCGCGAATATAGAAACCAAGCAAATTGATTTTGATTAAAGAAAAAAAGATAGAAAGCCTATCTGAATTGCATGTACTTATGGATATAGTTACATACGTTTCCTTATTAGAATCAAAATTCAAAACTTTTCAGGGGGGGGGGGAAGGAGAAGGGGAGTGACGAGGGAGAATCTTAATCCAAGAAAAGTAACAATATGATAATAATTAAATGCATTCAAATATGGAGTGCATGTATAGGTAAGTAAAGTTAGGAAATAAATAATTAGGAATGAAATTTAAAATAATTGAAACTTATCCTATATGCATTAAAATCACATCTTAAAAGTAATATATAATATAAAATTAAAAACCTTGTTTGATGCAAAAAAGAAAAATAAATGGTAATTCTGAGTGTTTCAATATACTATTATTCTCATTTGAAAAAAAAAAAAAATCTAAATAATTATTCTAAAAATTAAGTAAAACGTGTTTTATAAAACTTGAAATATATTTGCTCTTAAATAAAATTAATTTCTTTAAAGAAAAAAAAAATGCTTAATTTCAAATTGTCTCCCTTTCCCCTCTTCAAACTTTAATTTAACATTTTAAGCAATTGATTTTAATTTCTTCGTTCAAATACAAAATAGTTTTCATTCATATGCGTATAAAACATTCAGATAGCAACTTAGATTATGATACACCGATTAATTACTGAATGCAATTATGCCTAGTTCAAAAACGATGCAATGATTAAAAACTTTAAAATAACTTTAAAATGAAACTGAACTGAAAACTTATAATTACTGGATAATCCATTCTAATCAAAAATAAATTTCCTATATGGATAAATAAATTGCTATTAATGTATTACTAATATGATTTATAATAATAAAAATTTATGCGCATATAATTAAAACTATTTTAGATTTATAGTTTGATGAGCACCTAAAAAACTTTTTTCTATTCATCAACAGATTAAAGTTCTAATGCCTAATTATATTCATTTTATGAGAAAGAAAAGATTTTTCTAAATGATTCTTCTCCCAATTAAATTCGTTGTTTGTTAGAATAACTGAAACACATTTACACTTCATCAAGCATAATTTCCTCAAAAGAAAAATCTTCAAATGAGTTACAATTGCTTTGTATATTTTCTTCTTTAAATGTTTTGAATTTTCTTTTCGAAGATTGTTTGATACCTTGCAGCGCCGAAATCAAGTCTAATGTTCTCAAAGTCTTCATGGTGATTTAAACAATGGTCCCTTTTACTTGAAAGAAAATTTCTACCAAATTTGCAGAAAAGTTTTTGAAGGATCCTTTTGTTTCCATCCCATCTGTGTTTTTTAGTTCCAGCTCTTGAAACGGAAGCTAAATTCAGCAAATATTTATGCACTACTGGTTGTAAAAGATGTGCCTTGGGGAAACCAGCTCATATTCCTTACGTTGAAGGAGATACATTGGCCAAAGTAAACACACAATCGTAAAAAAAAAGAATATTTACGGATTGTTATGATCTTCGTGTGTTATGATCTTCTTGTTGATCTTCGTGTGTTATGATCTTCATGTTGATCTTCGTGTGTTATGATCTTTGTTTTTTTTTTTTCAATGCTTAGAAATGGAATGCGTGAAAGATTCACATAGTTTGTCTGGAAGAGAAGGTTATTTACATTTTTATTTCTTCCCAGGGAAGATATACTTTTTTAAAAAGTTTCAAAACTATGTATAGAATATGAGGTGGTAGGCGTGACGTATTTAGAATTACGTAATGAGGCAGGATGCAATTGTTTCCTAAAATAGAGAGTGAATAGCGCTACGTAGATTTATAATGGAATATTCCTTTCTAATGCAAATTTTAAAACTTATACAATATATAACTGTTCTATATTCATGCATGGACTAGATATCTGCGGAGGTTGGGTTGTAACCCGAAATTTCTGCTTAAAGTTAACCCGAACTCGCAAAAAAATTCGTCAACCCGAAACCCTATCCGAACCTGACAAAAAAAATTCGTCAACCCGAAACCAGATCCGAACTAGACATAATGAAATCCGAACACAAAGCGGAATAAAATTAAGCCATCATTAACTACACTCGTGGATCAATAGTCTGCAACTATATTTCTAATATGAGTTTCATCATTTTTGTTTCAAAATTAATGCATTAATAGTTATTAAAATGTGTATTTAATGTATTAATAATATTCATGAACATTAATATCATGAAAATGATGTAATTAATATTGAAATGTATTATTATTTTTTTATATGCATGATGCTTTTTTTTTCTTTTTTGAAAAATCCCGAAACCGAAAACCCGATCCGACCCAAACCGCGGGCGGTGTAAAATCGTGTTGACCAACTTTATACAGGACTCTAGTACAGGCTGAAAATTAAACGCCGAAATTTATTTTCATGTAATATTCCCTAATATTTGTGATAGAAACATTATTTAAGGAGTACAAATTCAATATGATCTATTTGAAATTTAATTATATGAGACATTTATATTTATATAAAAACTTAATACATAAAATGTTAAACACATTTATAATTTTAGAAACCTAAAACTGGAAGGGAACAGAGTTTTCTTGCAAGAACACTCGTTTTTAAAGCGAGTTAAAGAAAAATATTCAACAATGTTAAAAATAAAACATTTTAATAAAAAAATATGTTCAAATTAATGAGACATCATGCATGAGACATCTTTTGAATTATGGAAAAAAGTTGTTAAATGATTTTGACACAAAGGAACCTAAAAAACCTCCCCAAAACTTATTATTTATCTTTTTTTTTTTTAATCTCTGAGAAACATTTATACAACAATAAAATTAAACCATATAAAAAAAAAAAACCCTTCAAGAAGCTAAAAAAAAATTCCAAACAAAGGGTTATCTTCTTGGGTGAATAAAAGAAAAAAAAATATTTAGGGAAATTTTGATCTATTGATACTTTTATGCACATTCTCGTGATAAATTTAGTATCTAATAGTGAATAAGATGAATGACTTTAATTTAATGACTTTTAATGATGAATTTAATGACTTTACTCCAATTAAAAATTTTAAAAACTGTCATGACAATTTTTATATGACGGAACTGAAACAAAATATTAAGCCTTATGTATAACTGCGGAAATGAAAAATAATACTATGCTAGGATGACATTAAAATTATTTCCTTTAAAGAAAAAATGTCTCTTGTGTGGTAAAAAATATACATTATTTATATTTAAATAAATTGTAAATCCATTAATAAAGAATTTAACTGTTAATTTCGGTGACTTTCGTATGTGCGTCAATGATTGCTTTTATGATTTTCGTTCAAAGGAAAAAATATCATATGTAACATCAGATATACATAGCTGCCAACGTGTACGGATTTTTGTTACCACTGAAATTAAAAAAATAAAATTGCCTAATTCCATCACCGAATTTCAGTCATTGTTGATAATTAAATAATGCTAAAATTTCTATTAAATTTTAGTGGTAGCAGAAATCCGTAAAAGTTAGCAGCTATGGATATACACAGTGGTGGGATTCAAATAATATAACAATCGGTTCACTACCAGAATTATTTTTGACGTATTAATATGAAAGGAAAATTAAGCATCAGCCATAGGTTATGAAACCATTTCCTTTATTATAAGTACATTGTTAAACAACTTTTGATATTTTGGTATAGTGAAAAACAAATTCATTAAACACGTTTCCCTATAAAAGGACATAATTTTTTTTTAATAAATATTATGCAATCATGAAATCCTGATCAAAATTTCTGTCAGAAAATGCATCAGAATTGTATAATTCAATAAGGATAATACAAAAATAGCAGAAATTTAAGCTTAAGAACTAACTCACGTCAATGATCTAAAGTTACAAGATATTAAAAACACTAACTGTAGGAAGATTGTGTAAGAAGTATGGCTAAAGTCATTAATCTCATAAGAATACTAACTCAAGTAATGCCAATCATTATATCCTTACTTTGGTGATAAATGCTTGTAATTTCTTCAAAGTGCTTGATTTCTGGATTTTTTAAAGCATGTTTTATTCTAGGTTTTTTGACATAAGTCGCAAATTTCACCGAGATATTTGTCAATGTCATCTTCTATAATTAGTTTCAAGTGACTCTAAAGTTATTTTTACAGTAACATTAATGCGCACACGAAGAAGATATTTCTGGAAATTTCGTAACAATAATAAAATTTAGTTCAATTTAAAAACATGCAACATCTTTTAAAAACATTTTTACACAATAACTGCCCATCGATAACAATTGCCGATGAAATGCATCAGCACACTATATATTTTCGATTTGAAACCAGCAAAAATAAATTCGAATTATTTTGGGTGTCGTGTATTGAAAATAACTTTATATTTATGATGCTGAAAAGTTTAAAACCGTAGTATAATATTTCATATAGTTAATACTTAAATAAAACAATAAAGGTTGTACAAAAAACTAGATTATAGTAAAGAAAAAGCGTTTAAAAATATTAAATAACTTATTACATATTACGTGTTATTTCATTTGAGATATTCACATGTAGTTTCATGATAAGCGTCCTCACTTTTAATTTTCTTTGCCTTTACTCGAATATTATCGGATGTCTGCTTCTTTCTTAACATGCATTCACTATAAAAGTAGGAACCAATTCCTTTAGAGGGTTTTAGGCCAATTCGACAAATTATCATTATATTGGATACATTAGGAATAGTTAGTCGATTTCTTTTCTCTGACCTTTTTATGTTTATCTTTGAAAATCCATTTTCCATTTCCATTGAACTTACAGTACATGTTCTGACAATATTTTTAGCCTTTTAAATACTATAAAAAATCAATAGTTTTAGAAGAATATTTAAAATATAGTGAAATAAAACACGATAATCATTAATATAAAACATATGTGTCATTAAACATGAATAATAATTCTTCAGCTGCTTTCCATGGAAGTATTATTTATCCAACATTCCATTAATTAATTTGACGCATACAAAACTGTTAGAACCTAGCTTTAAATGTTCAGAATTCAGTTGCCTACCAGTATTATAAGGTTGAAACGTTGTTAAAAAAAAAAAAAAAAAAAAAAAAAAAAAAAAAAAAACGTTCCAAGCTCATTAAAACATTTATGATCTTCTACAAATTTGACATTTTTTAATGTTTTTGAAGTAATAAAACTATCATTATCTTCGTTTTGTATGTGCATTTATTAGCCGGATTAGTCGGATTGATGGTAGAGGAGTTGTACTAAGCATATGGTACGGTTAGATAACTGGTTAATAATGCAGATTCTCTGAAAGATATGATATCTGGGTAAGATAGGAAATTACATTTTTCATTTAAAAATGCGCGTAACTGGTAAAAAAATCTGTGGTGTATGGCAAAACGGATATTTATAGAAAGTGCCTGTCTTCTTTGTCAGGATAGATTCATCATTTTGTTTATGAAAGTAAAACAATTTTTTTTATGCATAAAAAAATCTTTTTTTTTTTTTCAACATATAACTTTTTTCGGAAATACTTAATGATAAAATCTAAGCACCGACAGAAAATAAAAATCCTTTACAGGTGTAAATTTTTAGAAAATATGGACTTAAAAAAATGAATTTTGCTTTATAATTTATGCTTGCATTATTCAAAATGATGCAGCATGCGATAAACATACTTTAAAAAATATACATTTAGAAGGTTTTTTTATATATATAATGTTCAGAATATAGTTAGTTAAGTAACGTAGATTATTATCTAGAGAAAATCGTGGAAAGATATGGTATCTCGGAAAGATATGGTAATACCTTATTACCTTAAAATGTGCGTAACTGGTTAAATAAGTTGTGGCATACAAATAAATGAATATTTATAAGAAGTACCTGTCGTCTTTGCACGAATATACTCATCATTTTGTGTATGTAAATGAAACTATATTTTTTAATGTTCTAAAAATATGTACAGTTGTGGAAAAAAAAGGTAAACACCCCCAACGAACTCCTCAACAAATTATCTTAGAAGAAAGTTACTATTACCGAACAATTGGGAATAAAGTCTACTTTTAAATTATGTATATAAAATTTACGTAGGGGTCCATCTACATATGAAAACTAACCCAAACTTTAATTCTTTCAATGTCAATACCCACTTTTAACAAGATATTTCAAATCTTCGGTTCAAACTATGCCTAATCACCAAATCTGAAGTCCTTTGAATGATAAGTTTTTGAATTATAAACATTCAAAATTTAGTGCTTCTTATCTTAAATTACATTTTCATATTTTCATTACTATCTCCTGAAATTATACTCCTAATGTGCTAATTTTTTGTGTAGCAATAATTCTAAAATACCCAAACATAAATACGCTGAATTTGCAATTTTTATAATTTTATGATATGAATTATGAAATTAATATTTGAAAACATTATAATTTGCAACCTACAATTTGTTTGATGGATTTAGTTTTATTAAGTGCTGCTTTATGAAAATCCAAAATTTCACATTTTCATCCTAGTAATTTTCAAATTACGCTTCAAAAACGGCAAAATGATGGTTTAAGGGGCCATCTATGATAGATGGTTGGTTTGTTATGTTTATGACGGCCAATTATCAGCACAAGGGATATAGGCCCTAAGTCTTTCTAAGGGAACCTAACCCGTATTTACGCTTGGAAAACCAAGGTTCGAATAAAACCACGAAAACTCCAAACGATTAGGCCGACGGGCGCAATTGGGATCGAACCCAGCACCTCCCGTCTACCAGCTTCTAAAGCAGAACCTCTCGGCCACTGGCGGGGCCCGTCTATGATAGAAGTGACTAGATATTTTGAAATGTATTATGCTGTCCTGTAATCTAGCTGTCTTCAATGACTGCTTGAGTGGCCCTTAAGAGGCCTTGATCAAGAAGGGGGCTGGCTCTCGGTCAACAATCGAGTACCGAACTTCAATTTGGATACATCCCCTAAAATACGATCGTTTTAAAATAATTAATTTCTCGGAAAGTTATCGTACGAATTGCAAACAAATTTGTTTTTAGGCTAATTTAAAGGTGTAGAATTCATTTCTGCAGTCACAAATTTGTACTGCTATTGAAAAAAACAAAGTTATGTTTTGTTTTAATATGTAGATGCCCCCTAAGCAAATTTTCTATACATCGTTTAAAAGTATACATTATTACCAATCATCTGGTGCCAGCAACTCGCTTCTACGATATTTTTTTGCACAGTTAGTATCGGGTGTTTATTTTTTTTTCCCCACGACTGTACATTATTTAAAAACATGCTTGTCTTCAGGAATACACGTTGGCAAAATCTGTAATGACAGAAGTTAATATAATTTTTTAAAGGACTCCTTTTTCTGAATTATTGGGAGTTATGTAAATGAATTTTCCTTTTTAATTTATGCTTGTATACTTCAAAAGGATGCAGCTCGGGATAAAGTAACATAAAGGAAGTGTGCACAGAATTTCTTTCTCTTTAGAGTGTGTCATTGTTTTTCTTTTCTTTTTACAATACTTAGTATGTTAAAGTTGAGGTGGGGGGTAGGGGTGCACTAATATGACACTGTTAGATAATTGGTTAGATTTGCGGAAAAAATATGATATTTTGAAAAGACTTTTTTTTTATTTTAATGCATGCACACTTAGCTGGTTAAGAAATCTACGGTGTGTGGTAGCAAAATATAAGAAGGACTTGCTTTATTTCTACTATGGATGAATCTCCCATTTTTACATGAAATGTTATTTTATATTCATTTTATATGACATTTTAACTTTTCTTTAAAAGTATCATTTTGTTATTTGCATTTATATTTAGTACATATTTAAAGAAAATCGAAAATTTTGTCGAAAAAAAATGTAGACGTGGATTTTTGGAAAGTTTTGGGGGATAAAAAATGATGCTTTCATTTTAGTTTAAACTTGAATAATTCAGAATGATCTACCTTGCAATGTAGAAAAAGAAATCCAGGGACGTCCCTGGGAAATAATTGGTGGGTAACTGCCCAAAATGTTTAAGATTTTTTTCATAAAAAAATAGGATTTTTTTAAAAATCTAGTTCAATACCCATATTTTTATTTTAAACATTTATTGTGTTTTAGAATGAAAAACCGTATACTTCTAGTAAATTGTTTTGTTGCAGTTGGGCATTATTTCTCTGAAATTTCATGAATCTTTTTACAATGTATGATAGAAACAACTACGAATTGTGTATGTATTCTTAAGTAATACTTGTATATATTCTGCCTATATACCAATACTTCATTAGTTAAAATGAACTTGCATATACGAATACATATATGTATATTGGAGACTTTTTATTTCTGCACGCATATTATTAGAAATTCTACAAAATCAGTTTATGCTACAGTTGGTTTAAAAAAAAGAGTTACGGCATTTAATTTTATTAGCTTTGCTGCAATAATTTGTTAATAATACTGAAACTGTACAAATAAAAATGACATAAATTAAATGCAACATTTAATTAGTATTACTTTACTTTTTATGAATTTCACAACTGGTCATCTAAGGGAAATATTTCATTTCGGATGAAAAAATAATTTTCATTGTCAACCTATGATTATTCGTAACAAAGTTTTATTTAATAACTAAATTTTAATTCTTGTATTGGTGAATTATCTATCGTAAAATTATTTTTTAATCAACCGGCTCAATACATTTTTAGTGAAAATAGTAATAATATTTAAAAACGAGAATTTATAAGAGGTTGTATGTTTAAGAAAATGCAGGAATAAATGTGATCTCAGAAAACTCTAATTCAGGTGCAAAAAAGTATACAACAAAACATTTTAAAATCTTGTGACTTTGATTATATTTTTTTTTTGTTTTGTTTTGTTTTAAGTAGAAATAAAAGTAAAAAAATCAATACATAAACTTAAAACTTTTTCGGCGTAACTTATTTTATAGTTCAGCCAACCAACAATATTAATAACATTTAATAATAAACGTTATGTTCTAATCCCTTTGAACTAATTCAATTTAAGAAGAAAGCTTCTTCAGACGAACATTATTAACGACATACAAAATGAATAAGTTCAATCTGATTTTGTTACTCCTTTATTTTCCAGAAGAGATTTTTTCCTTATTACTTTCCTCAATATCGCCTTTACCGTGTTACTTTTCCAGAACTTTAAAATAACGTTTGTTTGTCAGAATTGTGGTTAGTTTTTTATATTGTTGTACTTCTAAGAGATTTTTCTATTACTGTCTTTGTGATTATTAAAGGTTTCTGCTTCTCTTTTTAAAAATTAGATGCATTTAGAGAAGGTTTATAGAAAATAGATGAAATATTAGTATTTTATTATATTATGCCGCATACCAGTATATTTATATTTATTAAAAGGAAGGTTTTCTTTTTTTTTTTTCTTAAACGATAAAATAGTATGTAAAAATTGAAAGTATGAAGTGGTTTTATTGATTATTAATTTTTTTTGAAAATTTTTAATCAAGTACTATAATCTTTATACAAAATATTTGTTCCTTATGTATCATTTTTAAAATAAACCACAACAATAAACTATTTTTACAAATGAAAAATTGACTAGAAAAATGAAGTCATTCATAATACCGTATATATATATATATATATATATAACCATCATATAATTACAATTCACCATCTATTTCAAAATACTAAAATTAAATTAATAAATTTAGCTTCATAACATAACACTGACATTACACAAAATAAAAATGGAATCTATGACTTGTAACACAAAGTCAAGTACAATACCACTAATTCACTAGCACATTGCGGACAATTAATCCATTTAAAACATATTAAAAACCACCAAAATTTGATACAATAACCAATTAAAGACTAAAGATACAAATAACCAGGGAAATAATGCTGAACCATTAAAAGACGTATAAACAAAAGAAAGGTCAATTGGAAGGATGTATCAGGAAGCTTATATAGCATTTCACTTCATCAGGGGTACATGAAATACAAATATAAGCAATACATAGTCGATTTCTGTAAAAGAATCCAGCTATAAGCTAAAAATTGGATTCCATTATGTACCCGACGGACTATAATCCAAAAAGTATAAATTTACCGTGTCATATAAATTGAATGAAATACATAATTAATCAATGCAAGACCGTAATAATGAACAACATGATCAAAATTAAAACCTGTAAATAAAAACTTACCCAGCAAGAGAATTTCTATGATCATATCAAAATCGCAAACCCTTTCAACACAGCGAAAATCCAGCCTAATTAAATGGTCACAGTTAAAAGCGAATCCATACATTTCCAAATCATCATACCTTGCAGATAATATTAACATTATTATAAATATAATAATTATAATTAACTTAATAGTCTAAATATTAAAAATTATTTTATATGCTATCTGAAAGATCCTGGATTAAATTATTACTAAAAAGTACAAAAAGAAGTAGATGTTTAAAATAACAGGTAATAAATAAGATACATAATATAATAAATTATGCAACATAATTATGTTGGAACTGCATAAATAATTATTTAATGCTGCCATCTACCAAAGCTATAAAAAATGAAAAATGTCCATCCGTTTATATATATATGTTATATAAAAAATTTTACTTTTACTATTCATTTAAATTATTCAAAATTGCCGGCCTATTCATTATTTCCTTTTTTAATACGCTCTATTATTTATTTCTAGTTAAATTCCTATAAATTAAAACGCATATCTTAATAATATATTTATTCCAAAACGTAATCTAAACTTTTAATCCCTTCATTAAATTTTATCGTCTACCAAACTGTAAAGTTCTGAACGCAGTTACTTATTTTTCGAATGTTTATCAAAGCCATTTTTACATTTTTATTCTATTTCATCTCATTTTCCCGCCCGCTAGGCGTCAGCCTTTTCACATCGAAGTCCTTCCTTTAGCGGCGCCGGGATTCTTTTCTGTGACGTTTCTCGGTCGCTCTCCATTGGCTGAGTGACGGATCGCTGTTTCACATGGAGTTTCGTTCGTGATTTTGTTTGGATTATCCTGAAGTTTTCATTTCAATCGGAATTCCTCCGAGCATTCTAATAAATAGCTATAGCATGAGCTCAGAAAGAGTTTTTTTTGCTGTTTAGTTGTTTACATAACCTGTTACCTGGTGTCGTCAGCCATGTACAATATTCATTTCGTGAATTAACATCTATTTCGCATGAGTAACTAGTTGATGCTCGAGTGGAATGCTCTGATTTCTCATCCTGTGGGAATTGTTAAATGTTGGTATGTTCTGATGGAATAAACAGTTTCCTATGACTACGTTTCCATGTCTTTAATTGGGAAAACCCCAGATTTCTTCATACGCCTTTTTTCACCACTCACGTTGCCTTGTATTCTTCATGAATAAATAAGAGTTTGATTGGACTATACCAATATTATCATCGCTCTACAGTTGCTAAATTTTCAGAGTTGATACCTCCACTAGCGATGCTTGTGCTAAGTGGTATGATTGCTATACAACATCACCAGTGGCTGATTAATATGTGGTACTAATCAAGTAATATGTCGTAAAAAACAAGACGTGATTTTTCGACTTAACACATTAACACTACAACGCCCTGGAATTTTATTCAGGCTTTATCAAAATATTTCACACCGGAATTTTTATTTACAAATATTTAACTTCTTGATTTAAGGGTGTATTCCAATGGAAACTGCTCCTTTTCTGATTAATTTTTAAATTCATTTTTGTTCTCAAACGCATCAAACTGTGAAATTCTCTTATTTAGAAACTACATAATGTACCGTGCTTCTCGATTTTGTGATAAATGCAGAAAACATTTTAAAAATTGCTGAGAAAGTTTGGCGTTTTGAACCGAATTTTTCGAAGCAGTAGATCTGAGAATGAAAAAAAATTGGTCTTACTGAGAAAATAATTGTTTAAAAATTAAATTCTAATTAATTGAGCGAAAAATGAAATCATGCGCTTCTTAAATCAAAAATCACCTTTTAAAATCACCTCAGCAAGTTTCCTGTTTTTACTTTTAAAAATGAGTCTGAAAAGGTCTCGGAAAATTTCGAGCTGTTGAGGGTGGAAAAATGTTTTTTCGAATACACCCTTAACTTATTTCTGTGTTGTTTGCATTTAACTTATTTTATGAAAATATTTCTGCTTCGAATATTATGTGACCGGAGTCGAATCGACTCCTGTTGGACGTTCTAGTGTTTTGTTCCGTAATAAATATATATATATATATATACATATATAGAGTGTTGACGAATTCAACCGACAAATTCAGAGGGGTGATAGTAGGCATCAAGAGGATGAAAAATTGCCATGGAACACGAGGTCGCAAACAGCTTATTTACTCAGAAATGCAGGGTGATTCATCCTAAACTGAACGTTGATTGACTTTAATAATTTTGAATAAATTAAAACATTGCATTGGAAATGCAACGATATGTACCTTGTTTTGTGTGGAATATTATAACACCACGAAAAGTTCGGGGTAAACAGGGCGCTCAACTAATGGATGATACGGTATGAACTAGTAATCGCAGTCCAAAATGTAGAGCTTCGCGTGCATAGTATTGGCACGTATAAGAAACCCAAGTTGAGTTAGGGTAGAACACCGTGTATTTTTTGAATAAATATAAGTGGTTTGCGACATCATATTCGAGAGCAATAATTATTCTTCTTTACGCCTGCTTTCACTCCTCTGAAATTGTCGGTCGAAATCGGCAACAGGATGTATATATATATATATATATATATATATAATATAACCTATTACATAAATCTGCTTAAGATCAAATATGTTTTCCGGTGAACTTATTTTATAATTCAACAGACCAACAATATTAATCACATTCTATTAAAACGTTACATACGTTCTAAGCTTCTGTGAGTATTTGAATTCGAGCAGAAAAATTTTAACCTAAAAAATATTTATTAAAATACAACCTTGAGGTAAAAAATCATTCTTCCTCTCTAATGGTATTGCGCCTTAATTTTTCCGAAGAGGATTTCTCCAAATTACTTTTCTGAACATCATATTTACTGTGTACCTTTTCTAGAACTTTTAAATAACGGTTATTGTCTAGCATTATGATTATTTTCGTATCTTGTTGCATTTCTAAGAGATTTTTCTTTAAGAGCATTAAAAGTTTCTGTTCCTCTTTTTAAAAACTAGATGGATTTCGCAAAAGTTTACAGAGAATGCATTATGTATTTATTTTTATAATTATATTAATCAACAGAGTATATCCCTGTATTTAAAATTATATTTATTGAAATAAACATATTCTGCTATAATTGTACATTTACCTTAAGCAAATGATTAACAAGTAGAAAATGGGAGTGTGAAAGTGTTTTAATTTATATTACTATGATAAATCGCATTGAAATTGTATGCAAACTTTTAATATCATACCATTCTTTCTTCAATTTAAAATCAATTCAATTTTTTATCAAACTTTTAATATCATATGTACTATCATTCTTATTTAAAATTATTTGGTCCTTGTGTAATATTTAAATATATATATAGAAATGAATAGGAAAAGCGACTGAATAACAGATTTTAAATAAGCTGTAAAGTGCTTTAATTAACAAATACCTTTTAATTTAAAAACTACATTCATTGTGAGCACGCGGTAATTGATGCATTATCTATCTTCATAAAAACATACACTTTATCTTTACGCATAAATAAATTAAACAAAAACATAATTTGAAGAACAAAAAAAAAAAATAATAATAATAAATTATTTCCTACATTGTTTAAGCCCGAGAAGGGACAGATATTGAGTTATTTCATTCAATTAGTTCTACATTTAATGTTAAATTTTTGTAGTAACAAATTAGTTAAGCCAATTGAAGATTAAGAAATAAAATTAAAATTCATACAATATGATATTTGAAACACACAAAAAATTAGATTCCGTTCAAATGAAATCGAAATAAATCTTCGACTTCTTTCATTTTGAATTGAAAATATTTGTATTGCAGATTTTGTACTAAGTTTATGACAATTGTCCATAAAATGATAAGATGCATGCAAAATACAAAACTTTAAAAAAAGTCTAAGATTTATTTCGATTTCATTTGAACGGAATCTATTTTTTTAGGATGTTTTATGTATCATATTGTATGAATTTTATTTTTATTTTTTAATCTTCAATTGGCTTAACTAATTTGTTACAAAAATTTAACATTAAATGTAGAACTAATTGAATGAAATAACTCAATATCTGTCCCTTCTCGGACATAAACAATGTAGGAAATAAATCTTGTTTTTTTAATTTGTTCTTCAAATTATGTTTTGGTTTAATATGTCAAGCTTTTTTAATAACTACTGCACTCAGACGAACGCATTTCAAAATTAATAGAGAGTATCATCATCAGGCTTTGATGTATGCGGTCTTGCATCACATTGTGGGATGCAGTTTACCAATGTGTAATTCAAAATGTTTCACCACTGTAGTAATGCAGGTTGCGGTAGTTTGGACAAAAGCTTCTAATCTGAACGTAGAAAATCTATACAAAAATACTATCAAAACATAAAAAATTAATTTTGTGATGTAAACGCATCAGAAAATTATTACCTAAGATTAACGTGGGGTATAAATAGTTCTCATCTCGGAAAAAAAAATTCATTATAAAATTTAACTTATGTAAATACCCACTAAGTTCGCTACCTACGTAAAAATAGCTATCCATTAGAACCTTTTTACTAAAATATAAACTTGACCAATGCAAAAACTTATTCTGAAAATATCCTTTTTATTACCACTATGACGCCATATTTACCTTTTTAATTTTTGAATAAAAAACATAGCTCAATTTAATATTTCACGTAAAAATCTTTCAACTAAAAATAAATAAATTATTATTACAGCTTTTGAAATTTTTGTAACAATGAAGTAAAAATGTTACAATTTCTATGAAAAATGTTCGTTGATTTTCAATGAAAAAGTGAAAATTGGAATTATTAAGAAAAATATTTGAATAATGTAAAAACAAATTGGCCCATGATTCTCTCTGGGTTATAATTCACCCATATGCAAAGGCATTTTATCATTCGTTTTGATCCTGACGTCTGGCAAACGCTTTTACACTTTAAATTTATAATATCATTAGAATTAGTAAAGAATAAAAAATGAGTGGCATCAGGGACAAAAAGGTGGGAAGAAAAAATGAAAAAGTTATGATCTCCATAGGCTTTTCCATGTTAAATTAACATTGAGAAGTGACACTGAAAATAAATAAGTATTGCGCTGCCGCACATACTTAAATAAAGGAGATTATTGATTAAGATACGGTTTAAGAATGCGTTAACGAATCCATTTTTAATCGAAAATTCTTTTAATTCAAGGTAAAAAGCATACGTGATATAAAATATAAAATCAGGCATCTTTATTAGGATAGCATGGGGTAATTTTTAGACAGAGGAATGTGGGGTGATTAAAAGACAGAAGTAATACTCGCACACTAATAGGAATCTGGCCAAAACAGTTTTCCTTTTAATTAAATCAACTACTTTTCTATTTAAATTAGTATTTTATTAGTAATTAGCAGCTTACTCTGTCTTGTAGAAAATTGATTACCTAAATGCTATAAAAAAAATAACTGTTTATCTTTTTGCTTCACTGATTTCAAATTTCAATTTTTCGGGTGTGGCAACTCTAGCACAAATGTTACTTCGATTTTGGATACTAGGGTATGTTATCTTTTCGGAAACAACGAGTAACGTTATTTGTATACCCATCTTTGAAAAATTTAATTAAAAAAAGTATAGCTTTTAAGAAACCTCAGGGTAATTATCAGACAGCCGTCGGGGTAATTTCCAGACACTAATATGTGTTACAAACTGTGTTTTCATTGATCCTACATGGTACATAAATTGTTTTCGAGTGATTTAAAATAGGTTGTAAATTAAAATATAACTTCCAAAGGCGATCTGTAAGTTAAAAATGAAAATACTGGTTGGAGTTTAAGCTAAAAGGTGAGATTTATGAAGAAAGATAGAGATTTATGAAGAAAGTGAGATATGCCATTTCAGAATCAAATATATAATATATGCTGTATATTATGACCAAACATTCTATCTGGGACAAGTTTTTCTACAAAAATGACTATGCAAAAAATCTGTTGGAACTTCAAATGAAAATTTTAAACTGGCTTGGGGATGATCGACATTGGTGGCCAAAAGAAAATCAACTTGAAATTGTTGCTAAGTCCTTTTTGTTTTTTGGACCTATTAAGTCTAAACCTGACGATCATTTCCATGTTAAAACTATTGAATATGTAAAAGAATTGTAAAATAATGTATAAAATTTTACAGTTATATATTTACTGTTAAAGGAAACTAAAATGGTTAGGCCTGCCGAAATTATGTGTAAGAATTTCATTGTAGTGCGAAAAAGCAGGTTAGGCTACTAAAATATTAATTTATTTTTCATTTTTATTTTTATTTTATTTTTTACACTAAATTGTTGTCGATTTTATGTTCTTATTTAATGTTCATTTTTATTCACCATCAGAACTGTTTAAAAAGTACGAAACTTTTTACTGATTTACATAAATCTATATGAAACAGATTTAGCTGCAGTAGCTATGTGTGAAAAAGTACCATATAACTTACTTTTATTCGGGAAAATATAAATGGATTTCTGATGTACAGTTACAATTGCGTTTTAATGGCTTTTTTCTGCATTCAGAAAGGTCTAAAAAATACTTCATCTTGTGTCATAACATTTTACAATAGTGTCTCTTAATTACCGTAGTTGGTGTTCAAATCTGACCCTTAAATAACTTAACAAATATCTGTCTGGAAAATATCCCTTAGGAGTCTGGAAATTTCCCAAACCCACGGGTAATTTTCAGATAGGATTTTATTAATTTTATTTTATTTTATTAATGCAAATTATCTGAAAATGCTTCAAAGTACTCACCAGGTATGCGATGATTTTACCAAGAAAAAGTTAAAAGAAATCATCATTGATTCCTGAGTAATTGCAAAAGTTTTGTCTTTGTCTGAAAATTACCCCAGGCTACCCTATAAAGAAATTAGTGCCTTTCAGAATCAAATTTAGCACCTTTTTATAAATTACAACCTACTTAGTAAATTAGTACCTTTTTAAATTACAAATAGTGGTAAAAACGTTTTATACATATAAAACATATTACATAAATCGACTTAAGCTCAAAATATTTCCTTATTAACTTTTATATAGTCCGACTAACGAACAATATTAATCACATTAAGTTATAAAAGTTAATTACTCTCTAAACTCTTTCGAACAAGTTATATTCAAGCAAAAATCTTCTTTAGTCTGAAAATGATTTATCAAAACACAACCTCGGGTACAAAATTAACATTCCTCTCATATTACTACTCCATAATTTTCCAACAAAAATTACTCCTAATTACTTTCGTGAAAATAATCTTTATCGTGTGATTGTTCTAAGATTTTTAAAGAATGCTCATTTCATAAAATTGTGGTTACTTTAGTCTCTCCCCATTTCTAAAAGGTTATTTTATTATTTTTCTTATGAGAATAAAACAATTTATGCTACTCATTTAAAAAATTTTATAAATTTAGCAAAGATTTAAGGGAAATAGATTAAGTACATACTATATTTACATTTATATTATGCAAACAGAGATTATGTTCGCATTTAAAATTATATTTATTAAAATGAATGTAAAACAAAACTAAACTTGTGTCGCTGGAATTTATTAAGGATAATTACGTTGCCACCGTTCATATGACGTCATCAATTCTCACGGTATATTTTTGCTTTATAATGTATATTTTACTTTTTGTCGTACCTTTAGATTACTCGATATATTAAAGCACTAACATTTAAATATTATTAACCATTTCGAAAAATGGTTATTGTCCTCGTCAGGGTAAGAAATCAAAAGCATATCTGAAGATTTTTATTGGTTTAATCCGCATTTTATTCGTTTTCCGATTGGTCTATACAGTAATCTGTATTTCCTTTTACTTTCAACAGAGATGGATACTGGTGGATTCTTTTAACACAGTTCCACCTTTAGATACATATATGTCTTAATAAAGCATAAATTGGATTGTTCCAACACATAAAATGATTAAAACTTTACAGGGACTTTAACAAAAAAAAAAAAAAAAAAAAAAAAAAAAACTATATCTCTTTCACTTGAAATGAACTCAAACCTTAAGGAAGATAACAGAAGGAGTGACTATGCAAATTTTGACAAAATTATGTGTACCTTATAACTATATGTTGAACACACGTCCAATAGAAAAAGAGGGAGGATATCCCTATTGGTCAAGAAACACAGGACCTTCTCCTCCTTTACTCTGTCAGAAAATATTATTATTATTTTTTCTCTCTCTCTTCCCTGCCTGAATGAAGAGGAGTCAGATATTCAGAGATGAATGAACAGCATCTTAAAAAGGGGATGCATTTTTGACAATTCTGTAATCACGCTTCCAGAGGAGAATAATTTTAAAGTTTTCTTTAACTCCTTGAGTCCTGGACCATGGCAAATAATCCCATTCTGAAATCATCCTAGAAATCATGGAATGATACTGTAAAAGAGGCTTCTTCATGACTGATGACTAAACGCTGCTGGTGTGTTTCAAATATCAGAATGGACGATAGAGACCAAGCTTCAATGAGGTACAAAATATTTTCTTAACGGTGAGTGAAATAACACTGCGATTACGCATTTTAGTGAAAGAGTGTGAATGGTAGTAAATCACTTTTGCAGTTACTCAAGTATTATGTATCCAAGTTTTATATTTAATTTTAATCATAAAATCTCAGGATTTTCACTTAATATGAAATACTTAAAATTCTTTAAATTTTGAATTCTTGTAATATATATATAAATGTGCATGTAAATAAATCTTTGATTAAACTAAAATTTATCTTCTTCAATTTATGCCTCGCATTTAATTATCTAATTGTTATTTTGGGAATTATTGATTCTTTTACAGAGTAGGTTATAAACTAGGGCCACCTTAGAAATAGATAATAAACTCTTCGGGTCACCTATAAACTCTGTGTAATTCATAAGGTTCTTGTGCATCGAAATCACACAGCGCGAACAAACTCAATTTACGTAATTTTAATTGATGCAATAACTTATATTAATTTAAATTGCACACAAGAACCCAGAATAATGGTGCACTCACTATACGAAATTATCGCGGCATACATGTCTAACAGATTCTTAATTCCCAATCTTCTTTGTATGCTGGATTTACATACTCATTTTGGTAATTTTACTGCTAACTGATTAGTGTGCACAGAGCGTTCCACCAGATACTTCTGTTGCCACTATGACAAAAAAGTAATAAAAAATTAAAAAAAACATAATAACTCAGAAACAAATTGAGATACAGCTTTCAAACAAAATTGTGGGATGTTTAAAAGTTTGAGAATGAAATTTCCTTTAAAATGGGTCGTCAGATTTTGATGGAAAAGCGTTTTCCCGAACAGCCAATGAAATGCTTGGATAATACGAAGTTTCAGGTGGATAATACGTAAGTTTTAAGAAATCTGACGGGTCGCAGGCGATTTTTGTCGCTTGTAATTTTTGCGTGTAATAGCACTATTAATGTTTATTCATGGCGTTCGTAATGATCAACTCAGTGCGATTTTTTATGTCTTAAATTTTAGTCTTCGAAAAAATCATTTTCCTCATTTTCCTCTTTGGCGCTATACTTCTTAGCGATCATGGCCAACAATACCCAGATTGTCTTCTTGACTATGTGCCCTGAGGTCTCATACACATATGACCTGGTCAACCTAAGACAGCACCGGATTGAACCGTAGACCTGTAGTGTGGTTTTGCGGTACTCTGTTAACTAAGCTACTAGAATCTATTAATATGAATAATATATTTTCTAATGTATAACACACCTTAAGCGAAAGAATAACGCGTCGAAAATGGAAGTATAATGCTGTACTTTGTATTACTATGATAAACCGCGTTAAAGTTGTATGAAAAGTAGCCAAAGAGTATATCATGATTATATGAAATATTTGTTCCTTGTGTATTATTTTTAAAAGAAATCAATCATAACAACTATAGAGAACATAACACATTTTATTTAAAAACCAGAGAGTTTCGATTGATAAATACCTTTTAATGTATAACCAATTAATGCTGAATACTCTGCAATTAATACTTTACCTGCATATCTATATAAGATTAATTTAAAAAACAACGTTTTAAAATGAAAGAATGTGGTAGTGAATCGATACCTAATCGCAAAAAATATGTAATTCGTGTAACAAATGATACATTAGATAGTTATCATCTCTTTTAGTTTTAAGATAAATCCTTCTTTTAATTAGAAAAGTGATACCTTAATATTTATAACCTTAGATCTGTAACTTATTACATACAGGCATCTAACATTAACCCGGCATTACACGGGCGAGAACAACGAACGGGATTTCTCGCGCTGTGTATGTCATACTCATGGCGGTTTCTTCCAATTTTTTAACTTAAAATATATATAAAACATAAAACACTAGGAAAAAAGAAGGGATAATAGAGTTTTAAACCAATATTAAACATGCTACTTACATTTATTTTGTACATTCTCTGCGTCTATCTATATTGAATGCACGCACGAGAAAAACGGCCGGTTTTACTCGCTCTGGGTATATCATATCCATGGCGGTTTCTTCCAATATTTTTACCTTAAAACCTACATAAAACATAAAACACTACGAAATAGGAAGGGATAATATAGTTTTAAAGATATATTAAAAATGTTATTAACATTTATTCTGCAAATTTCCTGCGCCTATCTGTACTCAGAACTGTTAGAGAAATGCTCGCGCGGGGTGTGAGATAAACATATGTGGCGATTACGATAGATCTATATTTCAAATTATTTAACCGCTTTTCCCCCTTTAAGATTATGACCTTCGAGGCCTACACAAAAACACACATCCATTTCTGAAGAAAGGTTAGGGAGAAAAACTACAAAAAAGCAACACTGGGTGTGACATACCCAGCGCGAGCGAAGTCGAGCTAAGTTCAAAGCCGCAGCGGTTTTTTCAATAGCTTCTGGTTCCTGAATTCAACCCTGTTTTCTTTCCGATGTCTTTAATTTGACGAATTTCCATTTGAAATTTATCCCGTTTCAATTTTTATTTTTTTTTTCAACATGGCTTCCGCTGGTGAGTGTGGGTTCATGGAACGGTAGTGATACACGGAACACCACGCTCCGCGATTTCTGCAGCAGAACTCCACCTTTTAACAAATTTTTGGTCATTCTCTGGATCGAGACAAAAATGCAAAGAAAATATTGGAAGCATATAAGAGGGGGGGGGGGGGGTTCTCGAAAATTAATAGTCATATATTTTGTTTTCTTAAATCCTTGGAGTTCGTTTTTGAATTGCTGTGCGAAAAGGAAAAGTTATTAAATCAAAAGAGCGATTGTATTATAAGCATATGAAAGGCATGTAAATGAAATTGTTTAAGGTATCTTTTCAGAGAGAAAATTTTGTTAGACTTGTGAAAGGACGTTTTCATAAGGTTCTTTTTGAATAGAATCTTTTCTCCTCTTGATTTAAAAATTTAAGTTTGTTTTGTGTTTTTAATATTTTCCAAGCTACGAAAAGAAAATAACATTCATACGTATACAGTTATACGTATTTCATTCTGTTCTATAAACAAAAATTAAAATTTGTCTAAAATTATAAGGGTTTGACATCATTCTATAAAGTGAAACATTTTCCACCTTTTTCCTCATTTACTGCTTTCATGCCTGCCTATAAATCTTATTAAACTTAAAACATTGTCCGGGTACCTTCTTTTATAATTCGACCAACAAGCAATATTAATCACATTTAATTACAAACATTAATAACTTCTAATCTCTTTGAACAAAGTGAATTTAAGTAGAAAACTTCTTTAGCCGAAAATTATTTATTAAAGCACATTTTGGGACACAATGTCTATTCCTCTCCGATTTGATAGCTCTTTAATTTTGCCACAGAGGATTTCCCTAATTACTTTACTCACTATCCTCTTTACCGCGCGACAATTCAAGAACTTTTAACTAACGCTTCTTTTCTTAGAATTGAGGTTACTTTAGCAAATTGTTGCATTTCTGAGGTATTTTTTTATTATTTTCTGGAAAAGTTCCTACTTTCCTTTTTAAAAATTATTAGGGAAAATCGATTAAATATATCTTTTTATATTTAAATTATATTGTGCAACAGAGCATATAGTACTATGTAAAATTACGTTTATTAAAATAAATATTTTTTCTTTAATTGTATAACTTGCGTTTAGTGATAGAATAACATGATAAAAATAAAAGTTTTTTTTTTTTTTTTTTTTTTTTTTTTTTTTTTTTTTTTACTATGGTATATCGCGATAAATTTCCAAGAAGACCTTTAATACAGCCCCATCACGATTATATAAAATATTATTTAATAAAAAAATCAAATCAAGAACTGAAAAGAATCTTTAGTAACAGATTTTATAGAAGCGCCAGAATGCTTCGATTTATAATTACTTTTGATTTAAAAACTACCTTAGATTAATATACAACTGAATTATTCTCATTGGTAACTAATCATATGAGCTGTAAATTTTCAACTAGCGAAAAATGAAAGTGCCGAACCAGGGATCTCTTGACAGGAACCTGCTAATTCTCTGCCATGACAGCTTCGGAAGCCAGGCTTTCCTGGCCCGGCCAATTCCCCCCCCCCCCCCATGATTAAAAAATACAATAACGAATTTGTTTATAATCGCCAAAACGTGTAATTCCGGTTATAAATAATACGTCATATAGATTTGTATTACTCTTGGATCATTATTATTGATCTTGCTTTTTAATTAGAAATACTGATAAAAACGTTACATATATGAAACCCATTAATGTATTACATAAATCTAATTTAAGCTCAAAACACTTTCCTAGTAACTGCTTTTATAATTCGACCAGCCAACAGTATTAATTACATTTATTTACAAACGCTAATTGTATTCTAAGCTGGTGTAAATTAAATTAATTCAAGCAGAAAACTTCTTTAGCTTGAAAATTATTTATTAAAACACAAGGTAGGATAAATATCCATTAAATTAAAAAAATGAAAAAACCCGAATGCGTAAAAAGCGAACAAATTAATTATTTCTCATCAATGTGGAAAATTTTATACATTACTTACCTATTTTCTTTTTATTTACTTGTATTGATCACTTTTAAGTTGTGTTTAATTGTTAGTTCCTATCTATAAACACTGTTTTAATGAGGTTTGTAGATGTCTATGATGGTTAGAGTTGCAGTAAAGCTAGAGATCCTACCTACACAACTTCCAGGTTGTATAATATTTAAACGGAGCTTCTGACTGTAAAATAGTCAATGAAACATCGTTTTCATTTTGAAGAACCTATGCAATGACATGCCACTCAATATGGTGCGTTTTTTTTTTTTTTTTTTTGTCTCTACCGCCATTTTGAATTTATAAAAATAAAACCTAGCCTATAACCATCGGACGGTTAAGACGGTTAAGAGACCTCATTCCTTAAAATACATCCAGCCATTGGGATATTTCGAGGGTATAAAGAAATCCACATACCAAAATACGGGTGAAACACATAACCCTTATTGGCAGTCGGGTAAAAAGGAAACTTCTTTCTAATGTTTTAAAGTCTTAATTTTCCCGAAGAGGATTTTTCGAAAATACTTTCCCTAATATCATCTTTACTTTGTGACTTTTCTAGAACTTTTAAATTACACTTATTCTCTTAACTATGATTACTTTCGTGTCTTATTTCATGTCTAAGACGTTTTTCTATTCCTTTTTTGATGGTCATTAAATATTTCTGCTCCCGTGTTTTAAAAATAAGATAAATTTCAAAAAGCTTTAGAGAAATGAGATTAAGTATTTATTTTTAGATTTGCATTATGCAACGGAAAAAGCACTTGTGTTTAGAATTATCTTTATTAAAATAAACATATTTTGTGTTATTTTTTTATTAATAACGTTATAAAATATAGCAAATATATTTCAGATTTAGATATTTTTAAGGGAACAATTTAAGTGGTATATTTACTTATTAATTTGAATGACCGGAAAAATTGTTGTGCCATTTTTTAAAAACACCTTAATGTTGGAAAGTAAATGTTGCTCATTCTTGAAGGAGAATATATTATTGATTCACTTCCGCTCATCACCGTTATTTCAGTCATGTCATCAGAAATAAACAACAATAAAAATCAGAAATAAATATCGAAATTTGAATCACATTCACTAGATTTGTTTAGCTTTAGATGGATCTGTATTAAGGAAGGCATTTCTTGAGTTACTATTACTTTCATTTTTAAAAGGAAGGGTTCTTTATCTGTTGTATGCTTTAACAATTAACGCATGGAAGTGGGTGAACATGTTGGGATATATATGTAATTATATAAGATGGATATAAATATTTAAGATGGATAAGTGCATACATATGTACGTCATTATCATCATCATCGTCGTATATAATTATCATCATCATAAGCGTATGTCATTATCATCATCATCGTCAACTGATTTCAGTAAACTGCTACACTCCAAAATTAAGGACCAGTCACAAAATGCTATTTTTTAAGTAAGCGACTTAGATTCACAAAGATAGGGTCGATATAGTGAGTTGCTTCCTAAAAATAGCTTTATTATAAGGGATTTTCCGCAACTTTTCAATCAGCTCGCTATATCTTTCTAAGTTTTCACAATATTTGATTGAACTTTTTTTTGAAGTTGCCCAAAATACTGACTACCAAATTATGAAATAAAATTTTTGAAATCTTCCGCGCATGCGCAGTTAAAAATTATCTCATAAAAATGCCCGTATCTCATCAAATATTCAATATATTCATGTTTTAATTGCAGTATAATGTTCCTACTACTCTTCGTCAGGTTTTTGGAAAGTTGTGTTAAATTTGGTTGAAAACTCTGTATGCTATAAACAAAAACCTTTTGAATTTTTCACAAAAACGTTAACATCTTCACGAATATGAGTGCTATGCTTACACAAATGTATACAAACGTTGTACAGGGCCCAAATAGTCATTTACTACAGTTACAAACCATTTCAAACCTTTCCTCTTACATAGGGGATCGCAAATATTATTTTATTATTAAATTTATTATTAGCCCCCTAATTGTACCCCCGACTAAATCTTCACCGATAAATATAAAATCAAACATGTTATTTTCATCCCAGAAGTTCAAGAACAATTCGCCAATAATTTTTGTAGATATTCGAAAAAACGTGTGCAACCGAAAGCATCCAGTCCCTGTACCTTAACTTATGGAGGCCAGTCTAATTAGTTATAGTTACAAGCTTACTATTTTAGACTGAACAGAAATAGACACATTTATTCACATTTACTCATTACACTCTACTCTAAGTTCACTAAAGTTGTTTAATTTAGATATTACTATTTTTGGGGGGGTGGGATTTTTTATAATACCATTCACCTCATCAGTTTTGATAAATATATCTGTATGTATATATTTGCTTTATTTTTTAGAAACTTTATCGTAAAATTAATACGATATATTTAAAATCGGATATTTATTAAATATAAAACTAAAAACACGCAATAACCCCATATAATAATATCAACTAATACAATAGGCGTTTCAAGCTCTGCTCACTTTACTCATAAGCTTTACTCATAAGTCCAAATGTCAATCAAGCTCGAAGCTGTTGTTTGTTTGCACACTGCAAATAGAGGCGTCTTAAATTTAGACACATATGTGACTGAAAAAGAGTTTTAGACACTTAAGTGTCTTAATCTGAAAATTAAGACATTATAGATGTCTTAATTTAAGATACATAAGTGTCTTACTATGATCATGGTGTAAACGATCTGAGAATAGTGTCTAAAATATCCACAAACGTCTTATTTTAAGACACTTCGTTGCTTCAAACGTGTCTTAATTTAAGACGTTTTGATTCTTCCGACGCAATAACCACAAGGTGGCACTCTCAGTTGCGCATGCGTTTTAGATGTCTTTCGTTCGAATTAGTATACGTTGTAGTTCAAATTGAAAGTTTGTTTTTATGTACGCGTGTATTTTAATTCATTTTATGCGGAATGTGAAGGTCTCTGATTTTAATTCTTATTCATTTAGTTTATTTATAAATTGAATACATACATCTGACGTGTGTGCTTGACACCAAATGTCTCTTATAAGCAGTCGTTGATATAAGGGAGTGACAGATATGGAAGTAAGCAACACTTAAGGATTACACCAGGGAACTCTACAAAGCGTGTGTAATGGACTTAGTGCTAATTTGTATTGTATCAATAATATTGTGTTATTAGTCATCGTCCTGTCAAAGCTGGCAAGAAAAAAAAAAGAAAGAAAGAAAGAAAGAAAGAAACTTTTGTCTGGCGGGTTATATTTTGAGGATGAAACATTTCATTCTTTAAATATGGCTAGTCGGATATATTATGGGATTTTCTTCTAAAATGATGCAAATCTTGTTCCCGCACTGTGGTAGTTTTTAAACTTCCAAATCAAGGAATTTTTCTTGCCTCTTGCAAACAGCGATTGAAGTAAGTGTCATAATTTCATTATAGTACCAAAATTAGTGTCTTTTATGATTTTATTTATTGTACTAAACAAAATCTTGCATGAAATTCAATTAGTTTTGAATCTGTTTCCAAAAAAACCATCAATTCTAGAAGTATATATTTTTAAACTTATGACGTTGTCTTTTATTACAAATTATATATTCAATGTCAGTTTTTAGTTTCAATGGCTAATGCTTATCTCGCAGTAAACGACGACCACAAAGAAATGAAGAAAAAAAACTTTGAAAGATCCCCTAATGCTATCTTACTTCCTGGCATAAAACCGCAGATTAAAAAAAGATGAATAAAGTACTTGAGATTCGTCTATTATGTGAAGCTGCCAGTTAAAATATACATATGTATTTGATTTGCAATCAACTCTAATATTGATTTTTTAATTATTTTTAATAAAAAAATAATTTAAAATTTATAATGGGAAAAAGTAAAAAGCTATAACTAGATTTTGCACTTAAAATAACTTTATTTATATGCACTTATACACGAAAAATTCAAAAATGACAGTTAGATATTACTAGATGTATTTAAGATGAAAGAAGTTTGAAAACAATAAGTTATTTTTTCTTTATGTTATTAATATAGAATATGTATTTATTTATTTTTATTGATAGTTGAATAGCTTTTTTAATTACCCTCTGATCTATATAAAAACTTGCCCATGTGTCAATATATAAATTAAAAAAAAAATCTAATTATTAAATAATAAGGATATTCATTTTTTTTTTCGGGGAGGTGGTGGGATTTTGTATGAAATTTTCTTAAAGCTGATATTTTAAATCTTGCACTGATTATAATGAATTTTTTGAACTTTTAGAGCAGTACAAAATTAAAAACGCAAATATATTTAACAAATTACCGAAGTAATGTTATTGAAGCAGAATATTTATTTATTTTTTAATTCTTAGTTATATAGCTGTTGTGATTATCATCTGATTACATGTAAAATGGACTATGGGGCAATATAATATTTAAAATTTTTTTTAATTATATGAATTTTCATTTTATTTATCTATTTTTGCGGGGGGGGGGGGGGGGGGGTTGGAAATTTTCGTACATCTGATATTTTAAATATTTTTCGACATTCAATCGAGTATAATAAATATAAATATTTTGAACTTTTAGATTAGGACAAGATTATAAAAAATATATATATAATATATATATATTTATCCATGTACCTTAAAAAGCCCTTCATAGCGGACACTTCGTGATCGCGGAATTTGTCCGATAAACGGAGTTGTCTGCTTTCGTGAGGTAAAAAATACAAATATGTGTGTCTTGCGGATTCAAAAAGTATTCGTTAAATAGAGGTGTCCGCTATTCGGGAATGTTCATTAACCTCCACAACGGACACTCCCGAATACCGGATATCTCAATTTAGATAACCATAATGCAGGGTTACATTTTTTGCAAAAAAAATTCTTGATTAAAGCATGGGCATTGCCCCGTCCCCCTACGATTGTAGTGCCCCCAAATTTGATGTGCAATATTTGTAAAGCTTATATTTGAAATCTGTTTCGAAATTGTACTGATTATAATCAATATTTTTAACTTTTAAAGTAAAATAAGATTACAAAAAAAAAATGAATGAAAAAAATCTAATATTTAGATAAATATTTTTTGCTTTTAATCTTATTCTACTCCTGAAGTTTAAGATATTAATTATCTTAAAAATCAGGAGATAATTATATATTAATTATAATCAGTACAATGTCGTAAAAGATTTAAATTATCAGCTTAACGAACATTGCATACCAAAATTGGAAGCAACAAAAAAAAATCAGGCTGTATGGGAGTGGAAGGGGCAGGACCAAGGCCAAATATTTTTCCAGGATTCAACGTGGTCAAACATGGCTACGTATGATGCTTACAAAAAAATGGATGCGATTCAGACGTTTGAAGTGTCTGAAATTCAGACGCAAAAAGTGTCTGAAAAATCTTCAGACATTTTAAAATGTCTGAAAATTGAACACTCCGTTTCAGACACTGAAGTGTTTGAATTTCAGACATTTTAATTTACAGTGCACATGTTCAGAAGTGAATATATGTCACTGTAGGACCGCATATTACGGTGAAATTGTATATGCTTCTATTAAGGGGGGGTGGGGGGTCTGTATTCTTGTAAAAAAAAAACATTATAAAACATCAATGGCATTTATTTCAAATGAAAATCAAATTTCAAATTATTTTTGCTTAAAAGGCGCAAAGACCAACTTAGTGAAAAATATTCCATGCCGGGAATCGAACCCGGGTCATCAGTATAGCGCACTGACGTTCTACCGCTAAACCACATGGAACGATACCCAGCCTGGAACTTCTCACTATTACAAGTTGGCAAGGCTACAAACGTAGCACAAGATGGAATATTTTCCGTGAGCCACCAACATGGGGCAAACACAGACACTTAATTAAATCCAGCATCGATGAATCTATATTAATATTTGGAAATTTTTTTCCAGAAAGAAACATTCGCCTTGAATACAATATTTCAAATGAAAATCAAATTTCAAATTATTTTTTTTGCTTAAAAGGCGCAAAGACCAACTTAGTGAAAAATATTCCATGCCGGGAATCGAACCCGGGTCATCAGTATAGCGCACTGACGTTCTACCGCTAAACCACATGGAACGATACCCAGCCTGGAACTTCTCACTATTACAAGTTGGCAAGGCTACAAACGTAGCACAAGATGGAATATTTTCCGTGAGCCACCAACATGGGGCAAACACAGACACTAAGTGTCTGTGTTTGCCCCATGTTAGTTAAAAAATTAAAGAAATGTATTTTTAAGTTCGTCGTTACGAAAGCTTTCACACGATCTACAAAGTAAAGGCTATTTTTTAAAAATATTATTTTCTTATTATAAACCATTTAACGTACTTTTCGTTCAAATGAGCGGAAATTGAGAACCAGGCGCGTTTTCAAGTAACTTAATTAGCCCCTCTTCATTTTTCCTAAATATATTTGAGAATGTTTAATAATCTGTAAATATGTGGGCCAATAGCCTTTATTACACCCCCTAATTTGAACTTTCCACGTTCTATAGTTTCACTGTGAAAAAAAAAAAAAAAAAAAAAAAAAAAAAAACGGCCTAAAAAATGGAGATTCTACTGGCAATCTATATGCCAATAATATTTCCGTATTTTTACAGAAATTTTCTCCCATAAATGACAGAAAAATTTCCGGTTTCTGATTAAAATTAAACATTTCCTGTAATTTATGGGGGAAAATTTTCGTAAAAAACACGGAAATAGTACTGGCGTCTACACTGTTAAAAATTTACAGCATTCTGGCAGGTCATCTGACCGTTTTTTCCGAAAACAGTTACACAACCGTGAATTTAACACTATTCTGACCATATTATTGTCCATTTTACGGTCAGAATATAGTTAAATTATAATTATGAAACCGTGTTTTCAAAAAAACAGTCGAATGACCTGCCAGAATGCTGCAAAATTTTTAACAGTGTAGATTGTTAGTAGAATCTCCGGGTTTTTTTACACGAGTAATATGGCTGTGACAGTTAACAGACAGACACAGAAGTGGTCTTATAATGGTTACGTTTTTACTTTTTAAGTACGGAACCCTAAAAATATAAAAAACGTCCAAATGTTTCAAAAACCCCTGCTAACTATAGTTTTTACGTTTCTACAGCATCTTTTCTCAAGATAAAAGTTAAATTGGTGTAAAATTTGATTTATACCAATATCAATAAAAACAATGATATTGATATTCGTAAATTCCATCGATAAGTCTATAAAATTTAATAACAAGAAAGAAAAAAATCATGCCTCAAGCATAGTTTATGAAACACTTTCCAACACATTCAGAATAGTCATACAAAACTGCACCGTTTAATAAGCTAAAATATTACGTCTAATTCAACCATATGGAAACGGATAATACATTTGAAAACCCAATTTCAGCTGTTCCCATCTACAATCAGGAAATTATCCGAATTCGTTGTTCATCCTGTTTATATTATATTGCTGTATTGTATGGTAATAATCTTGTAGTGAAATTCAGCGATTTATATTAATTTTAATACATTTGAAATAGCGTAATGTTATTAAAATACACTGCAAACAATTTTTTCCACATTGACTATAATGTAACAGAATACTGTTGAGTGTCCCAGTAAATGAACAATTAATCGCACATACATCATATTCAATGCCAAACATGCTTTAGTGATCCGAAATATGGTTTATCAATTGCATGAAAATCCGGGTATATTTACGGGAGTTAGAGCGAGGACAGATGGACAGATAGCCTGACGGAGTGACAGACAGACGGACAGATAAACCGAATGCATAAACACTTTTCAACTTTGTTGGAAAGTGTTAAATATTAGAAAGAAATTATCTGTGCATTAATTAAAAAAATAATATTGCTGCAAAATATATTATTAGCAGAAATAATGTAACCAGATGTATACATATTTTCTCTCTAAACGTCTTTTTTAATGGCAGCTATACAAATCTGAATAATGATTGGGAAAATTTTGCGTTTATAAAAAATTTAAAGTCATTAAAAATATATAAAAACAAATTATTTATGTATATTTTAGTGTCTTCTTCTATTTTACTTAAAAACTAGTACCGGAAAAAACATACAAATAGTTTATTTTGTTTTTAAAGTAGTCATAACAGAATGTGGAAGAAAATAAATTTAATTATTTTCCCTACATCGCCTCTGAAAATATTTTTCAGGAGCTAGATTAATAACGGAAGCGACCCAGTGAAGCCTTAACACCAGATCCTTCCTAAACTTCATTGAGGAAATTCATATAAAACTTCAGCCGTTAATAGAGGAAACTTAATACAAACCCCTTTTTCTCTCGCTTCATGCTCTGTTAGAGCTCCAATAAACCAAGTCATATTGTCCTAAAATGCGAACAGCATCACCGCTTTGTGCTCCACGATTGTAGGAACTTTTCTTATTATAAACCATTTAACGTACTTTTCGTTCAAATGAGCTGAAATTGAGACACAGGAGCGTTTTACACATAAATTGAGTTTTCTGAAAGCGGTTTTCCAAAGTTGCCCTAGAGTATGTAGCATGATTCGAGCTCATAAAAACATCATAGAAGTTATTTACTAAGATAGAAAGTAGATATTTTTAGTATTTGTGTATCTTTAACTATTCTTTCATAATTTTTTATTTCAATTCGATACAAGTCATGTAAACTTGTTTTGTATATTTTACTCGATAAATAATAGGAAAACAAATAGGCACAAAAAAATTTAAATATTTTATTTTCGTTAAAGCAGTAATTTTTTATTGTGTGCCAAATTGACACAGACTTACGTAAGTCTACTCGAGAGTTCGCACTCATGACTCTTCAGATTTTAATATTATGATATTCAATGATGTACAGTGTAACCTCTGAATAACGGTTACCTGTGGGACCGCTAAAAAGTGACCGCTCTCCAGAGGTGGGTTTATTCAGAGGTTTCATTTTTTTAAAAATGAAAATAACATAAATTTTAATAGAAATACACAGTCATTTTTATTAATCCTAAATATTTAATACATTTAAAAAATCAGTGATTTACAGATGTTTATTTTTCTGCAAATAGCTTTGTTCAAAGAAATAACAATGTGAGTTGTTTTTTTATATAACTCATCATCACTATGATTTAATGCAAAATTTTGGATCTCATGAAGGTTCATCAAATTTTCGGTATATGTGTTAGTACCAGAAATTTTAGGTTGATTCTATAAACTTTTCCATTTCCTTATCCTCATCACTTTTCTCTTCCTCTCTCCTATCTCACAACATTTGCTATATGGAATCAAATGTGGCCGTAACTGCCAAATCTTTGTCCAGACATACAAACTCGCTGGTCTTCATATTAATTATGGCTGATGTTCTAAGATTATTATCTAAATTTTCCCCATCATTATTAATGTCTTTATTTTCTATTTGTTGCCATATCAAGTAAATTTTGTTTGATCGGATGCTCCACATATCGGTTTGAAGATAAATATGAAATTGTACCAGGTGCTGTAATTTGTTTCGTCTCCTTTGAGTGGCTGTTGTTCGGAATTCCTTATTTAGAGGTTTGCACTAATGTTAATGCTATGGAACTTGTTTGGTTCCATCAACATGTGACCGGTATTCGGAGGTTGTCGTTGTTGAGAGGTGACCGTTCAAGGAGGTTTCACTGTAGTTAAATATTAATTGTCATAGCCACATTCTTAATTATTTTCATCGAACACTTTCACGCATTCACTTTATTCAATACCAATAACTTCCATCTGTATTAAGTTTAGAATCTTTAATTTTACTGTAGCAGTTATGAAAATATATAAAACTGTTTTTTCTTTGCAGTGTGAAATTTACATGAAAAATCATAAATTTTTTTTCGAAAATGACAGCAATTTTATAAAAAACTGTGATCTCAATTAAAATTTATATTTAATTATATTTAATGGATAGATACAGAATATCACTACATAAAAAAAAAAAAAAAAAAAAAAAAAAAAAAAATTCTAATGTAAAGTTTCAAAATTAATTTTTTTCTTGAGATTTTTCTTTCTTTATTTTTACTAAAAGAATAGTATTATGCTTTGTGCATGTAAAACATCGCCGCATAATGAGCAGATATAATGCATTTTTCTGTGATTTTATAGTAACAAAATAATATATTCAGAAAATTTGCAGTTTTCTGAAAAAAAAAATCATTCAAAAATGAGTTGAACAAAATTAAAATATAACTGTATATGTAAATAAAAAGAATACTGAAAGACATATTATACAATTTTATAAATATACTGTCATTTAAAATAAAGTTTCATTATCAAATATAACATACTATACCAGTTAAATATATGTATCTTTCATAAAAAGGGAAATGTGATATTTTATTTTAAAAAAAAAAAATATTGTGAATATTTTCTCAGCAGTTTTTATTCTAAGAAATTAGAAATCATTATTATAAATTATTACAGACAATAAAAGCTGGCTTAATGAATATTCAATTGAATAAATTTACATAATACCAAATTAATTTTTTTGAAAGAGAAAAGATGAAATAGTTTTTTAAAATTACAGCTGAAAAGAATAAAGTATGCACCTAATCTACTTTTCATTGAACATTTTTTAAACAGCCTCCATAATTACAAAATAAATAAAAAGATGAAAGGAATTTAACAAAATTGTAAAAAAAAAAGAAATAAATATACTATTTTGTAGTTCAACTGAGAAAATGCGAAAAAAATGTTAAGTAAAAAACTTACACGGCAAATAGGTAAAAACAAAAAAACAAAAACAAAAACATATACCTAATAATAATAATAGATATTAAAGAATCACAATATATCCATGTAAAAAAAAAAAAAAAAAAAAAAAAAAAAAAAAAAAAAAAAATCACTAAATTTAGCAGAAGAATAATTATTTGCTAAAGCGGGAAAAATCAATAAAGTTTTTATAAAAATTCTCTCGAATTTAACCCTCTCTCTGCGCATCCCGCGATTTCCTCGGGTAACGTAAAATTAGCAAGATTTTCGCAATGCACGATTTACGTGATCTTTTTTTTTCAAATATAATTCTATATTAAATAAAGAACTCTTTTAATTTTTTTTTTACATATTTTAACTTTAAAATATATGTGCATTTGAAATATGTAACAGAATAAATGCGCATTTTTTTTAAACCTATTTTGATTTTTTTAAAAAATCGCAGCGAGAGGGCTTTAATAAAATAACAAAATTCATAGGAAATATATAAATAAAAAATATATACAGATTGGTACGCTCTTGCACTAAACCGCTTATAAAGCATAAATAATCCAAGTGTTATAGCTATGCTTTTACGATCATCGAAAAGTTTAATAAGTAAGATTTCATTATCAAAATCATTAAATTAAAGAAAATGAAAGTAAAACAATAATAAATATTAAAGTGTCTTGGATGAAAGCCGTACAAAACTCTTAACACTAACATTATGTGTTCTAGAGAAATGTACGCTGAACGATATATAACCCAATATTTCTGAAAATCCCATACATTATTTACTATAAGTTGACGAATTTGATGTACCTGATATTTTAATTTTACGGAATCATAATCAATTACCTTTTTAATAAAATAAATAAAATAATACAATTTTTTAAATTAATATTAAATATCATTTTTTTAGGGTTCCGTACTTAAAAAATAAAAACGGAAATATTATAAGATCACTCTTGTGCCCGTCTGTCTGTCACAGCCATTTTACTCGTAAACTATGGAAGGCGGAAAGTTCAAACTGGGAGGAAGTAATAAAGACTATTGACCCACATATTTTCAGATTATTAAACACAAATATATTTTGGAAAACTGTATATGGGCTAATTAAATTACTTAAAAAAATCTTTTTTTATATATCGTGTGAAAGCTTTCGTAACGTTGAACTCAAAAGTACATTTCTTTTAATTTTAGGTATTATATTTTCAGAGATATCGTCGAAAATGTAGTACAAATATAAGTCCCGCCCCCTACACTCTATTTCCGAATCTACAGAAACTAAAATTATGAAAAAATTAGAGGTAGTAGACGTTAATTTAAACCTTGCAGGAAATTTATAGCGATTACTCTAGGTCACGTAGTTATAGAGAAAAGAGCATTTTCCCGTTACATACAAATTTTGAATTGCGGATATTCAGCAAAGGTTTCGAGAAGCGTCGGAGGTACTTATCGTAGCAGAAGTATAAAAGCATTGTTGATAATGATTTTTGAAAAAAGAAAATTGTCGATAATTTGCCTAGATATTAACCTTTAAAAATACGGACGGTTTTTACATACATAATGACGGGTGAGGCGTACTCTATGTACCATCGGCTTTTAAAGCATAGATAACAACTTTTAATGATGTATTTGTGTAATGGATGCCCAGTAGCAGTATAAAAGCCATAAAGGCCAAATTGTTAAAAGCAGTCTCAATTAATTAGAGTTAATCACAAAAATACTATGGGATTCGCGACTACCCGTAAGGCATGATGACGTCACGGCGACGTCGTTGTGAAGTTTTTACATACATAATGACGGGTGAGGCGTACTCTATGTACCATCGGCTTTTAAAGCATAGATAACAACTTTTAATGATGTATTTGTGTAATGGATGCCCAGTAGCAGTATAAAAGCCATAAAGGCCAAATTGTTAAAAGCAGTCTCAATTAATTAGAGTTAATCACAAAAATACTATGGGATTCGCGACTACCCGTAAGGCATGATGACGTCACGGCGACGTCGTTGTGAAGTTTTTACATACATAATGACGGGTGAGGCGTACTCTATGTACCATCGGCTTTTAAAGCATAGATAACAACTTTTAATGATGTATTTGTGTAATGGATGCCCAGTAGCAGTATAAAAGCCATAAAGGCCAAATTGTTAAAAGCAGTCTCAATTAATTAGAGTTAATCACAAAAATACTATGGGATTCGCGACTACCCGTAAGGCATGATGACGTCACGGCGACGTCGTTGTGAAGTCACACTGTGACTTTGTGACCGTCGATGTGACGTCACGTGACGTCGATGTGACGTCATAGTGACTAGAATGCGAGGTCGTTATGGCCGTTTTAGAAGTCGTTTGTGACGTCACATTCTGACCACTCTGTGAAGTCACGATGTGACAAATTTGTGAAAAGTGTGTCATTTGGGACTATTTTGGCATTAACTTTGTGACGAACCTGTGACGAATGTGACAATGCTTTGAAGTCACACTGTGACCAATTTGTGAAATATGTGTCATTTGTGACGAATTTGTTATAAACACTGTGATGATTTCAAATGAAAATCAAATTTCAAATTAATTGCTTAAAAGGCGCAAAGGCGAACATAGTGAAAAAGATTCCATGCTGGGACTCGAACCCGGGCCATCAGTATAGCGCACTGACATTCTACCGACTAAACCACATGTAACGATACCCGGCCTGGAAAATTTCTCACTATTACATGTTGGCGAGGCTACAAATGCAGCACAAGGTGGAATATTTTTCGTGAGCCATCGACATGGGGCAAACACGAAACTTAATTAAATCGAGCATCGATTGAAACTATATTAATACTTGGAAATTTTTCCAGAGAGAACCATTTGCCTTGCATACAATATTTCAAATGAAAATCAAATTTCAAATTAATTGCTTAAAAGGCAATTTTAATTTGAAATTTGATTTTCATTTGAAATACTGTATGCAAGGCGAATGTTTCTCTCTGAAAAAATTTCCAAGCAATAATATAGATTCAATTGATGCTGGATTTAATTAAGTTTCGTGTTTGCCACATGACGGTGGCGCACGATAAATATTCCATCTTGTGCTGCGTTTGTGGCCTCGCCAACATGTAATACGGAGAAATTTTCCAGGCTGGGTATCGTTCCATGTGGTTTAGTCAGTAGAATGTCAGTGCGCTATAGTGATGACCCGGGATCGAGTCCCGGCGTGGAATGTTTTCACTATGTTGGCCTTTGCGCCTTTTAAGCAATTAATTTGAAATTTGATTTTCATTTGAAATATTGTATGCAAGGCGAATGTTTCTCTTTGGAAAAATTTCCAAGTATTAATATTGTGATGATTCTTGTCATAAACACTATGATAATTTTAAAGTAAAGTTTTGTTTGAAATATAAAGTCTTATCTTTTTACCGTACTTTTTAGCAAGATATCCCTATTTTGGAGTCCTATTCTTCTAAAATATTTTTAATTTTCCATTTAAAAAACAATCCTTATCAACTGACATCTTTTTTTATTAAGTTCTAAGCTTGATCTTGAATTCAAGCTTAATATTAAGAATGTGTAAGCTTTTTAATTTTTTGTGATTTGTCATTGCTTTACTAAATACGAACATTGAGTCAAACGGACATTAATACAACTGTTATTTATAGAACGACATGATAAGCCCTATTTATTTAAATTTTTTATTCCCGTATATATTGTATTTTGTGAATATGAGCTAATTAGATTTGGTATGTTTTATAGGAAAAGACTGATCTGGGAAATAGAAACAACAAAAAAGATATATCATGCGTTAAGCCTATATTATAAAACACTTTCCAACTCTTCCTGAATGTTTTAACAAGACATCGGGGGAAATAACGTAAACAAGATAACTAACTAAACATGAAAACGCATAAAACATTTGAACATTTTCAGCAGTTACCATCCATAGCCAAATATGTTTTCCAATTCTTTTAAACAGTCCTGTATTTGATCTGTAGATTGATATATATACTATATAATGGAAAAATTTAGTTTATCAAGGAAACGCATAACAGGTTGAAATTCTCTTTCAGCAATTTATCCCTCTAAGTGTTTGGGGCGTATTATTCCGTTCACTAAGCTCCAGGTTTCACAGCAATACAAGCAATATTTAAGATAATATAATTCTATAGATTTTATGAATTTTAAATACATTGAAGAATGATTAATACTCTCCAGGATTACATTCATATTTATAATTGAGTTTTTTATATAATGTTGAAATAATCATATTTTCTTAGCATTTAAAACAAAATGCAAAGAAAACAACATTACAATTTTACCCTTTTGCAAGACGCTCGGAGGGTTAAACTAATATATGGAAACATACTTAAGTAATTTTGTACAACCCTGTAGTTTACCTAGAACCTTTATTACACGCCACTATTTAGTTAAAATTTAATTCAAACTAAAACACTTTTAAAACTGCTGAAATCACATTTCCAGAAATTATAATTTATAGACGGCAACGTATCCAATTCTTTTCGTGACCCTGTATATGATTTTATCTATATTCTACAAACATTTTTTAGTAAATTAAATACAGTGCAGCGTAAAAATGCATAACTTATTAAAAAAAACACCTTTAAGCAATACCCAGTAACCCTTACGAATACTTCTGTATAGTCCTGTATATGAATTATAGCATATATATACACCATATACTTTGCATAAATGTAGTGAATCATAAAAGCGCATATCATAATTAAAAATGCATTTCCAGCAATCATCGCTAATGAACAGTACTTCGGATACAATATAGTATCTGAAATATTTTGTGTGTCCCTGTAAATGCTGTACACTTCGTATTATACATGAAATAATTCATAGTATGCAAACCTCAACGACGTATATCAATTTCATTACATATCAAATAGATTAACATAAATATAGTACGCCGCAAACAATTCCCTCCACCCCTATATCATTATGTATTGGAATTCCTTTTTTAGCCCTGTAAATAAACAATAACTATTCTCTGCATTTCATATTCTACGGAATGCACATTTTAGTGCGCTTCATAAATGCATATCAATTTTATTCTTTGAAATTTTGTTTGAAAGCGTGTAAAATCATTAAAAATCATTTGAAACGATTTTTTCTCCCACAGCCCGTAATCTAATGGAATACTTTTGACTGTCCCTGTAAATGAACTAAACATGCTACAAACTTCTTTACAAATAGGGACCTTGCTATGGTAAACGTCAATAACATCCAAAAATTTCAAGTCAATCCGAGTATATTTACGCGAGTTAGAGCGCGGACAGACGGCCAAACAAACCGAAGTCATAAACACTTTTCAACTTTATCGGGCCTGAAAAACACTTTATTTCAATGCTTAAATATTATTTTCTATTTTTTAATGCCAATAAAATAAATGTATCGAAAACGTAGAAAGTGAGTTTACAGTCAAAGAAAATTTAATAACTGATTCTGAATGTCTACAATTAAATGTTCGATTAAAATCACAAACAGCAAAAAAAAAAAAAAAAAAAAAAAAATGATTAAATAGAATAAAAAAAAAAAAATAAATATATCAATTTGAAAAACACTAAATAATTAGTATTTATAATTGTACTATCAAGCAACAACAAACTACAATAGATGAATTAAATGCATTTAACAATTTCTCAAAAATCTTTCCATATATTATAAGGAATTTCTACTATTTTATAATTTTGGCAAATGTTAAATCTGAAAACATTGGTATGAAGATTTAAGATTTTAAATACTAATTTAAAATATTACTAACAATGAAAAAACTAGTTGGATGTGCCAATCCCAAAACCTTCTTCTATCTTAT
The DNA here is from genome assembly GCA_963932465.1 of Maratus speciosus. Classification (NCBI taxonomy): domain Eukaryota; kingdom Metazoa; phylum Arthropoda; class Arachnida; order Araneae; family Salticidae; genus Maratus; species Maratus speciosus. The sequence goes on from OZ010799.1 coordinate 296,115,362, forward strand.
ACATCTTAATATTTCAAAACCTAGTTACACATGTTAATACTTCAATATTATTAGTTCAATACTATACCAACTTTGATTTTCATCTTAAATTTCTGCTCAAGTCAATTAAACGGACTAACAACGAGTTAATCTATATCATGATATTTGTTAAAATTATTAATTTTTCCTTATTCTGTCGTTATCAGCTGTTTGCGAATAGCCGGCATAGCAGGAAGCGAGTTCCCGCCGCTGCATGAGCCGCCGATGCACAATAGAACTACGAAAAATCAAGAAAAGTATACAAAAATCGCTAGCACGGAGCCCCTTTACCGCGCAATATTTCCAAATTCAAGGAGAACCTGTTGGCCAAAGCCAAAAACAAGCACAAACATTTTGGTTCAATTGTATGCATAATTTTATATGCTATTCGATGGTACAATAATGAAAATGGCACAGAGATCGGAATTATAGCGCCCCCTTCTTTCGGAATTTTTTCAAGTTGATGGAGGACTTGTTTGCCATAGCCAGAAACATGCACAAAAAATTTGGTTCAATTATATGGATAACTTCATACACTTTTCGATGGTACAATAATGAAAATGGTACAGACATCGCAATTATAGTGCCCCCTTCCGGTAGAATTTTTCCAAATTCAGGGAGGACCTTCGTGACATGACCAAAAATAAACACATAAAATTTGGTTCAATTCAATGCATAACTTCATACACTTTTCGGCGGTATAATATTCAAAATGGCACAAAAATTGTACGAAAATCGCTATTGCAGCGCCCTCTACGAGTGATTTTCTTACAAATTAAGGGAGGACAACCTTGCCATAGCCAAGAACTTAAAATTTTTTTTTGGTTCAATTCTATGCATAACTTCATACACTTTTCGATGGTGCAATATTCAAAATCGCACAAAAATCGCTATTACAGCGCCCCCTAACGGCGAATTTTTTGCAAATTCATGGAGGACCTGCTTGCTACATCCAAAATCTTAAAATAAAAATTTGGTTTAATTCTATGCATAACTTCATACACTTTTGGACGGTACAATATTCAAAATCGCACAAAAATCGCTATTACAGCGCCCCCTACCGGCGAATTTTTTCCAAATTCATGGAGGACCTGCTTGCCATAGCCAAAAACTTAAAACAAAAATTTGGTTCAATTCTATGCATAACTTCATACACTTTTCGATGGTACAATATTCAAAATCGCAAAAAAAACGCATTTACAGTGCCCCCTACCAGCGAATGTTTTCCAAATTCAGGGAGGACCTGCTTGTCATATCCAAAAACTTAAACTAAAAATCTGGTTCAATTCTATGCATAACTCTATACACTTTTGGATGGTACAATATTCAAAATCGCACAAAAATTGTTATATCAGCGCCCCCTACCGGCGAATTTTTTCCAAATTCCGGGAGGACCTGCTTGCCATAGCCAAAAACTTGTAATAAAATTTTGGTTTAATTCTATACATAACTTCATACACTTTTTGATGGTACAATGGCGACAGACAGACGGACAGACGGACGGACGGACAGACGGACACACAGACAGACAGACATTTTCTATAAACATGTTTTTTGGAATCTCTGACCCCTAAATTATGCAAATCCGTCGAAAATCGGAAGTCGAAAAAAATTTCGATTACAATACTTTCTTCTATTGAAGATAGAAGAAAGTAAAAATCTTTCAAAAGTTTCACTACTACAATATGTAAAAAGATATTTTCCCAGTATAATGTTAATTTCAAAATTGAAACAGATTCCTAATATCATTATAATCGAATATCATATTTAACTCCAAAATATTAATGACGATAAATACTGTGTTAGAATCAGTCTCTGCATCAGCTTTTTTTCCCCTTCTAGCGATGCAGATTAAGATATTTTACAGCATCGAATCGGAAAAGAATTGCAGATCAGTCTCATTGCATATGACATACAACAACTTATTTAACTTTAATCTATCAAACGGGAATAAAAAATTTAAATTAAATAAGACATACCTTTTAAGTTCCATAAATAGTTTAATAATATCCGTGTTTTATCCTAAATTGTCAGACATATTTCTGACAAAATGACAAAATTGTCAGACATACTTCCCGCGTCAAAATTTCTGATCCTTATTTTATTCTACGGTTTAATCGAGCGCAGACGATAGCGCACGCGCACGCGCAAGCAAGTGCTTATACTGTATTATTATAATTTTTGTCTGTAATGAAAATTTTCTATTTGAATGAAACACCTGCCTTTTTTCTTTCTTTTTTTTAAAGTAAAGTTTGTTTTACACGTAATAAATACAAATTAGGCATCTTAATAAATGAAAAGAGAGTATACAGGATAAAAAAATTTTCTTTGTCAATTTGTCATTTTTTTATATTAATTTTCTGTAGAATAAAACTATTTGTAAAATAGCTTTTTTTAAAGTCGTATTTCTAAAACACGAGTTTAAAATATGAATAATTATATCATGGGTTTTGTATAAAATTTGTATAAATATTTTTTCGGAAAATGCTAATTTTATTTAAAAAGTCTGAAAGAAGTAGAATTTTTTAAAAAATAGTTATTTAAAATAGTTAAACACTAACAGGAAAAAATATGACTTGAATGCAAATTCTAAAGCAAGAAATGCATATATGACTAAACTCTGAATACACTTTCTACGTGCTCATTAAAAGCTGCAGACTTAACTGTAACAGAAAATTTTAGTTTGAAACCACAGAAGTGTTTTGAATAACACTGGTCGACAAAAAACTTCCTCCCTGCAAACTAAATATGTAAAGTGTACAGATTTAATATTCCTAATTCTAAATATGTTATCCAAATTGCTTCATAACATATCATTTTTCCGAGAAACACTTTTATAATAATAACAATCGGTGAAGGATTAAATTGCAATGGTAGATAAAATTGAAATCATAAAAAAAGTATACTTCACTGTCTTAGATAACAAATTGATAAAATATAGCATGAAAATCTAGTTTGTTGATACTTGTACCGTGCATTTTCCTTTTTATGCCCCCCCCCACCTCTTTTCGTGTCCGAATTTACTATTTCCTATCAACTAATATGTTTTCATTCCTAATGTTGCTGTAACTCGGGCATGTTTAAAATATTTCTGTTCATTTTCAAAGATTTTTGATGTTCATATTTTTGTCACACTGTGACTTACAATATGGTGGTTTTTTCGTCACATATGTGACGTGACGTACGTTACATGCAGTGACATAACAGGAACGTCACTTTTTTTTTAATGCCAGAAAATATAATTTTACATAAATAACATGTTTTGAATATTTTTGTAATTTTCTAAATTTTTCTAAGAAGTTCACATCTCAGTTACAATGTGACATCACTGAGTGGTGGCATTTTGGTCACAGATGTGACATGACCACAGTGACTCACAGTGACGTCACAACGACGTCACCGTGACCATGCATGCTATGAGGGTAGTTTGTATTGAGTAAATATCTCAATACGCCTTCCGCCCCCACCAGTGGCCGAGAGGTTCTGCTCTCGAAGCTGGTAGACGGGAGGTGCTGGGTTCGAACCCAATCGCGCCCGTCGGCCTAATCGTTCGGAGTTTTCGTGGTTTTCTTCGAGCCGTGGATTTTCCATGCGTAAATACGGATTAGGTTCCCCTAGAAAGACCCCCCCACGGAGGGCACTTCCCCCCTGGGCCTATATCCCTCGTGTAGATAATTGGCCGTCAAAAATCAACCCAACTCAATACGCCTTCCATGCCTTTAAATATTAATTAAAAATCTATCTGGAAAAACGTTGCATCGCCCCAGTTGGGGTTGAAACTTTGCGACTTCATTTCCGAAGTGCGCTTAACACAACACCAAGTTTAATATTAGATGTAAATTTCCAACTGGGCGAAAAATGTCCGTACCAGGATTCGAACCCGGGATCTCCTGGCTGAAGCCGCCAGTGCTCTGCCATCTGACCTATCCCGGACGATTCTGGTCGAACTTTTTCACCCAGCTAACCTTGATGATTACAGCATCTGGTCTGAAACCTAGTTCAGCTCAACAGAATAAATCTCAGGTAATAGAACTCAAGAAATTGCTGGATACGAAATTACACTAGATTAATATTAACACAATTATTCTAATTGGTAAACAAATCACATTAGATGTAAATTTACAACTGGGCGAAAAATGTCCTGACCAGGATTCGAACCCGGGATCTCCTGGCTGAAGCCGCCAGTGCTCTGCCATCTGAACTATATTCTGTTTGATCCTGAGATTTATTCTGTTGAGCTGAACCAGGTTTCAGACCAGATGCTGTAATCATCAAGGTTAGCTGGGTGAAAAAGTTCGACCAGAATCGTCCGGGATAGCTCAGATGGCAGAGCACTGGCGGCTTCAGCCAGGAGATCCCGGGTTCGAATCCTGGTCCGGACATTTTTCGCCCAGTTGGAAATTTACATCTAATATGATTTATTTACCAATTAGAATAATTTTGTTAATAATAATCTAGACCAAGTTTAATCTTTAAACAAGGGTTTTGTTTTAGCTACGCTGTAAAAAGAAAAGATTATTAGTACACTGGATTTAGTTTTATGAAATGCCAAATGAAGGTTAAATATGCACTACTTTTATTGCCAGTTCCAAATTAAGTTCATCATAAGCAGATTAGTATGAGATTAAAGAAAGAGTTATAGAAAATAGCAATATTTGATATAATTTGGGCTTCATATCTCTTTGAACCTTTATGGTATACCCATTCATACTTTTCCAGCATATACAGCAATACCCAAACATACCTTGTATAGTTTTTTACAAAGTCTTACTATTCTTTCAGCAATACTTTAATTTAATAATACAATTAATAATTCATATATTTATTGTACGGAACCCTCTGAGCGCGAGTGACATTCGTATTTGACCGTTTATTTATTTTAAAAGAGCGATTTTTTACTTAAATCATTAACAGTCATTTTTTCTCGACACATTAGATTAAAAATATGGGTTAACACCTCTTTTTCTTAACTAAAATAGTCACCTCATTTATTAATTTTAAAAAAAATCTGTCATTAAATAGAGAAGAAGATTATAATTAAAAATTAATGGTATCAAACAGCTTTAAGACCTACTTTCGCAACACTTCTTTCGACAAACATTGCAAAGAAACATTGTATTCAAGTTTTTTGATTTAGTTTTAATAAAAATTTATAATTTACCTTTCAAATTATATATGTATCCTTATAAATTTACTAGAATGTGAAATGTGTATGGAAATTCGAAGAAAATGTTCAAACATTTGAAGAATGCTACATGAAAAACAAATAAATTTAGAAAAAAAATACAAAAGTAAACTATGAGTTTTATCTAATGCACCTATTACAACTTAAATGATATTTTATTAAGTGAAAATTTTAGAGATGATCGAAGAGTCAACAGTAGGATTTTCGACAGTTTTACCATATTTTTGTTCAAATAAAAGGCCATAATTTTGAAAATATTCATGAAATAAAAATTATTTTTTAGATGCACTATACAACAATATAATAGACGAAGCTCAGAAACTTTTATAGAAGAAAGATGATAACTTTTGTTAATATCATTTTTGAAGTGAGTTTTTTATGCAAAAATCAAATTTGCAAAAAATGCATATATATTTTAAATTAGTATAATTTTACCATAACTAATAGATTGACTTATGTTCTAATCATATTTTGGAAAACAAAGGCAGTTTTAAAATCGTAAAAAGTTATACTTTCAAATGAGATAATAAAACAAAATCGTTAATTTTCGCAAAAGTCCTCATTTCAACGTTCTCAGTTACCTTAAGTAAAGGAGCAAGCAAACTCTTCTTACCAGTGCGGCATATGGGCAAAACTGTTAAGTGGTAAATTGCAGTCAAAACTAGGTAGCCATGAAGATTTCTAAAAATTACTGTACTCTCTTTTATTTTCCAAATTTATATAAATACTTATGAACTTTTATTGTATGAGATAGGAAATTAAATCACATTTCTTCCACAAGATAGAGTTTATGTACAATTTTTATAATAATTTTAAAATTAATTTAAGAACTAATTTTTGACTGTGTATGTCGTATTTCCTCTATGTCCACACAACCTTGAAGAATCCTCATTTACTTAGTTGATGTGCTGCCACCACCGATTTGATTACGTGATATCGGTCATGCTATGAGAGGTTTGTTGAAAAGAATACTACTTCATTCAATTAAACTTAACTAACAATTTATTTACAATCTATTAACAAATAACTAAACAATATTTACACTTAAGTATTCGAATATAGCTGATCTGGTCCGACATTAAATTACATATAGAAACTACTTTCTATGTACTGGTCCACTTATTAAAATATTCTATATCCCTCTTACACTACGTTAGCTAACAAAAGATTTATTGGCGATTACACCTAATCTCCCAACACATCGGCTGTATACTCTAAGAGCCTCACACAACTTAATACACGTTTTGTCCAAGAGCTCTACTCAGGAAAAAGTTACCTCGCACCTCGCGAACCGCCCATCAACTGAACTCTCTCAGCTATCTCACTCCTCTCCTCGAAAAACATTGACGGAGTTTTTTCCTCTGACACCCGGATCCACTCTCCTTCATACAACCTCAACTGTCACATTCCCGTGACGTCCATTATTTCTCTATATGGGGAAAGCATTTTTTCTACCTTATCTCCTGTATGCCTTTGAATAGACAGGGGAACTGCTATTCATTGACACAAAAGACTTCAAGAGAATGAATAAATGCAAACTTAAGACTCTCAGTACATAGAAAATGACATGAATATAACACATAAGAAAAAAATAATATCATGTACAGTAATTCGAAATAGAATCTGTTCATCCAAACCTGATACCAACCCCCCCCCCCTCCCATAGCGGAAAATATGCCATTTAGGGGCTAATTTTACCCAAACATATAGTACTATCCGTAACACCTTAAACATATAGAAGAAGAGTCTAACAGTTCCTTTACAGGTTTCACCGTTATTATAATTACATTACATATATCAAGGTGGCTGAACATTATCTACTGACATCTCTAATGAACCGCATACTAATATGATTACTATAGAAAAAAATACACATGCTAATATACATTTATAAACACAAGATTTAAATACAATTGTACATGCAAAAAAAAATTAAAACGTTATGATGACATATTTAATGTTTGTCAATTATTTAGTCATTGATGCAGATGGACTAGATACTGGCTGTTCTTCCCAGATCTTCCTATGTAGTCTAGAAATTGGGTCAGCATTCAAATGTTGTACCATCGGGCGATGAGAAATAGTCAGGTTCCAGCGTTGCAAGGCAAGAGCCCATCTAGTGAGTTTGGGGATCTCGGGTTTGTTTTGGTGAAAAATTTTAATGGATTATGATCCGTGATGATCTCAATTTGAGATCCATATGTCCATTTTTCAAACTTTCGTAACCCGAAGAGAACGTTCCAAGTCTCTTTCTCTATACTTGGCCAAGCACGCTGAGACCCTGATAATTTCTGACTGGCAAAAGCTATCGGCTTAAACTGAAAATTTCATCTTTTTGAGTAAGAAGACATCCTACTGCCTGGTCTAAAGTATCGGCGTGAAGCTGATATTCCAGACCTACCGTAGGTGTAGCCAAACGCGTCACATTACATAATTTATCTTTAAGGGTATTAACTGCTTCATCTGCCCTTTCATCCCTGGTACAGTATTTTAAACCTTTCCTTTAGTTAATTCAGTTAAAGGTATGGCAATTTCAGCATAATTCCGAATATAAAATCGGTAAAATCCCATTAATCCCAAAACAGATCTAACTTTCTTTTTAGTTTTTGGTCTCTTTAAATCCCTTGTCGCTCCTATCTTCTCCTCATCTGGTGCATTCTTTCCACCCCCAATTACATGACCTAAAAGTTAACTTCTCTCTAAATTTACATTTATCCAGACTAATCGTAAAATTTCGATTTTTAAGTTCCTCGATGACTGCTCTAACATGCTCACAATGCTCTTCCCAACTCTGAGGAAATGATGACATCATCAATATATGCTTGTGCATACCTCCGATGAGCTTGAAGAACCTCATCATGTCCTTTTCGAATGTAGTAGCCGTCCCTGATAAACCAAAAGGCATAGTTCGCCACTTATAAGTCCCGTTATGAGTTAATGAGGTCAAATGTTTACATTCCTCAGCCATTTTAATCTGCCAATAACCCCTAAATAAATCGATCGAAGACAAATATTTAGCTGTCCCCGCAGTATACATGATTTCCTGCGAATCTTTCATAGGAAATGTTGGAACCTGCGTTACTGAATTCAAAGCCCTATAATCTATACAAGGCCAAATAGTTGCGTCTTTTTTCGCCACGCAAACAACCGGATGACTAATTTCTGCATTTGATACTTCGATTAGATTTAATTCTAATAACTCTTGGACCTGTCTATCTACTTCCTCTTTATAAGCAACAGGTACACTATATAATTTTGTTTTTTTCCTTACTACACCCTGTTTCAAATAAATACGGTGCTCCCCTATTTCCGCTGGTCGTACAGGACCCATAAATACCTCTTTATTTTCCCTCAAAATGGACTTTATATCCCTGACTTTACTTTTATTTCAAACCTTTCTATGTCCCGTTCTACCTCATGTTCCTGGTTTAAAATAGGAATTTCCCAACATCTCTAAGTTCCTCATCACCTTGAAAAACAATATTAACTATATTACACTTAGCAATAAATTCTCTTATTTTATTTTGGTGCACATACTTTCTACTCCCGCCGGCTAACTCAACTATAAACGAATGTTTGTTTCGTTTTTTTGACAATAGTCGCCGGACCTTGCTACCTAGAGTATAACTTATTAGTTGAATCGAGGATTAACAGTATTACTTTATCGCCTACCTCGAACGTTTTTTCTTTCGATCTTAAGTTATAATGATATGCCATTCTGCATGGCTGCACCTCGGAAGATAATTTTGCCTCTTTTGCGGCTCTTTCTAAACGTCCCCTAAGTTTATTTTAATACTCATGAATCGGCATAGTATGTGATCGTGCCCCCTTATTTTCTTCTGCCTAGGATGATTTCAAAACTGATAAAGGACCCTCTGGCGCTCTTCCATATAATAACTGAAAAGGTGCGATTTCTGTCGTAGAATTTGGAACTTTACACGCCTCGAATACAAATGGTATTTGTTCACACCATCTTGTCGCTTCTGCTCTAATCGTATGATGCAACATACGCTTAAGCGTCTGATTAAAACGTTCCACAAGACCGTTAGACTGTGGATACTGTGGAGTCGAAAATCGTGGACTAGCACCTAACCTTTTCTCAAATTCTTTCGTTAAGTCGGCAGTGAAATTAGTTCCATTATCACAGGCGTTTATATTTGGAATTCCTGTCCTGGTGAATATTTGAATTAATGCATCACACGCTGTTTTAGCAGTTAAACTTTTTAGAGGTATTGCTTCCGCTCACTTGGTATGCTGATCAATTAAGGTTACTATATATTGATGCCCTTGCGAACTTTTAGGATCAATAGGCCCAATTAAATCAACTTTGACTACCTAAATGGACGTTTTGGCCGTGATACTGGGGAAATAGGGGCTCTATCATTCACTTTAATCCCTCTAGTTAATTGGCACTCTAAAGATGGCTCACAAAAATGTTTAATTTCTTTCTCCATCCCTTCCCAATGAAAATAATACCTGATTCTCTGTAACGTTTTCTTGGCTGCATGATGCCCTCCAAATACAGAAGTATGCGCAAATTTTAGGATTTCTTCCCTTCTTACCTTGGGTACTACTAATTGCGCTATCGTTTCGTATAACAATTTCTCCTTATGATACAATAAACCATTTACAATATAAAAATCTCCTTTATCCATTTTAGCTAATTCCCAGGCGATTATACTAAATTTTTACATTCCAATTGGGATTTCTTAAACAAATCTGAATAACTAATGGTAAATTTATTATTCTAATTCTCCTCCACTTCCGTCTTTTTTAGTCCTGACTTTGTAAATTTCCCGATATCGTTTCTATTGCGTAAACATTACAATTATCGCTACTCATACCTTCATTTTCGCTCAAGTTATAAATACGAATTTTCTTACTTTCTAATTCTCGGGATTCTAACGATGGCTCCTCGCGATTGACCCCCGACAACTCATTAAACACTTCGGGATGTAAGATTACTTGCTCATTAATATTATCGGTTACTGCGCAAAGTACTTTCTGATGAATTACATTAGTTTGTCCGAATTGCGATACAGCTAACGGTGCAACCCAGTTGTCTGAGCGTGCCGCTATACAATACGAGGTATGAAATATATAAGAACTAAGAAAAAAATTAAATGAAATGCGAGTTATTAGAAAATAGAAAATTCCACACATCCATATGAATTTTTAGAACACTACCTCTAACAGGAAATATTTACATAATAACTACTGGTTATGAATATTTTAAAGTACATAATATTACAAATAGAGAATATTTACAAAACAACATATTATTATAATCAATTATGCAAAAACACTTGGGAAAAAAAGAGACATAAATGGTAATTATTAGAAGATTATGTGCTAGAAATAGACAAGATAAGACAATTATACTAATATGGTATTAATACGGATATTGACAGTAGCAAAGTTTTTAACTTGACCTTGGCAGGGAGACTATGTACATAATGTCAGTGGTAATAATGTTTTTTATATTAAAACGATAAGATCAATGGCTTGGAACAATATTTAAAAAATATATATACCGTTAATCTGCAAGATCTAACGGTGGCACGTTATTTTGAAATATGTATTGACTGTGTTCTATTAGTTTAACACAGTCAATTACTTTTTGTAGCAGAGTCGGATTTTTCCTTACATATGAGAACCATGCAGACAGTGATGTTGTACGTGGTTTTCTTAGATGAAAATGCGATTTGAGAGTGCAGTTCAGCATATAGTGCAGCTATGTGCACCCAGTTGACCACATGTGCACTGGGGGATGGCACCTTATCAAACTTCAACAGTTAAGATGGAAATGGGCCTTGGTTCGTTGAAAATATGTAAATGCTCCGATGATGTAATAGAAGGGATTATGATACCTTTGGGAGGAGAGTATGCGTGTAACGTCCCGTAGGTGCGTAGTCCCATTCTTGGTGCCATTTTTGTAGAATAGTTCTTTTCATGTTTTTCTTGAGAAAAGGTGGTGAAAAGGGGATTAATCTACTGTGAATCGTTATGGAAACTGGCTGCTGAGCTAGGTAGTCGGCTATCTTGTTTCGAAAACCCCGCTGTGACCACGTACCCATTCAAAGTAAAAAGATTTCGAAGAGGATTGCAGTGCTTGTATGATAATAGCGACCAGGTAATTAGTGATGAAGATATTTTCTAAGGATTGAATGCTTGAAATACTGTCCGAATAGAGAGTAAAATTATTAAAGGTGGAACTATTGGCCTAACGAACAGCGTGCTCAATCGCCAGAAGTTCTGCTTGAAATACTGTGTTCTCTAGACCTAATTTCACATGTGTCGTGTCAATGACTTTATTGTCCCACAATACGCAGAAGGCGTACGCCGTCGCCTGTTCAGTCTTGGATCAATCCGTATAAATTGCGACTTCTAACTGATGTGAGTCATTCGTCCATTTGTAGTAAATTTGAAAGGGAATTGTGTACATTGAACTTATTTTTGGTTGATAGATGAAGGGATTGTGGTCATCAGCAGGCATTCCAAGGTGGAGAATTCTTGCTGAAGTGACTATTCTTTCAAGCTGTAGAGCCAGGGATGGGATACCCGTTAACAAGCATAAAGCTGCTGTTGAGTATTTTCTATAAGCCCATGAAATCAGAACAAGATACTGTGCTTGTATTAATGAAATTAGTCTTAGTCCCTGTCACATTCCCTTGACGTCCATTATTTCGATATATGGGGAAACCCTTTTGTCTACCTTATCTCCGGTATGCATTTGAATAGGCAAGGGAACTGCTATATTCATTGACACAAAAGACTTCAAGAAAAGGAAAAAATGCAAATTTAAGACTCTCAGTACATTGTAAAAAAAATCCGGCCTGTTTTCCTGTAGGAATCGGAAAAAATAGTTACCCTTATCGTACCGGAAAATTTTCCGACCTAGCTCGGAATAAAATCCGTAAAAAAAGGAAATAATCAATAAAACGGTATTTTACGAATTTTATTCCGAGCTCGATCGGAAATTTTTCCGGTACGATAAGGGTAACTATTTTTCCGATTCCTACAGGAAAACTCGTCGTACTTTTTTTACACTGTACATAGAAAGTGAAATGAATACAATACATAAGAAAAAAGATAATATCATATACAGTAATTCAAAATAGTATCTGCTCTTCCGAACTTGACAGTGTATTCCTGTGATAAATAAAGTTTTACATCTACAATATATAGTATCTATATCTTTTATTTTATAGTAAACAACTGAAAATATAAAACACTAATTATCTTTTCAATATCTGTAGAGTTTCTCTTACTGTTAATTTGAATTAGAACGAGCGCAATAAATGTTTTTTTTTTTTTTTTACTTCGACCTTAAATCATCAATCTTTCACTGTTTGGTTAGGTTATGTTAACAAACAGTTAAATTACTTGTTTTTCAAAATAAACAAACGAGTAATCTCCATAGTCTTTCTCTTATTTTTCTGCACATCCAAATATTATTTTTACTTAAAGTTGATATCAACAGAGGAAATATCTCCAGGCGATAACAATTTATATACATCGCGTAAACATTGCTCAATATATTCAGTCTTCGTTGCGTTTAAAATTAAAAAAAGAAATTATGAAGTGTTTTATCTTAAAGCAAATATTTGTAAAAAAAAAAAAAAAAAAAAAAAAAAAAAAAAAAAAAAAAAAAACGTGTTACAATTTGCTTGCGAAAATTTTTCGTAAGCGGAGATTTTTTTATTTTATTTCTTAAACAGAAATTATATTTATAAAAAGAAAATTATATGTAACTTGATTGGCAAATGGTTTTGTGTTTTAGTTATACATATGACACAATATCTATTTAAACTTTTTCGGTAAATGTTCCATTTAATCAACTAATGAAATAAGACAGTTGTACAATAAATTATTAATAAGATCTTCTACTAACTCATTTTTATTCTATGCTACGATAGAGTTGTTTTGCGTGTTTATTCTCATAAGAAACCTTGTACAATGCATGCAATAATAGACAAAATCAAACATCAAGCATGGATTATGAAGCACTTTCCAACACAATCAGAATATTGAAACAAATCTTAGTCGTTTAATAAGATGAAACATAATGCCTAAGTAACGTATAATCATTTGAAAACCCATTTTCAGAAATTAATATCGATAGTTTGAAAAATATCCGAATCGTTTTGTTTAGCCCTGTGTATGATCTAATATAAATTTTTATATACGCGGTATTGTAAGCAATAGTTCAGTTCAGTTAGGAAATGCAAAACACAGTTGAAAATTCCCCTTAGCGGAGCTGTACTAAGATTTTTTTGTGAAGCCTTGTATATCATCTATGAAATTTATACAAATCAATGAATGTGGGAAAAATAGTTAAGTTTAAATATTCATACCACAGTTCAAAATGCACATCTAGCAATTAATTCTCATTGACAGTACCTTATCCGATTTCTTATGTGTATCCCTGTAAATGCAAGATAAATGGTATGCACGTCATATTCTATAGTAAGCATCTTGTTATGCGCCTCAGTAATGTATATCAATTTCAATAAGTTTAAAACAGTGTAACATTATTAAAATACACTACAAACTAGTTTACCTAATGTAACACTTCATTTTCAATACTGAATTTGCCATGGTAAAGTTCAATAACATTCATGAATAACATGGCAGTCCTAGTACATTTACCCGAGTTACAGTACGGGCAGATGGACAGTCAAATGGAATTCTTATACTCTTAAGTCTTATTTTCAACTATGTAAGAAAGTGTTAAAAGTTCAGTATTAAAAAGTTTAGTGACCATTCAAATAAACTTCCGTTTTTCTATTTGCTGCGACAAAGGTTTAGTTTTTTTTTGACAATTTCTCGACTGTCAATATTTCTTGGAATTGATACACATACGGTTGTTACATCTATTGTATTTGTAGAAAATTGTTGTATAATATTAGATAATGATGTTATAAAATGCATGTAAATGTATAAAATGCATAGGATGTATTTACGTAAGAACATACTTGAAGAATGAATGAATGTAAATAAATGAAGTATTCAAAATGAAATAATTTTAAAGTCGAAAACATTTTTAATAATATTACATACCCTAGATCGTAAATTAAATGTTCCAATAGGGGATCATGCTATTCTGCACTTTCACATTTAAAGGACCCTCAATTAAACTGTATTTTAGTTACCGGTATTTCCAAACAGTAATATTCTCATTTTTTAATCGAAATTTCTGTTTGTAATTAAACAGAAGATTCCAATTTGGATCTACTGGCATGCAAAGTATAGACTCAAAGTGTAGATAAAATGAGAATGCTATTTGAACTTAATCCATTAAAATTATATATACGACAAAAAAAAACTTCGTAGGCGTAAAAGAACTTTAACATTTATTAATAAATGACTAAATAATATTTCTCTGACAAAACATATATTTTAAATATCATTTGCATTCAATTTTTTTCTATTTACAACAATTTATGACATTATCTGAAACAAATAACGACATATAGTATTAAAAACTCAACTTTTAGATATTATAATTTTTCCAAACAAATATGAAACCTTTACAATGAAGCATATTGAATTTTTCTCCCTAACACGGCCTTCAGTTAAATTAAATTTTGGCTACCAGTATTAAAAAATAGTTAAGTTTAAAAAACCCATACCAGAGTTCAAAATGCACATCTAACAATTATTTCTAATTGACCGTACCTTAACCGAATTCTTATGTGAATCCCTGCAAATGAACGATAAATGGTATGCACATCATATTCTATAGTAAGCATATTGTTATGCGCATCAGTAATGTATATCAATTTCAATAAGTTTAAAAAAGTATGACATTATTAAAAAACACTACAAACGAGTTTACCTAATGTAACACTTCAATTTCAATACTGAAGTTGCCGTAGTAAAGTTCAATAACATTCATGAATAACATGACAGTCCGATTATATTTACCCGAGTTACAGTACGGACAGATAGAAAGTCACTCTTTGCTGCGACAACGGTTCAGTTTTTTAGGTAGCTTTCTTTACAAAAAAGCTACCTATTGCAGCCGTTCGGAGGAAAGCGATTTCAAAAAATTTTGGTATATTTTCATCGATCATGACCCCCAGACCCCGAAACCACCCTCCGTTCAAAATTGATATATATATATCTATATATATATATATATATATATCTATATATATATATATATATATATATATATCTGACCTATGTCACACTGTAACTATCGTAAATATGAACCGATTTCGATGAAATTTGGTGTGTACATAGTACATACCAATGTCTCGACCGAGTTCGTTGGCCAGCTTCATCCGCCATTTTGTTTCAAAATGGCGGCCATTTAAAATTTTTTAAAAAATTTAAAACTTGAAATGTGGTACCAAAAAATTAAAAATGGAAAAATATTTTTTTCTTATGTATTTGACCTTTATACAAAGATTCCGAAGCAGTTTTTGTTTCGTCTATATCTTAAAAAATGGCTGAGTTATAGCATTTTGAATTTCTAGCGTGGCTGACATTTTGAAACGTCCTGAATTTTGTCACGCGATAAAAGGCGTATTTATGAACCGATTTGGATGTAATTCAGTGTGTACATAGTACATACCAATCTCTCGACCGAGTTCGTTGGCCAGCTTCATCCGCCATTTTATTTCAAAATGGCGGCCATTTAAAATTTTTTTAAAAATTTAAAAATTGAAATGTGGTACCAAAAAATTGAAAATGGAAAAATATTTTTTCTTATGTATTTGACCTTTATACAAAGATTTCGGAGCAGTTTTTGTTTTGTCTATATCTTAAAAAATGGCTGAGTTATAGCATTTTGAATTTCTAGCGTGGCTGACATTTTGAAACGTCCTGAATTTTGTCACGCGATAAAAGGCGTATTTATGAACCGATTTGGATGTAACTTCGTTTATACATAGTACATACCAATGTCTCGACAGGGTTCGTTGGTCAGCTTCATCTGCCATCTTGTTTAAAAATGGTGGCCATTTAAATTTTTAAGAAAAATTTAAATTTGAAATGTGGTACCGAAAAATTAAAAATTGAAAAAATATTTTCTTTTTATGTGTTTGACCTTGATAAAAAGATTCGGGAGCAGTTTTTGTTTCGTCTATATCTTAAGAAATGGCTGAGTTATAGCATTTTGAATTTCTAGCGTGGCTGACATTTTGAAACGTCCTGATTTTTCTCACGTAATAACAGGCGTATTTATGAACCGACTTGGATGTACCTTGGTGTGTACATAGTACATACAAATATCTCGACCGAGTTCGTCGGCCGGCTTCATCCGCCATCTTGTTTCAAAATGGCGGCCATTAAAAAAATTAAAAAATTTAAATGAGATACCAAAAAAATTGGAAAGTGAAAAAGATTTTTTTTGTATGTGTTTTACCTTAATACAAAGATTCCGGAACAGTTTTTCTTTCGTCTATATCTAATAAAAATGGCTGAGTAATAGCATTTTGAATTTATCTTGTGGCTGACATTTTAAAACGACCTGATTTTTGTCACGCGACAACAGGCGTAATTATGAACCTATTTGGATGTAACTTGGTCTGTACATAGTACATACCAATGTCTCGACCGAGTTCGTTGGCCAGCTTCATTTGCCATCTTGTTTCAAAAGGGTTGCCATTTAAAAAAATTAAATTTAAAATTCAAAATGAGGTATTAAACAATTGGAAAATGAAAAAGATTTTTTTATGTGTTTGACCTTGATACAAAGATTCCGGAGCAGTTTTTGTTTCTGAAAATTTGTTCTTTTGTTTATATCTTAAAAAATGGTTGATTTATAGCACTTTGAATTTCTAGCATGGCTAACATTTTGAAAGGATCTTGTATTTGTCACGCAATAACACACGTATTCGCCTATTTCGATGTAAGAAGGCATGTGGATAGTATACATCAACACCTCGACCAAGTTCGCTGGCCAGATTCATCAGCCATCTTGTTTCAAAATGGCGACCATTAAATTAAAATATATATATATATATTTAAAGTGAGGTGCAAAAAAATTAGAAATTGAAAAGGGTTTCTTTCTTAAGTATTTGACCTTGATATAAGGATTCAGGAGCATTTTTTATTTGTCTTTACCTTAAAAAATGGCTCAGATATCGCAGTTTCAATTTCTATTGTGGGTGACATTTTGAAAAATCTGATTTTTTGCATGCGACAGCACTCCTATATATTAACCGATTCCGATGTGAGTGAGCATGTGCACAGCAATTACTAAGGTCTCGACCGAGTTCACTGCTTAGCCTCATCCACCATGTTGTCTTAAAATGACAGGCACTTTAAGAAATTGCCGAATTTGGCAGCCAAATATATGTTACTTCAAAGAAAAGCAGCTTGGATAAAGCTGACTAATTTCGCGAAATTCTCATTCATTATATTGATAAAAATTAGTATTGAATCTCCTATATTCGGTTTCCACTAAATTGAGCTTCGTGTGTTTGAATGATATAATTTGGCTTTTTTTAAATAAGGATTATGAAAGCTACCTCTTCCTCCCGGCACTGGCCGGAAGGACTTTTTTTTCTTCTTCTTTGACAATTATTCAACTGTCAAAATTTCTTGGAATTTGTACAAATAGGGTTGTTTTATCTATTGTATGTGTAGTGAGTTGTTGTATAATATTACATAATGATGTTATAAGATGAATGTAAATATATAGTATATGCATATGATGTATTTACGTAAGAAAATACCGGTTGTCCCAAAAATAACTGATGGATTTTAAAATTCAATAACTTGCAAACGGTGACAGATATTAAAAGAATACTCGCAGGAGGGTTATATATGATGTCAGGAGTTTTTTTACTGTGATTCTTGAGTTTAGTTTGAATTTCAAGCAATAGATGGCGCTGAAAGCAATAGGTGCTTAGTCCAGACCCAATTTTTGGTACTTCGAGATTCATTCAATACAATTTAATCTCCTTTTTTCGCAGGGAGGAAGAGAGAGGCCAAAAAATCAAGCCTGGATTTAGCGGTTATTGCTTGCAAAGACATCTATCGATACTATTTGTAACTAAAACTGAGAATCGCAGCATAAAAATCCCTGACATGTTAGATAACACTCCTGCAAGAATTTTTTTAAATATATGTCACCGTTTGCAAGTTATTGAATTATAAAATCCATCAGTCATTTTTGGGACAACCGGTACGTCACGAATGATTGAATGTAAATAAATGAAGTATTCAACACGAGTTAATTTACAAATCTAAAGAAATTCTAATAATATTACATATCCTAGAGCGTAAATAAAACTGACCAATAGGGGATTAATTTATAATGTTTTTTTCATATTTAAAGGACCCCTAATTAAACTGCATTTTGGTTACCAGTATTTACAAACAGCAATCTTCTCATTTTTTAATCGGAAATTCTCTCTCTAAATAAAGAAAAGATTCTAATTTGGAAATACTGGCATGCAAAGTATAGACTCAAAGTGTAGGTAAAATGACAATGCTATTTCAACTTAATCCATTAAAAGCATACATACGAAAAAAAAAAAAAAAAAAAAAAAAAAAAAAAAAACTTCATATGCAAAACAGAAAAAAATAACGTTTATTAATAAATGACTTAATAAGATTTCTCTGATAAAGCATATATTTAAAATATCATTTGCATTTAAATTTTTACTACATACAGCAATTTGTGACATTATCTGAAACAAATAACCACATATATTGTTAAAAACTCAACTTTTAGAAATTATCATTTTTCCAAACAAATATGGAACCTTTACAATGAAGCATACTACATATCTCTTCTTAACACGACCGTATGTTAAGCAAAATTTTGGATACCATTATTTCCAAACAGTAGACTTAACATTATTTTAATCGCAGATTCTGTTATTACAAAAATAGAAGATTATTAGTTTGAAATACTGCTTGAAAAATATAGTACCTATATTAATATTTTTCATAACATAGAGACATAATATGAAAATTATATTTGCCATTAATTCATTAAAAACATTGATACATCAATAAAAGCCTGTAAATTGATAAATTGATATTAAAACCCTCCGAGTGTGTTGCAAAAGGGTAAAATTGTAATGTTGTTTTCTTTGCATTTTGTTTTAAATGCTATGAAAATGTGATTCTTTCAATATTATATAAAAAAAAAATAAATAAAAATAAAAACTCAATTACAAATATGAATGTAATCCTTGAGAGTATTAATCATTCTTCAATGTATATAAAATTCATTAAATCTATAGAATTATTTTACCTTAAATATTGCTCGTATTGCTGTGAAACCTGTAGCTTAGTGAACGGAATATTACGCCCCAAACATTTAGAGGTTTAATAATTAAATGTCATGCAATAAATAATGCAATTTCTCGTATGTATTTTAAATATTACTTGAATTTTTACTGGTATAACCTTTTGTTACAGTATCTGAAACAAATACGGATATATTCATTAAGAATTTAAATTTTAGAAGTTTTTATTTTTCCAATGAAACTGATGCTATGAAGCTTTTTGAAAATGTCAATAACTAATAACTCATTCTACTTTTAAATATGTGAGTCATTGCTTTTTGTTACATTTAAACAGAAAGACAATTTTTCTGAAAATAATTTATATGCTGTCTCGAGCTTCATTTCTTCAGTGCAAATTTATCTTTTACCTTTTCAAAATTTCAAGTAGAATGGCAGATTGTGAATGGAACTTATATGACTATCCCAAAAATAATTCCAAAAATATTTTTGTCGTATAGATTACTTGCAAGAAGATACTGACAGAATATAGCCGTCAACACAAAAGATTTACTATGCTTTACACGAAAGCGAAACAAATGATGCAACAATATTTTAATAATTAAAATATTGAAAATTGAAGCAGATGAGAAATTTTGATTGCAGGTATTCAAAGGTAGACAAAACATAAACTTTGTTAGTATTTTTCTGAATTTGTTACATACTGTGCGAATGATATTTGATCATGATACATTATAATTATGGGTGTGTCAATAGAATACTGTATAGAAGAAAAATTAATCTTAATATTGTTTAAGAAATGACATACTAAGATTTCTCTAAAAAATAACTATTTTAAATATTATTACATTTAAAAGTTTTCCCTATACAAAATATCTGGACAGTATATGACACACACACACACACACACAAAAAAAAAAAAAAAAAAAAAAAAAAAAACATTTTCATTAAAAAATTAATATTTAGAAATTTCCATGTTTCCCAAAAACTATGAAATTGTTACAATGAAACAAAAACAAACAAAAAAAAAAAGCTTAGATTACAGAATGTCAAAAACTAATAATTCATTTTTCTTTTTAAATATGCGAGTGATTGTTCTTTGCTATAGTTGAACCGTTCTGAAAATAATTTATATGCTTTCTCAAACTTCAGTGCAAATGTATTTCAGTTTACCTTTTCAAAATTTCAAGTAGAATTGCTGATTTTGAGTGAAATGTATAGGTACGTTTCTCCTAAAAATAACTTCAAAAATATTTTGTCGTATAGTTTACCTTGAAAGAAGATATTGACAGAATATATCTGTCAGTACAAAAGAGTTACTTTTTACGAAAATGAAAAAAAGAAGAATGTCTCAAAAGCTTTGTAATAATTGAGAACTTGACAGTTGAAGCTGAATTTTTTTTTAAAATTTAAAATGAAAGCCGAAAAATATGAAATGTTAAAAATAGAGAAAATGTTCTAATGAATAATTAGAGGAAGAAAAGAGACATAATGAAATGTTGTCAGTTTAAAATCAGTGAATAGTTATTTTTTTAATGAAACAAAACTATGATGATAAAATTTAAACGATTTTTTTTCATCGCATTCATACATTTTCTAAATGTATAAAGATATGTTTTAGTGTGATGGGGATATTAGTATAATTTCGTAGTCATTGTTCTTTGCAGTATTTGAACAGAAAAGCTATTATTCTGAAAATAATTTATATACTATCTCGAACTTCCGTGCAAATGCATCCGAGCTTACCTTTCCAAAATTTAAAGTAAAATGGCAGATTGTGTATGAAACATACATACGTCTCTCCCAAAAGTAACTCCAAAAATATTTTTGTCGTATAGCTTACATGAAAGACGATATTGACAAAGTATAACAATTAATACAAAAGGTTTGCAATGATTTTCACGAAAGCAAATAAAAAAATAATGTCGTCCTTTTTTTGTAATAATTGAAATCTTGAAAGTTGAAGAGAGACAAAATGTATCATTAAAGATGAAAGAAGAAAATGAAATTTTAAAATTAAAGAAAATGTACTAATGAATAATTAGACTGGCTGAATGGGTTTTATGGCACAAAGTCCCTTTTTAGACATATTGCGCCAAATGAATAATTAAAGGGAGAACAAAACACTTAATAAAAAGTTTTAGTTTTAAAATCAGTGAATATTTCATTTATTACTGAAAAAAGTGTGTAATTAAAGAAAATTAACCTTTTAAACGCCAATGTTCCCGAACGGGAACATCAAATTTAAAATTCATTAAAAAAAAAGTTTCGCTTCTATGGACTTACAAAAATTATTATTTATTAACAAAAGTACATTTATTTTTTTAGACTAAAAACTATTTATGTTATATAATTATTTATGCTTAAAAAAATTCGTAAAAAAGTCATTTTTTGTCAATTTTTACTAGGATTGTTAAAAAAAAATTCACATAAAATTTTTAAAAGATGCAAAATTCATGAAATTTCAGAGTTATGATAAATAAGGTCCATTTTAAAGAATAAACATGCTAAATAACAGTTTTCAATAAAAATGCGTTTGCTATAATATATCAAATTCTATTGTTCCCGTTCGGAAACATTGGCGTAATTCACTATACAAAATTCGATCATTTGCACTGTTGATCTATTTTCTAATTTGTAATATTGAGAGTCTCAGAATTATACTGAATCTCTTTTGCTGTGTTTAAAAGCAGGTCAATGGCTTTTCGAATTCCACTTACACCCTTTTCACCCCTCCCCCCTTCTCTTGCTTTCTTCCCTCACAAGTGCGGGGGTGAGAGATTTGTCCAAACAACTGTTTTGCTCAGGACTGAGGATGTTTATGACTTTTCCTAAGTATCCCGCGAAGGGTGCGATTTGTTAGCAATAATTTTTACTTTCTTATCGTATGTAAGAGTTTTGAGATAGATCACGTGGTTCAGCACACGCCCAGTTCTTTTATTTATTTTTTCCTTTTCTCTAGCTGAATTTTTTGCATCGTTCATTTTGTAAGTAATAGAGGGTGAAGCTAGAACGATATTTTTACTTTGCTTCTTCGATAGATATGGCCAATCGTGAAAGATTTTTAACAGTACAGGAAGCTATTGAATATTTTAACTCTTTAACAGATTCAGATGCTTCGGTTGATTCTGTTATAGATATTTGCCAATTGCCTCCTGATGAAAGTGTTGCTATAACAGATGAAGAAGATGTAAATGAAAATGAATTTAAAAAAATTATGCCTGCAGATGTATGCGGACAATTAGAAGTTTTTACACATAGATCAGAAGATGTATCAGATGATGAAACTATTGTTTCTGTACCTTCTACATCAAAAACTGAATCAAGTTTGAAGAGAAAGAGACTATCAAAGAAAGAAGATAAGAAGCCGAACTGGAATAAAAATGCATCTTTCAAAAAATCTTTAGAAACCATCGGTAATATGAAGCTTTGCGAATCGTTTCCCGAATTAGCAAATTTATCGCCAGCTGAAATTTTCAACAAATTTTTGCCGATGGAATATTTAGCCCATTTATCAGAAATGACAAAACTGTATGCAATGCAAAAAGGGGAAAATATTGATGTAGATGAAAAAGATATTGGGCAGTTTTTTGGGTTACTCTTATTTAGTGATACTGTTCCTGGTGAGGATTTATATTGGAGCACTTATGAAGATTTGTCCGTTCCAATAGTTGCTTCAGTTATGTTTAGAGCCCGATTTAGGAAAATAAAGAAGTATTTTCATATTATAGATTCAAATGATTTAAAACCAGGAGATAAATTGGGCAAAATTTCTCCCTTTTATGAAGAACTTGAAAAAAATTTTCGGCAGTTTGGAATCTTTCACAGAAAAATAAGCATTGATGAATCTATGGTTCCATACTATGGTCATCATACAGCAAAAATGTTTATAAAAGGTAAGCCTATAAGATTTGGTTTCAAAATTTGGATGCTTTGTTCGCATAATGGTTACCCATATTCAATGAAAATTTACGGTGGAAAAAGTCCGGAAAAAAGTAATATTCCCCTTGGATCAAGAGTTGTATGGGAACTTTTATCGTGTATTGAAAATCCGAAAAAACACGAAATATACTTTGAT
Organism: Maratus speciosus; assembly: GCA_963932465.1. Classification (NCBI taxonomy): domain Eukaryota; kingdom Metazoa; phylum Arthropoda; class Arachnida; order Araneae; family Salticidae; genus Maratus; species Maratus speciosus. The sequence goes on from OZ010799.1 coordinate 296,138,859, forward strand.
AATTTTTTCACGTCTTATAAACTTTCGGCGGATTTATCAGACAAAGATTTTAAAGCAACTGGTACAGTTCGGGATACTAGAACAGGACAATGTCCTTTGCAATCATTAAAACAAATGTCCAAATGCGAGAGGGGAAAGTACGATTTTCAGTGCGATGGAAAAGTTTATATGTGCCGATGGAACGATAGTTCAGTTGTTACAATAGCTTCGAATTACGATACTCATGAACCTATGGGTAAAGCAAAACGATTTTGCCGTAAAGAAAGAAAAAAGGTAGATGTTTCACAGCCACATCTTGTAAAGTGCTATAACGAAGGTATGGGTGGAGTTGATTTGTTAGACAGACTTCTTGGAAGTTACCGTCCTATGTTCCGCAGCAAAAAGTGGTACTGGAACTTATTTAGCAATGCCCTAAACATGGCTGTTGTTGCGGGATAGATTGTACATACTGAATTACACCACAACACAACATCAGAACTGTCAGACCTGAATTTTCGAAGAGAGGTGACTTTGAGTTTACTTCGAATGAAACCCAAGATTAATTGTATTCCAGGTCCACGTGCCCATCCAGTAGAGTCTGCACGACAGTCAGATACGCACTATTTGGTATCATCACCTCAAGGACGCTGTGTAGTTTGCCAGAAAAATACAAGGAAAATGTGCTTTGAATGCCAAAAGCGACTGCATGAACACTGTTTTCCCTCTTATCACGGACAGTGATGCAAACTAAAATAATAATAATAATAATTTGGTAAGCTAATTTGTATTTTATATAATTATTATTTATAGTTTTATGTAGTTAATATTTGTAATACATATAATTATTTTATAATTAACTTTCAAGTAGTTATTTGTGCCTTTCTATAGTTGGTTTAAACATTTTTAGTAATTCTATTTATATCTATGCACGTATATATTATTTAATCCTTTCTTTATGTTTGATTGTTTTTATGAAGTGTAATATTCAACACACGAATTTCACTTAAAAATTTTTTAATGTTATTAAATCTGTCAAATATTATTCATACTTATAAAATTTTAGCATAAGAACCATAAAATTTAATCTATTGAAAAATATAGTAAAAACTTAATGAATCACGCCAATGTTCTCAAACGGGAACATACCCAAAATCGTACATAAAATTTTTTGGGGGGGGAAATTTCTTATTACATTATTTAAATAGATGCATTTAAATCTTATTTTTACAAAGAAATAATATTTTTTATACTTGGGACACAGAGCGGCGTTTAAAAGGTTAAAAGAATTTTTTTCATCGTATTTTTATCTTTTCTAAATGTATAAAGATATGGTTTAGTGTGATGCGAATATTAATATAAATTTGTAATCATTGTTCTTTGCTATATTTGAACAGAAAACTATTATTCTGAAAATAATTTATATGCTGTCTCTAACTTCAGTTCAAATGTATCTGAGGTTACGTTTTCAAAATGTAAAGTAGAACGGCAGATTGTGTATGACATCTATATACGTCTCTCCCAAAAATAACTATAAATACATTTTTGTCGTATAGCTTACTTGAGAGAAGATATTGACAGAGTATAACAATCAAAACACGATATTTGCAATGCTTTTCAAGAAAGGGAAAAAAGAAGAACTTATAATTAAAATCTTGAAAGTTGAAGTCGATGATAAATTTTTGATTAAAATTAGAAGCCGAAAATATGAAATGTTAAAAATAGAGAAAATGTGCTAGTGTATATATAACGACTATCCCGTTATATATGTTTGCGTTATATCCGCCCCACCCCGGCAGTTTCAATTAAAATTCTGTTTAGTACTTTATTTATTTTAGTGCACTATAGTCACACAGTGCAGCCCCTAAATTAAATTTAACATTTAAAAACTATATAGCTTGTATTAATAGCCCTTCACATTTAAATTAAATTATTGTAGTTACTGATTTCTTTAATAAAATAAAATCAGTGACTCAGTCTTCAATTCTACTTTAAGATTTTCTCACGCGAGATTTAACCTTGTAGAAAAACGTTACTGCTGTCTGTTATTAACAAAAGCATTTTATTTTCGGTCACTTCCTTTTTTGGTCATGAATATAACTCATCATTTAAAATCACTTAACATGTAATCTATTCATTAGATTTATTTTCGCACTGCACTTTAACATTCAGACCGTTATATTCATTCGTATGTGAATGCTATATTTTTCTAGCAACGCACGCTGTTAAACTTTGCCCTGCCCTAGCATCTGTTTTAGAAAATACATTCTCATGGCTGTTTTGACTAACAACGCAATCACTTTTTCCACCCTTGGTCTTTATTCCAGAAACACTGTCCGTTTTAACTTAACCGCATTTCTATCAAAGTACAGTATAGCTATTCCTTTCCCAGACAACAGGAATCTAGTGACATCAATATATACTTTCCCTACACGATTCAAATATCTGATAGTTCACCGCATGTATTTGGCGAAATCGTACCAGCCAATGTTTTTAAATATCCCTTGTGCATGGCGCAAATACTTTTAGATTGGCGATATTGTACTCCGCCAAGCAAGTGAATTGTAACTGCGTATTCCACTCACTCCTGCTCTGACGCTAGTCACTGAATGAGGCACTAAGAAGTGTCTTGTGCTTCCCTTCTTGTACCTCTCCCCCTGCTTTCCAGGACTTAATTAAAAGTACTATCTTACTAATAATCATTGGAGTTTTTTTTTTGGATATGTTTGGTTACTTCATCATTTATTCTATGCGATCTGAAAAGACCTTTAAGGAACGAAACGTCATTACAGTATACTCCGAGGAGAAAAAAGATTTAACAAATAGTTGTAGTCTTAAAATCAGGGAATATTCGTTTAAAAAAACTTCTCTGAATGTAAAATTTAGAAAGTTTTTTTTTTTGTTTTTTTTTTTTTATTTCATAGTATTGATATAGCTTTTGAACGTACAAAAAATATTTTGTGTGATTAGAATATTAATTTAAATTTTTTAACAAAAATATAAGTTTATTTTAATATAAACTTTTGTTTCAGAGATTCATAAACTCTATAGTTGTCGAAGAAAATCTATGGCTGAAATGCTCAGAATGAAATGAAGAATTCCGTTTAGAAAATATTAAGATTACATTTAGTGCTAATGCAAATACAATGCATTTTTTAAACATTATGAAACCACGATAACTATCTTTTGAGTGATTGTTTGTGATATGATGAAAGGCTCATAATAAAGCGAATAATTATATTTAGGAAATGTACATTATGTGAAATACCATGGCGTGTGTACAATGCAATTTCAATTTTAAGCAGCATGTAAATTGCAATAACTAATTTGGGAATGATTGTTTTTGAAGAATAGAATTAACAACAACAACAAAATATATAAATAAAAACTAAAATTTATGAAGAAAATCTATAGTTCAAAGGCTCATAATGATGTGGATAATCCCATTTTGAAAACAATAAGATTACATGCACTGCTAACGCATGTGTAATGTAAATTTTATATCGACTGTTACGAAACAACACTAACTTTTTTATGATTGCTTGTCTGTGAAATTTTTGAAATACTCATAATAAAGTGAATAATTATATTTAGAAAAGTTACATTACGCAAACTACCATGTGAAATGCAATTTAAGTTTTAAGCATTATGTAAATTTCAGTAACAATTTTGGAATGACTGTTTGTGAAAACTTGAAGCAACAAATAAATAAAATAAAGATAAAATTTATGAAGAAAATCTATCGTTCAAATGCTCATAATGATGTGGATAATCCTATTTTGAAAACAATAAGATTACATGCACTGCTAACGCACGTGTAATGTAAATTTTATATCGACTGTTACGAAACAACACTAACTTTTTTATGATTGTTTGTCTGTGAAATTTTTGAAATACTCATAATAAAGTGAATAATTATATTTAGAAAAGTTACATTACGCAAACTACCATGTGAAATGCAATTTAAATTTTAAGCATTATGTAAATTTCAGTAACTATTTTCGGAATGACAGTTTGTGATACTAGAAGCAACAAATAAATAAATAAAAGATAAAATGTATATCTCACGAAAGAAATCTATGGATCAAATGCCCATAATGAGGTGGATTATTTCAATTGAAAAGAATAAGACAGTATGTACTGCTAATGCCTGTAGAAAGTATCTTTTTTTAAAAGTCTTATAAAACCTCACAAACTATTTTACTATTTATTGTCTCTGAAATGATTAAGATATACACAGTAAAGTGAATAATCATATTTAGAGAAGTTACATCACGTGAAGTACGATAGCAAGAGCAATGTGATTTAAATTTTAAACATCATGTAAATTACACTAACTATTTTTGGAATACTTGTTTGTGAAAAATACAAAAAATAAAATAATATAAAATAAAATAAAGCATTTTTGTTTGTTTGCTCAACATTTTTACCGTTCCATTAATTTTTAACAAAATATCTTCATGCATAGTCGTAAAAGTAAAAAAAGATATAATTTTTTAATATTAATCCCGTCATAAGTACCAAAGAAAAATAAAATTTAATCTTGTACTTTAGAATAAACAATAAAAAAAATTCTGGAAGCTATAAAAAGCCAATAGCTAATACATCCATAACTATGAATTTATTTTGACTTTGAAACTAAACTGCTTGCCATTAAAAACATTTTAGTTTATCATTTATATTCTGTAAAAAATATCCTGATCTCTCTTTTTTGTAACCTTTCTTATACGTGCATTCTTTTACCTTATAAATATTGTTGAAAGCTGATTTTTTTCTTTGGTATTTAAATGACATCTTTTAAAAGCTGAAAAAAAGAAATATTGATGTTATATTCCAATCCGAAAAAAAAAAAATAAACTCCCAAATGTTTAAAACAAGTGACTAGGCAATTCATATTTCTCTGTGATAAAAATTCTTCTCGATTAAAATTCATTTTTTAAATCTCTAAAGTAAATTGCTTGCATTTTATAACTAATAATGATTTTAGTTCTTGACTAATAACAAAAAAATAAACACTTATAGATAGTTTTAACATTTTTTCTAAAGGATTTTTACGAACAACATGTTTCTTACATTCAAACAACTTTCCATTGGTTCAGGCATAAAGATGAAGATTAAGCTTATACTTTCAAATAAAATGTTAAAAAATAAGATAAAGCTGTGTATAAGTAGATATGTTCAAATAACTCATAAATTTATTTAGATTAGATGAAGCGGTCTTTATTCTTATACTGAGCATTTACCATTTTTAGAATGTTGTTTTGAACTAATAATTTCCTAATTGCTTTAAATAAAATACCTTGCTACAACTTTTAATATGCGTATTTTCTTTATGTTTCAAACTGAATGACTTTAACATAAAAGCTTATCTACGTTCTGTAATTACTCTGTCCATCTGCAGTTTAAAGGATACTCTATGTAAAAGCTGTTGGGGGAAATAAAATGATTAACACTTAAATGCCTGATTTTTCAAAAATCATTGTAATAATGTTTTTCGGCTTTCATTTTTAAAATAAATCATGGGAAAAATACTTTAAAAAATCATATTTTGTTTTAAGTATTGTTTACGGCTAAAAAAATGTTTGTTACTAATCGGCAATACTGGGCTTTAATTGAAAAAATAATTTTCCTTGACAAAATTCTGTATTACACAGAAGAATTTTAGGAACTATAATAAGAAATAAATTTTACTAGCTCACTGCAAAACAAAATAGGGTATTTCGCAAGCTTCCAAACAAAGCAAAAAGAAAAAGTAGCAACAATTGAAAAAAATAAATCTATCTTTATTCTTAAATAGTACAAGTGTTGCCATCTACATGTTGAAAATCGATTTAATAATATTTCCAGAATGTATTTTATTGGCAACATTAGGCATTATAGCTTCAATATTATTCCAATAGTATTTTCGAGCCTAAATTGCGTATGTTGCCGAAAAGCAACACCCGGCATTTAAGGGTTAATCTTATGTTACAAAAGTGATACACAGTTAAAGATTAAATGAAATTTAGAACTTCAAGCTTAAAGTTGAATTAAAAGTAAATATTGTCAAAGTTTAACTCTATATTTTCGTATGACATATAGTTTCCTATGCAAGGGAAGAATTCTATAGAAACGATCTTGTAGCATTTGTATAAGTTTCTTTGCGGATATTATTATTTTTGTATAACGTATAATTTTGTAGAGATTGAGAGAATTCTGAAAACGCTTTAAAATTTGCATAAACAATTTAACTTTGTAACCACGGGCCAGGTCTGGCGACTTGTATACTACCACAACAAAAATTTATTTGTGGGAGATATCTCTTGTAAAGATCTTAGAATAAGTGTATCGCAAAAATTATTTTTTAAAAAATAGTACGAGTAGGATAAATATACAGTCCCTGGGATATACGGTGTCCCAACACCAAAATCAAAAAGTTAAAAACTTTAACAAAGCGTTTAGCTATAATACGCATATAAAAGAGGAATTCAATAGGTATCGTTTTGTAGGAAGTGTATACTTTTTTCTTCGAATACTATTATTTTTTGTATTAGCTATAGTTTTGAATACTATCGAATAATTCTACAGACGCTTTAAATTTCAAAAACAATTTAATGAACATAAAAATGTGTCTGGATATAATACATTTTTCATAAGTATGAAAACTTTGAAATTTAGTACTAGATATTTTTTTAATAATTATAGATGTACAATATGTCAGAAGTTATTACTGTAAAAAATGTGTAAACGTTAATGCAGATATTCTAATCAAACATTGAATACAGCACACAATATCCCAGTATTTAACCTTTTTTTTTTTTTTTTTTTTTTTTTTTACAAAAATGAAATACATTAGGCGCCATCTTTAGGCAAACATCGTCAGAAGTAAATAATAATAATAATAATATCTCGAAAACTAATTCAAATTTTAAAATCCATAGATCTTATGTGATATCCTCGGATCAATGCGGATAATTGGTATTAATATTATTGCTTTGGAATTCACTTTCTAGGAAGAAGAGTTCAAAAATACAAACATACCGTCAGATTTTAATATAATAGATACTATTTCAGAATTATACTTACAGCCTTTCGTTAAAAAATCTTTATCATATTATTTCTAGGATATCTATATATATAAAAGCTCTGTGTGTATGTCCTGTATACAAATCTTCAATTTTTGACCGATTTGCACGAAACTTCATGTACATACGATTTAGAACTTGGAAAAAGTCACTGTCTACTTTTAAAAATTATCAGACTACTATTTATCTCTTTTTTTTTACCACTTCCATAATTTAACATTATAGAAATATCTCTTTTTAATTTTCTAATTAAATCGTTTCTTTCCCGTTGCCACACCCTAAAAAAATGACACAATAATGTGAAAAAAAGTAACGATAACGCGTTGCTATATTTTTGCATTTTTGAAATTGACGTCATTCTAAACAGAAAACGCACATCTATATATATAAAATAAAAACTTCAACTATAAGAGCGGTATAATGACGTAGCACCTTAATTTAATTGTTTTTTAAAATTAAAATATCTACTTTAATGACCAACAGTCAAATTTCATGAAAACAATTTAGGAACAAGAAAAAAAAGGCTAGATATGACCTCACATTCCATCAAATCTTTTCAACGTGTAGTCATCTCACCGTAAATAAATGGCTCCTATATTTTGTTTACTTCTTCGTTTGTATACTATAGACATAATCTGTTAAGTTCGTGTTTTATTTTATGTTATTTTTGGCGTTTTAATTTCGTTTGCCAATTTAGTTATTGAATATTACACGAAAACAAACAAATTCTAAATTAGTTACAATGTTTTTGAACAATTGAGAGAATATTTTGTAATTGGATTACAAGCATATTTAAAAAATATGCATGCTTGAAAATTACTTTAAAATACATAAAAAATCTGTAAATTGAGATAAACATTACAAAAAAACTTATTGAAAGTACTTTTGTTTTCTATAAGACGTTGAAACAATCGAATGTGCGAGGTTTAGAGGTTAAATTGCATTAAAAGGGAAATTAATTATTGTGTTAGATTGTTGCCACAGAAAATATGATACCAGGTTACTCATAGACATATCTTTTCCTTATACCATTGCATTAAGAATAAACGGGTTCATTTTTCGTAGTCGGGTTGCACGTGCCTTTAAAAATATCCATGCTTGAAAATTACTTTAAAATCAGAAAATTGATATACAATTTTGAAACAAATTTCATTTGAAAGAACTTTTTTCTATTCGACATTGTAAAAAATGAAATTGTGTGATGTTTAGAAGTTAGAAAAATTGCAGTAAAGGCGCAATTTATGAGTTACAATTTATGGGCACTGACACAGTGACATAGTGTACTTTATATATATACCATGCAAACAAGAAATTCACTAAATGGTGGATTTGGTGATTTGGAATGGTCAATTTGGTGGATTTGTTTTTTTCTTATTGTGAGAAAAATCACACATTTTTCTCTTACATCCGGCAAAGATAACGCCCATTCTGTTATTAAAGCTCAGGGATTTTACTATGGTTGCGAGACAATAACGTCATGTTTTCTGATTACCTTTTTAACGTTTTGTGGATGGGAATGAATGCACAAGTTTCAGTTATTGTGATTGCCGTATTATTTCGTTTTAATTTATTTTACCTGGAAGGCTCCTTATAATTGACACGAGCGAAGCCGAGTAGTTCTGCTAGTTTGCAATATAAACAATGACAAAAAAAAAAACTGTTTATAAAAAGTGGTAGTCAAAAATATAATTGCTATTTCCAGATAACTAGCTGAAATACAAAACGTTGCCCGAGATTTTAGGAATGTTTGTTTAGATAAATCAATTTCAAAATCAAACTCCTTACGGAATAATACTTGTCAACATTCGTTTAATTTTCCTTCAGTACATGATTTTTTCGCATATATGCTGTTCTTTTTTTATTATTATTTATTGAAAGCGTATAAAATTTACACTTTTATGCGAGTATTTAAAAAAAAAATGTGTCCTTAGCCTAAATAAGTATAATCTTGATTCTTGAAAAAAAAAAAAAAAAAAAAGCAATTTATCAAATTACAACGACCATTTGGAAAATGATTTTTTGGAAGACTAAAATTCAAGACATAAAAAATCGCACAGAGTTGATCATACATAACGTACGCCATGAATGAAACATTAATAGTGTTATTGCACGTAAAAATTCCAAGCAACAAAAATCGCCTGCGACTCGTACGTATTATCCACCTGAAACTTATGTATTATCCAAGCATTTCATTGGCTGTTTGGGAAAAGGATTTTCCATCGTCAAATTTCCAAGAAATCTGACGACTCATTTTAAAGGAATTTCATTCTTAAACTTCTAAACATCCCACACTATTACTTTTTACACCGTCGTATAGAGAAAAAAATTTACTTTTAAATGCAATTTGTTTGAAAGCTGTATCTCAATTTGTTTCTGAGTTATTAATTTTTTTGTAGTTTTTATTACTTTTTTGTCCTAGTGGCAGCAGAAGTTATCCATCTTTGTTGAAAGTAAAGGGAAATACATATTGCTGTATAGACCAATCAGGAAACGATTAATATGCGGATTAAACCAATGAAAACCTTCAGATATGCTTTAAATTTCCCATCCTGACGAGAACAATAACCATTTTTCCAAATGGTTAAAAAGGAAAGAAAAATGAAAATTCTCGTTTTGTAAATGAAATGTCATTCCTGACATCCCTTTCTCTTGTAAAGGCCATTAACCATAAATTCGTTTTAAATATCGCGTGATATTTAGTTGCTTGCTTTACTCACTCATATGATTTCTTGTATCTTTGTATTATTGTCAAACTTTCGAAAATGTCCGTTATACTTCATTTTTTATTTACTTCATATTCATATGGTTTTTATTTACTCATATTCATGCTCCTTGTATTATTTTCAATTATTTGAAAATGAATGCTCATCCCTATCTGGTTTTTTTTCCCCAATTTTTGTACTGTCCCAATCAGTTTTTTGAAAAAAAAAAGTAAGGAAAACTACTGATGTATTTACAAAAAAATGGATATTCGGATGTCAAGAGATTTTGTTCAATTGCTCTAAAATTTTCAAATCGATATTTTTGATTAGTTTTCTTAATTTTAGCCATTTCGTAAAAAGTACCAAAATTTACAGTACATATACATTTAACGTCTGAATTTAAAAACCATTAAAACACCAAATAAAATAAACAAAGACAGACTTGAGCACAGTTTTAAAATAAAATTTATAAAGACAATTAAAAACAATTAAAAATACAATATGTAAACGTTTCGCCAAGCGACACGCAAGGCATCATCAGTACAAAAAATATCCATTGCATTTCAAACGTCAGAACAAATCAAGAATAGTTACAGTTAGCTATTTTAAAAAGAAACAATATTCGCTAGGGACAGAACGAGCATCATTCAAAGCATGCGACCGCAATTCAGTGAACCAAACCTCAAGGAGCAATCTACCATGGCAGTTGTTGCAACAAGATTTCAAAATACTGGCGTTCGCAATGAGCTGAATATGATTCGTTTGAAGCGAATGCTGGACAGTTTTTGAATTCAAATTACTCTTTTTTAAAGCACCAGTATGTTCTTTTAGGCGAATTTCCAATGATCTACCAGTTTCACCAATATAAACACTATTGCAATCTTTACAAGGAATAATATAAACAACACCGGGTAATTTAGACTTATCATATTGAAATTTATGCTTATTGAAAAATGAACTCAATTTATTAATAGGTTTAAAAGAAACCCCAATATTGAATGATTTTAGAATGCCAGAAAGTTTTTCAGAAATTTCTTATAATAAGGAATACAGATAAAGGAGCTAGGTTTACTACGTTGAAAAGGGAGTGGAGTAGAATTTACAAAATTTAAAGTATTTTTAAAGATTTTTTTAACATGACCAATAGGGTAGCTATTATTAACCAAATCACGATAAATTTTACATTTCTCTATTTCAAAATCATTACTAGAACTGCAATATTTTATGGCTCTGAAGGCTAAAGTCTTAATAACTGTTATTTTATGGCTGAAAGGGCATAGTGGATTGAAATTAGTATACTGACCAGTAGAAGTAGGTTTTCTGTAAACAATAGTGGTGACAGATTGAGAGATATCAGTCGTGAGTCTGCAGATTAGAATGTCGAGAAATGGTAATTCAGCATTATTTTCTATTTCAACAGTAAACTTAATAGGGTTACCAATAGAGTTAGAAATCGTGAAAATATCATTTAAGTCTGCTTCTTTCACTATCAAAAAAATATCGTCGACATAACGTCTCCAAAAAAGAATACGTGGACCAAGTTCAGAATTAATAATATTTTCAATATTCTGCATTACAAGTTCAGCAATTACAACAGAGAAGGGGGATCCCATAGCGGTACTAGAAATTTGACTATAGAAGCAGTTATTAAATATAAAACAGTTTGAGGTCAAACAAAACTTAACCAATTCAACAATTTCTTCGACATTAAAATCAGTAGGGTGTGTAGGAATAGGCCAGATATCTTTAATAACTTTACAGACAAGATCAAAAGGGATTGAAGTAAACAAACAGCGAAACAACATCGAGAGGAGCCATGATGTAACCGATAGGGAATACAAAATTCTGTAAATCATCAAGAAATTTGTAAGGTGAATTAAGACTGTAATTGGAGTTTAAAGTAAGAGGTTTAAGAAGTGAGGATAAGTAGCTAGAAAGATTATATAAAGGGGATTTTGAAAAATCAATAATGGGGCGGAGAGGGATAGATGGTTTATGAATCTTCGGTAACCCATAAAAACGAGGGACAAGACCGGTGTAACATTTCAGTTTCGAAGCAGAATTTGGGGGGATTTTTTTTAAGTTTTTCAAATTTGGAAATAATAATGTTAATCTTACGTTAAATGGAAGGAGTTTGATCTTTCTTAAGTACAGAATATGTATTTACATCGTCAAGTAGTTCATGAGCCTTTGAATCATAAGCATCTTTATCCATAACAACATACGATAAAGGTAGAACTACTGTTGTTATGGATAAAGATGCTTATGATTCAAAGGCTCATGAACTACTTGACGATGCAAATACATATTCTGTACTTAAGAAAGATCAAACCCCTTCCATTCAACGTAAGATGAACATTATTATTTCCAAATTTGAAAAACTTAAAAAAATCCCCCCAAATTCTGCTTCGAAACTGAAATGTTACACCGGTCTTGTCCCTCGTTTTTATGGGTTACCGAAGATTCATAAACCATCTATCCCTCTCCGCCCCATTATTGATTTTTCAAAATCCCCTTTATATAATCTTTCTAGCTACTTATCCGCACTTCTTAAACCTCTTACTTTAAACTCCAATTACAGTCTTAATTCACCTTACAAATTTCTTGATGATTTACAGAGTTTTGTATTCCCTATCGGTTACATCATGGCTTCTCTCGATGTTGTTTCGCTGTTTAGTTCAATCCCTTTTGATCTTGTCTGTAAAGTTATTAAAGATATCTGGCCTATTCCTACACACCCTACTGATTTAAATGTCGAAGAAATTGTTGAATTGGTTAAGTTTTGTTTGACCTCAAACTGTTTTGTATTTAATAACTGCTTTTATAGTCAAATTTCTGGTACCGCTAAGGGATCCCCCCTCTCTGTTGTAATTGCTGAACTTGTAATGCAGAATATGGAAAATATTATTAATTCTGAACTCGGTCCACGTATTCTTTATTGGAGACGTTATGTCGACGATATGTTTTTGATAGTGAAAGAAGCAGACTTAAATTATATTCTCACGATTTCTAACTCTACTGGTAACCCTATTAAGTTTACTGTTGAAATAGAAAATAATGCTGAATTACCATTTCTCGACATTCTAATCCGCAGACTCACGACTGATATCTCTCAATCTGTCACCACTACTGTTTACAGAAAACCTACTTCTACTGGTCAGTATACTAATTTCAATTCAATATGCCCTTTCAGCCATAAAATAACCGATATTAAGACTTTAGCCTTCAGAGCCATAAAATATTGCAGTTCCAGTAATGATTTTGAAATAGAGAAATGTAAAATTTACGTGATTTGGTTAATAATAGCTACCCTATTGGGCTTGTTAAAAAAAATCTTTAAAAATACTTTAAATTTTGTAAATTCTACTCCTCCCCCTTTTCAACGTAGTAAACCTAGCTCTTTTATCTGCATCCTTTATTATAAGAACATTTCTGAAAAAAATTCTGGCATTCTAAAATCATTCAATATTGGGGTTTCTTTTAAACGTATTAATAAATTGAGTTCCTTTTTCAATAAGCATAAATTTCAATATGATAAGTCTAAATTACCCGGTGTTGTTTATATTATTCCTTGTAAAGATTGCAATAGTGTTTATATTGGTGAAACTGGTAGATCATTGGAAATTCGCCTAAAAGAACATACTAGTGCTTTAAAAAAGAGTAATTTGAATTCAAAAATTGTCCAGCATTCACTTCAAACGAATCACATTCCGCTCATTGCGAACGCCAGTATTTTGAAATCTGGTTGCAACAACTACCATGGTGGATTGCTCCTTGAGGCTTGGTTCACTGAATTGCGGTCGCATGCTTTGAATGATGCTCGTTCTGTCCCTAGCGAATATTGTTTGTTTTTAAAATAGCTAACTGTAACTGTTCTTGATTTGTTCTGACGTTTGAAATGCAATGGATATTTTTTGTACTGATGATGCCTTGCATGTCGCTTGGCGAAACGTTTACATATTGTATTTTTAATTTTTTTTTATTGTCTTTATAAATTTTATTTTTTTAACTGTGCTCAAGTCTGTCTTAGTTTATTTTATTTGGTGTTTTAAAAGTACCAAAATGTTTATTGTTACAAGCCATTCGTTGCCACCGGCAAAACAGATATAACCGTTTTTTCGCCACCACGTACATAAATATATATTATACATGTTATACACACATACATACATATATATGTATGTATAATATATATATATATATATGTATAATATATATATATATATATGTTCCCGCCGATAGCTCTTTCTCAAATAATCACTGCACACAACTCACAATAAAATAAAACTAGCGGACTGTATTACTAATTAAATTTTAATTCACAAACAATAAATGGATCAAGAGCCGATATTTACACTACTCCTCTGATCGGCGTCTCGAACACAACTCACAAGTTTCAAAACAAACCACATAGATGGCGCTTCTAGCGGCAACATACCGCCGGGCCTTGAATGTTTCAAACATTCAATACTATAATATGATATCAATTTAAATTACAATCTCAATAATACAATTTTTTTCTTGGCATACACACTAGATGAAATGTTAAATTTACAAATATAAACACAAAAATATAATAATACACTACACTACAAAATTTTTGTTTAAATAAATAAAATGTATGAATTCGAGTAGTTAATGTGGTTTCATTCACATGAGGCAAAACAACAATTTTTGTTAGTGGCCGTTTATATGTGCCATTCTTATCCTTTAATGTTACAACTCTAATTATACCATCTTGGCCTGGATGGATTTTAACAATTCTTGCCAAATGCCATTTTAAAGGGCTATAATTATCAGGATTTGTTACCAAAACTAAATCTCCCTCTTTTATCTATATTCTTCCTTTATGCCATTTGGGCCTATTTAAGAGCTTATTTAGATAGTCTGATGACCATTTTTTCCAAAGATGTTGTGTCAATTTTTGAACTAATTGCCACCTGCTCAACCTATTCATAGGGATTTCAGTATAATTCGGTTCAGGTAAGGCCATTAAAGATGAGCCAATAAGAAAATGAGCAGGTGTCAAAGCTTCAACATCATTTGGATCATTTGAAAGAGGGCAGAGTGGACGAGAATTAAGAACAGCTTCGATTTGAATAATGAGAGTCAAGAGTTCCTCATAACTTAAAATAGTTTTACCTACAACACGCTTTAAATGACATTTAAGTGATTTAACACTTGCCTCCCATAAACCTCCAAAGTGAGGGGTTGAAGGGGGATTAAAATGCCACTCGATTCCTTCATTAGCTAAATAATTTTGAATTTCCTCCTCACCTTTATCCTTAAATAAAGATCTGAGAATTGCTCTTAATTCTTTATTGGCACCAACAAAATTTCGACCATTATCACTAAAGATATCTGAAGGTTTGCCTCGCCTCGCAATAAAGCGTTTAAGTGCTGCTAAAAACGCTGCACTTGTTAAATCACTGACAATTTCAAAGTGCAATGCCTTTGTAGTAAAACATACAAAAATACAAATAAAAACCTTTTTTACCTGTTTACTCCTATCTGTGGAATTTTTTACCTCAAAAGGACCGCAGTAGTCTAATACAGTGCGTGTAAATACTCTGGATACCGTTACTCTTGCTGCTGGCAAATCAGCCATCTGTTGCTGCGAAATTTTAGAATTAATTTTCTTACAAATAATACAATTAAAAATAATTTTTCTAACTACATTTCTGCCATCTAAAATCCAAAATTGAGTTCGGATGAGAGACATTGTGGTTTCTGAACCTGCATGGAAATATAAAACATGAAAATAATTAATAACACAAAATGTAAAATTATGTTTTGCAGGGATAATCATAGGATATTTTTGGTGATCGGATAAGTTACTGTTTTTCAGTCTACCACCAACACGAATGCAGCCATCACTGTCTAAAAATGGACACAAGTTTATGAGTTTGCTATTGTTAGGGATAGCAGTACCCCTTTCTAAACACTGGATTTCTTTCACGAATGAAGTCCTTTGAATGTTCTTTACAATGCACAATACGGACTGAGGGAGTTCACTGCTAGATAAAGTTCCAGCTGTAGGATATAAAGGGTTTCTACAGTTATATATGAATCGTTTACACCATGCTACTACTCTTTGTAGTTTGATGAACGAAGAACAGTTATTAATTATGTCTAAAGGTTCAAGAGTGTTAACTAAGGCACATACTTGTGTCACTGATGGTGATTTCAATTCACGCAAAAACAGCTCATTGGTTTCAGCAGGATTGCTATCGGGACACTCGACCACCTCAGGCTGTTGTAGGAATGCTGGACCGAACCACCACAGTTCACACTGTTGAATCTTGATGG
The DNA here is from genome assembly GCA_963932465.1 of Maratus speciosus. Lineage (NCBI taxonomy): Eukaryota > Metazoa > Arthropoda > Arachnida > Araneae > Salticidae > Maratus > Maratus speciosus. Next base: position 296,154,910 of record OZ010799.1, read on the forward strand.
GATCTATACCTCTAGAAATAAGGTCAGCAGGATTTTGCTTAGAAGGTACGTAATGCCACTGTTCAACCGAAGTTAAACTTTGTATAATTGATATCCTGTTTGCTACGAATGTCTTAAGATCATTGGATTCTTTTTTTAACCATGCAAGTACAATGGTGCTGTCTGTCCAAAAATAAGTTTTAGAAACTTCTAGTTTTAAGGCACTTAACACCTTCTTCATTAACTTAGATAGCAGGACTGCAGCAGAAAGTTCAAGACGCGGAAAAGTGACATGCTTTAGAGGAGCTACTCTGGACTTACTAGTAAGTAGCTTAACAGCAGAATCACCACAAAAATTAGTAGATTTCACGTAAATGACCGCTCCATAAGCAATCTCAGATGCATCAGAAAATCCATGTAGTTCTATACAAATAGACTGATCAATAAGAATACATCTAGGGATACTGATCAGATTTACACATTTTAAGGACGTAAGAAATTCATTCCACTCCTTATTTTCTTTCACTGGGAGATAATCACACCAATCTATTTTCAGCAACCATAATTTTTGCAGAAACACCTTAGCCCTTGTAATTATTGGATCTATCAAACCCAAAGGGTCAAATATTCTAGCAATTTGTGAAAAGACTGATCGTTTAGTGTATAATTCACTTTGCTCGATAATTAAGTTAAACCCAAAGCAATCTGGTTGAGGCTTCCACAATATTCCCAAAGTTTTTGTCTCATTAGAAAAAGAATATTCAGATTCTGAAGTATTACATAAAAGAGCAAAATTATTTACTGCCCATTTATGGAGATCCATGCCTCCTCTATTTAACAAAGATATCAGTTGTTGCTGAATCTCCTTCGCTGTGTCTAAATCATCTGCTCCTGTTAGGATGTCATCCATGTACACATCCTGCAACAACACATTCGCAGCTAAAGGAAATTCATTTCCTTCGTCTCTGGATAATTGCATTAAGGTTCTTGTAGCTAAAAAAGGAGCACTAGTTGTGCCATAAGTAACAGTACATAGCCTGTACACTTTTACTGGCTCATTCACCCCAGGTTTAAATACTATTCGTAATAAATCACGTTGACTCGGATGTATTAATATCATACAATACATTTTTTTAATATCAGCTACAAAAACAAACTGATGCTTTCGAAATCGCAACATTATAGAAAATAACTCATCCTGGATTGTTCCTCCGTTAAACTGCAAACCGTTTAATGATTTTCCTGTAGAAGTTAAGGAACTGGCATTATACACGACTCGTAATGGTGTACTACTTGATTCTTTACGGAATACGCAATGATGTGGAATATAATAAGTGACTTCTGGCTCTTCAGATTCTATCACTTCTTCCATGTGACCCATACTTAGATATTCTTCCATAAATGCTTTATAAAGATCATTAACTTTAGGTTCTCTAACTAAGCGCTTCCATAATGGATTTAAAATATTCATTGCCTTTTGTTTTCATTCGCCAAGACAAGATATATCTTCATTTAGCTGCATTTTCACCATATATTGTCCATTTTCAGTTCTAGAATAATTATTCCGAAAATGTTCTTCACAAATTTCTGCTTCCTTAGTTTTAGAAATCTCAGACTCTCTCTCTATGTTTTCTATTTCCCAAAACTCTTTAATTATTTTTTCTAATTCCAAATTATCTGTAATTAACCCACAATGTATACTACTTTCACCCCTAGCCGGAAGGCTTCCACTGACAATATACCCGAATACACTGTTTTGGAACACAATTTTAGTATTTAATGTTTGCGGATAAATTTGACCTGGTCTTAAAAATTCATAGAAATTTTCTGCACCTAAAAGCAAATCAATCGGGCCTGGGACATTAAATTTTTCATCGGCTAATTTGATGTTATTTAACACTGGGATAGAAGTCTCAAGCGGCCTAGACGGCGTAAATTCTGTAATTTTCGGAACGACTAAAAAGTCTAATTTTAAATGAAAATCCTTATCTCTATTTGAAACAGTTGTGTTAACCCTAGATCTAACATTCAACGATAAATTATTTATACCTGAAATAGAAATGTTAGTCTTTTCTGTTTTCAAATTAAGTTTATCTACTAACTTTTTACTCATGAAGTTAGAGTTTGCTCCAACGTCTAATAGTCCTCGTACCTCATGAAAATTACCTAATTCATCTTTTATTAAACAAACAAATGTGCTAAGTAACACAGCTTTTAAATCATTAGCCAAATTACATGTCGTTGAAAATAAATTGTTTTGAGTATTAGCTGGGAAAGGCTGAAATACTGGAGCCGAAACATCCAAATTAGATTTATTACCTCCTTTATTTATATGACTCATTTCCTGTGAAATTACCTCTTGGTTTTCAACTTTATTTATTTTTTGTTCGCGAGGAAAATGCAAAGTTACATTGTGCCTTTTCCTACAAATAATACACGAGAATTTAGATTTACAATCGACTACTTTATGATGCATAAGACAGTTAAAACAAAGGTTTTTTGCCTTTACCAGCTCAACTCTATCACTCACTGACATATTTTTATAAACAGGACATTTATGCAAAGGATGATTTTCATTACATGACAATATACATTTAGAATTTTTTACATCAGTTAGAAAAACTTTAGAAACTGGCCTGGAATAATTATTTTTATTATTCGACCTAGAATTATCAACCACAGGTTTTCCCTTTGATGTGTAATATAAATCTATCTCCCGAGATAACTCAATTGGGTGAAACCAAGAATCTCCTTGTCTAACATTTATAAAACAAGTAACATCCTTATCAAGCGTCTGACAAATTTTATCAGAAATCACTAACTTTTTTAAAGTTTCAAAATCTGTCACATTTCTCAATTTTAAATAATAATCCCAACTCGTTGTTAATCGGGATGCAAATTGTACATACGTTTCATTGGGTTGACGTTGTGCTTTTCTAAAATGTTCTAAACAAGTTTGGGGAGTTGGCTCAAATTCTCTAAGTACTATAGCTTTCACCTTTGAATAATCTTCTAATTCCCCATCCTTAATGTATGTAATAACATTTGTTGCCCTTTCCCCTAACAGATTTAGAAGAATTTCCGATTTATACTTTTCTGGGACATTTTTGGAAATAAAGGCCCTTTCTAAAGACGAGAAAAAGTACCCCCAACCTTCCGGTCTAGACGGTATTTTGATTGTAAGCGTTCTTATGCTCTTAATGAGAGAGTCTAAAGATTCTATGCTTTCTCCCTTCTCGAAATCATTTAATTTTTCACTTTTGGTTTCTGCACGGGCCTTCGCCAACTCAAGCTCTAATTTTGTACGTTCAATTTTTAAATTTTTTTCAAGTTCTAATACCTTCGCTTCCTCATTTTTTCTCTCCTCTATAATATTATTGGCCATTTCTTCGACCAATTTAGAATCTGCTTTATATTTATCACTTTCTTTTATTAAATTCATTAAATCATAATTAGTTAATTTTGTGTCAGAAATATCAATCCCTAATTCAAAAGCTACCCTTTGGTAATCTTCTTTTTTCGCGCTTTTGAACATTTTAATAAACATAGTTCACAATAAATAAATAAATAAATCTCACATACCTCCAAAAATAAAGATGAATGACTTTTACCAAACTGCTGGGTTGCGGCAGAAAAAATATTTCGTTTCTTTTATTTATTTCATTTGTCTTCTCATAATCAGCATTTCGAAATAACTTTGTTATTCTCTGCTTTAAATGATCGCTTACGATTGCGCAACTCTGCACTGAAAGAACATTATTATTTTTGTTCTTGAATCAAAACAACTGATTGACTTAAACTCTTCGTAATAAAGTATATATATATATTTTTAACACCACACTATTAAAGCAATATTATAATAAGGTATTAAATTAAAAAGGAAATGCACAAATTCTCATAAAAAGGAAAACACTTAATTCGTTTCGGTACAGTTATACTCGTTGACTCTAAAATCGAATCACTTTAAATACCTAATTAAACGCTTGTTCTTTATTCCGGTGAGGGGGACCAAAAAAAGGTGTTCCCGCCGATAGCTCTTTCTCAAATAATCACTGCACACAACTCACAATAAAATAAAACTAGCGGACTGTATTACTAATTAAATTTTAATTCACAAACAATAAATGGATCAAGAGCCGATATTTACACTACTCCTCTGATCGGCGTCTCGAACACAACTCACAAGTTTCAAAACAAACCACATAGATGGCGCTTCTAGCGGCAACAATATATATATATATGTATAATGTATATATATATATGTGACGGGGAATAGGAGACTCATACTCGAATAATAACACTTGCTAACTTTAAGAATTAAATATATTAAATGAACTATTTACACTATATACAATTACAATTAAGTAGAACATTAATGAAATTAAACACTCATTCGTCTTAATGCGTCTTAATGAAACGTCGTTGAGAGCTCGGTGTTTTGCAACAACCTCTTTTACCTTCTTTTCCCGCGTCTGTCGAATGTTCTAAAAAAGGTATTCTTCTACGCCGACTCGTGGCGCTGCCGTCGTCTCTTACAGACTGTTGCCACAGGTCACACTCGTCCATCCTGATACGCACGACTTCGTGCGCACCATACACTTAAATACAAACTTTAAAAATAATACCATATCTTTAAAAAAAATTACACAGAATAAAACAGAAAAAAAAATAAAGAGAGAAAAAATGAAAATCGTCGTCAATGCCGATTGGCATTTCGTCTTCCATCTCGTCTTAAATGGTACTCGTCTTAAATTGTACCCGTCTTAAATGGTACTCGTCTTAAATCGTACCCGTCTTTACTTCGTACTCGTCTTTACTTCGTACTCGTCTTTACTTCGTACTCGTCTTAAATAAATAAATAAATAAATATACCCACCTATATACGTCTTAAAGTGGTACGTCTGAAAAACAGAAAGAAAAAAAAACACAAATCGGCATTAGTTTCAATATGTTTTTGGAGGGATTCCAAATTAGTTAAAAATGAAATTATGCGTTTAGATAACTCAGTTTCTGTGCCATCTATTTCGATGCGTAAAATAGTGGCAATAGTTATAAGTTCAAGTAAAGAAAAAATTTTAGCGGTGTCCTCTACTTTACTCGTAAATTCATCATCGGTTTCACAGAATGGAAATCCCGTAATTGCTCGTATTCGCGATCGATTTAAACGATCGCCTTCAGATGAAAACAAAAGTTTATGCAAAATTTTTATTCGATTCGTCTTTTCGTTTTTCAATGCAAAAGCGATGACTGGAATGTCATTTAAAATCATGATGAAAAGAAAAAAAAAAACAGTAAACAGTACTCACCCACTAATTTCTGTCGTTGAAAAAAGATGAATCAATTTATTTCCAGTTTGGAATAATACATTGCTGCAGTTATTTCAAAATAACTGAAGAGTTGCCCAGTCGCCAAGGCTGTAGAAAAAAAAATTGTATTCTTCACACACGACATGATCTTTATAAATTTACAGCTCCGGTTTACTTTCTGAAAGAATTTTGGCGTCGTTATAAAAATGATACTTGTCTTGTCTAGGGTAGAGAATTGAAAACAAAAATAATCCAATCCTGGCTCAAGCCCTCATGTGACGGGGAAAAGGAGACTCATACTCGAATAATAACACTTGCTAACTTTAAGAATTAAATATGTTAAATGAACTATTTACACTATATACAATTACAATTAAGTAGAACATTAATGAAATTAAATACTCATTCGTCTTAATGCGTCTTGATGAAACGTCGTTGAGAGCTCGGTGTTTTGCAACAACCTCTTTTACCTTCTTTTCCAGCGTCTGTCGAATGTTCTAAAAAAGGTATTCTTCTACGCCGACTCGTGGCGCTGCCGTCGTCTCTTACAGACTGTTGCCACAGGTCACATATATATATGTATAATAATAATAAAAATTTTCGACTCTTTTTTTTAGTAAAACTATTCCAAATTCTTAATATTTTTCTTTTTTTACCTATCTTTAATAATATCTTAATATCTTTTGTCTTTTATTTCATGCATGAAAATTTGCGTATTCTTTTATTGTTCTAAAAACCTTAATCCAGTCGTCTAATCTTATAAAACCCATTAAATTACTTTTTCCTTTTCTTCTAAAACTAAATTCTTTTTCTTTCGAATATTTTTTAATATCAGTTGTTCTTTGGTGTTCTATACTCACAATTCCATGCGCCCGCCAGCATTTAATGGCGCTTTAATTCTGGCGCCGTATAAAGAGTTCATTATCGACGTCATCCCTTCCCATCGAATCGTAGCTTGTTTTTTGTCCCATTCCTCCCCATCTCTGTGCTGGAATTGGTTTTCTATTTTTCTGTTTCCGTCCGCGTTCTGTTGCTTGTTGTGCATATATCGTTACATCGGCGAGGAGCTAGAGAATTTACGTTTTTCCGGTTGTTTAATTAAGCTGTGTCGCTTGGAGTGAACGTTCTAATGTGTAGATCCTAATCTTGTAACATCTAAAATTTTATGAAGTGAATAATCGATTATTGAGAATTGATGAAACAGATACTGGGAATGTTCGATATGTTTTTGTTAAATAAACCAGTTTAAAGTTACGATGACTCTATTCATTATGTGAGGGGAAATTCTCAATGTTTATTAAGCCTGTCTTGCTCGCCACCCTGACTGCAATCCGATATTTTCATGATAACGGATGGTTGGCCTTGAATGCTCCACTACGTTTTATTTCGAGGTGTACTAGTGTCGCCGAAATATCTGAAAGTCGATAGCAAAATTCTACATATATATATATATATATATATATATATAACCATTATATAATTACAATTCATCATCTATTTCCGATTACTAAAATTAATTGATGCTAAATTTATTAATTTAATAAATTTAGCATTAATACATAACACTGACATTATTACAAATTAAAGATGGAACCTTTAACTTTTAATACAAAATCAAGCACAATACCACTAATTCACTAGTACACTGCGGACGATTAATCCATATAAAACATATGAATTACCAACAAATTTTTATACAATAAACTATTAAAAACAAAAGTTACACATAGATATATTTAATTTTTTTTCATGTATTTAAAAATATATATTAGATTTTAATTCCATGCATTTATTACACTGAATTTCTTTTACATTTTTTTAAAGAAAACTTCCTGTTTCATTTTGAAAAAATAGCTTACAATTATCATTTTCTGTTTTGACAAAAATTATTATTTTTTTAATGCAAATTTAAACATGTTTCAAATTTTACATAAAACTATTTGCACAAAATTTACTACCTTAAGACAAAATTTACATAAATATTCATTGAGTAAATGCCCTTTTTGCTTTTTTGTCCAACTTTCCATTTAAGTGGCAAATTAATAAAATCTTTTCATTGTTTATTCATATTTCATTCCTTTGATTTACTTCTTTTTATCATCTTTTTTCTACGAATAATTTGATTATTTATTTTATAAAAGGCATCTTACGTTTCAATTCGTTTATTTAAATTTTTAAAATCTCTTTTGAAAGAAGTTATTGTAAAAGAAAGCATGGCCATTCCATTTAATAAAATAAAGAACTGTACTTTTTTCAATCATCTTGAATTTCCCAATTGTAAATACAGGAAAATATATGAATAATTAATATAGGCGATATATTTCTGTTTTATCACTTATTCATACTTAGATTTTAGTACTTACTTTCAGTATTCTGGGGGGAGGGGGGGGGGGTCATTGAAAAAAAAAATCATTTAATTTTTAAAATTCACCTTCTGTGTATTTATCTTTCTTCGTTTTTTTCATTTCTTTTAATTTCCGCTGTTATATTGCAATAACGTAATGTCACTGTAATTATTAATTAAAACAAATAGTTGTTTTATGTATCATATTGTTCTGTTACTTTATTTACAACAATTAAACTGCATTATCTTAACTGTCGTATTTAAATTACAGCTTTATAAATCAGTTTGTCACGAAATTTTGTTTCATAATTTTCTACACTATATGTATATGAACTTTCGTAAAAAAATCATTTAAAAATACTACTGTATTATTTCCAGGTCCTTTTCGGTCCCATTTATTTAACTTGCTTTCTTTTATGCATCTTCTATTTAACTCTATTTTTTTCATTTGCTTTTTCAAATTTTTGATAAGACATTACGATTACACATAGAAAAAATGCACATGAGTTTCAGATAATGCAAAAACATATGTATATTTCTTAAAATTTTCTTTAATTCCCTCACGCGTCACCTCCCCCTCCCCCCAAAAAAAATTAGTTTAAATTATTCATTCATAAAATTCATTTTCTGTTTTATTTGACTAACATTTATACAAATGCTTGTATGTTTTTTCAAGTATAATTGAACAGAGAGCGTAATAAAAAGTAAAAAGAAAAAATGACGACGCTAAAATATCGAGCTTTGAACTTCCAGTTCATTTTTCAGGTATAATAGAACACAGCGTAATAAAAAGATTAAACAAAAAAAATATGATGCAAAAATATTGAGATTAAACTTCACGCTCGTGCCAAAATTAGTTTTACACTATTAATTTTGCCGTTCAATATTAAAATGTTCGTTATTATTTAATACAACGTAGCAAATATTTTTGTTTTTTTATGACATAGAAATAAATAAATGCAGAAAGCATTGTCTAAATTAATTACAGGCTTGCGCTAAAATGTGGAAAATAACTTACATTTTGTTTTTCCATTCAAGGGTAAAATATTTTCTGGCATATTGTACTGCTTCCCATATTACAATTTAGTCCTTTTTTACCTCTCATCTCTGGGACTATCTCTGAAAATCATTCCGTGTAATCGGTGAAATATTTCATGATTATTTCTAAGTGGAAAATGTTGTTGCATATAACTCTAAAACCACGCAATTGTTGTTCTTCAGCGCTCAAAAAACAATTGTTTTTTTTTTTTCTTTCAGTTTGCATGCATTTGACTTGAAGCATTTTAAAAAATTTATGTATAAGTTAATCTTATAAATAAAAAATAACCTATGTTGCTATTCAAACTCATTTATTTTTTTTGGAAATGTAATTGCTACATATATATCATCGAACGATCATTATTTCTTTGCTATCATCCCAAAATCAATAATCTTTTCTGTGATTTACTTTACCTCCATTTTAGCTTACACGGTGAATTCTGGAATTTATGTATGTAAAAACGCATTAAACACAATCGTTCATTTTATTTTATGGGTTGTTATTTTTTCTTTCAGAATTTAACTACAGCAAAAAATAAGATCAAATTTCGAAAATGATTTGTAATTAAAGTTGGATAAAATAAATTTATATTTAAAATGAATAAAAAAATATGACAGTGTCAAAGTTCTTTTGTTTTTTACGTACTTCCTCAATATAGAAAAAAAAACGAATTGAAGAATAACGAACAAATTTTTAAAATGATTTACTTCACATCTTTCATGAGATAAAATAAAAGTTTTTTGCAAAAAACACATATAAAATTGTTTCAAAATTCTTACTAAGAATAAAAGAGTAAAAATCTAATGCGATTGGCAATGCATAGAGATGAAAAGAAATATAAGACATCTCAATTTTATGCTGAAGAAACAAAATTTAGAAAATGTCCTCTTTCCTATAATATTTGAAACCATACAATTAAAGCATGCACTGAATAATTCCGCAAAATACCTTGCATTTTAAAATACTCTCCAAATTGTCAGCGTATTATTATTAGTATAGATTAAAATCAGTGTACGTTGTACAAATTATAATAATTAGTAATTTTGATTTAAGGGGGTAGGTCATTCAGCTTCGGAATTCTCCTCCGTAATGTTAAATCTAAGGACTTTTGATCCATTCTTATATTTAAAATATCTTTTCGGGAAATTCATATTTTTAACATATTTTTGTGTACTATTTTTAAAGGTTGTCTTCTTTTTCTTATTATTCAAAATATTTCGAAACTCTATGCTGAATTTAACATTTTATGTGTTAAAAGCGGGTGAACTGTGAGTAAGATTTTAACCTTCCGTCTACCAGACGGGTCCATTGGACCCGACAGCAATATTTAATGTAAATTTTTCTCATGAAAAATAGCATTCAAAGTTTCGCGATTACATGACTTTTCCTGCAATTGTCTCCTCTATGTATATGCAATTGCGATTAAAATTTTGTTCGAAATTTTTTACCTATTTTTAATTTGTTTCATTGTTTACCACGCGGGTCCATTGGACCCAACATTAAAACAAACGTAATATACTGTTGCTTTCTTTTTCTAGGGTTGCCATAAATCATGAAAAGGAGCAGGGTTACCATAATTGGCTGTTTATCGCCCATTTGGCGATGGATTTTTAGCGCCAATCTCGCCAAATTTGGCGACTTTATAATGAAGTTTTGAGAACATTCTAGACTGATCTAGTAAACTTCGTGCTCTCTATATAAAAGGTTACTTCTGGTTCAGAGAGTCATTTATCAACAGACACAGTTAGTGAACGAATGGTGTCTATTGATGTTTTTGAGTCTTTTCATTGAAAATAGGACTTGATATTTGAAGACAAGTAATAAGTGTAGTTTGTACGTGCTTTGTTATTTTACAAATATTCATCATTTTCTTATTTCCTAACTTATTTTTTGTTAAAAACTGAATTGAAGATGAACAGAAAAAAAGTATTGACTCAAGAGGAAATTCAAAAAAATTATGGAAAATCCGGACGATATAGATTTCGACACCGATGATGAAAATCTGTCGTCTGATGAAGGTGAAGTAGATTATGTGTTAAAATGTTCGTTATTATTTAATACAACGTAGCAAATATTTTTGTTTTTTTATGACATAGAAATAAATAAATGCAGAAAGCATTGTCTAAATTAATTACAGGCTTGCGCTAAAATGTGGAAAATAACTTACATTTTGTTTTTCCATTCAAGGGTAAAATATTTTCTGGCATATTGTACTGCTTCCCATATTACAATTTAGTCCTTTTTTACCTCTCATCTCTGGGACTATCTCTGAAAATCATTCCGTGTAATCGGTGAAATATTTCATGATTATTTCTAAGTGGAAAATGTTGTTGCATATAACTCTAAAACCACGCAATTGTTGTTCTTCAGCGCTCAAAAAACAATTGTTTTTTTTTTTTTCTTTCAGTTTGCATGCATTTGACTTGAAGCATTTTAAAAAATTTATGTATAAGTTAATCTTATAAATAAAAAATAACCTATGTTGCTATTCAAACTCATTTATTTTTTTTGGAAATGTAATTGCTACATATATATCATCGAACGATCATTATTTCTTTGCTATCATCCCAAAATCAATAATCTTTTCTGTGATTTACTTTACCTCCATTTTAGCTTACACGGTGAATTCTGGAATTTATGTATGTAAAAACGCATTAAACACAATCGTTCATTTTATTTTATGGGTTGTTATTTTTTCTTTCAGAATTTAACTACAGCAAAAAATAAGATCAAATTTCGAAAATGATTTGTAATTAAAGTTGGATAAAATAAATTTATATTTAAAATGAATAAAAAAATATGACAGTGTCAAAGTTCTTTTGTTTTTTACGTACTTCCTCAATATAGAAAAAAAAACGAATTGAAGAATAACGAACAAATTTTTAAAATGATTTACTTCACATCTTTCATGAGATAAAATAAAAGTTTTTTGCAAAAAACACATATAAAATTGTTTCAAAATTCTTACTAAGAATAAAAGAGTAAAAATCTAATGCGATTGGCAATGCATAGAGATGAAAAGAAATATAAGACATCTCAATTTTATGCTGAAGAAACAAAATTTAGAAAATGTCCTCTTTCCTATAATATTTGAAACCATACAATTAAAGCATGCACTGAATAATTCCGCAAAATACCTTGCATTTTAAAATACTCTCCAAATTGTCAGCGTATTATTATTAGTATAGATTAAAATCAGTGTACGTTGTACAAATTATAATAATTAGTAATTTTGATTTAAGGGGGTAGGTCATTCAGCTTCGGAATTCTCCTCCGTAATGTTAAATCTAAGGACTTTTGATCCATTCTTATATTTAAAATATCTTTTCGGGAAATTCATATTTTTAACATATTTTTGTGTACTATTTTTAAAGGTTGTCTTCTTTTTCTTATTATTCAAAATATTTCGAAACTCTATGCTGAATTTAACATTTTATGTGTTAAAAGCGGGTGAACTGTGAGTAAGATTTTAACCTTCCGTCTACCAGACGGGTCCATTGGACCCGACAGCAATATTTAATGTAAATTTTTCTCATGAAAAATAGCATGCAAAGTTTCGCGATTACATGACTTTTCCTGCAATTGTCTCCTCTATGTATATGCAATTGCGATTAAAATTTTGTTCGAAATTTTTTACCTATTTTTAATTTGTTTCATTGTTTACCACGCGGGTCCATTGGACCCAACATTAAAACAAACGTAATATACTGTTGCTTTCTTTTTCTAGGGTTGCCATAAATCATGAAAAGGAGCAGGGTTACCATAATTGGCTGTTTATCGCCCATTTGGCGATGGATTTTTAGCGCCAATCTCGCCAAATTTGGCGACTTTATAATGAAGTTTTGAGAACATTCTAGACTGATCTAGTAAACTTCGTGCTCTCTATATAAAAGGTTACTTCTGGTTCAGAGAGTCATTTATCAACAGACACAGTTAGTGAGCGAATGGTGTCTATTGATGTTTTTGAGTCTTTTCATTGAAAATAGGACTTGATATTTGAAGACAAGTAATAAGTGTAGTTTGTACGTGCTTTGTTATTTTACAAATATTCATCATTTTCTTATTTCCTAACTTATTTTTTGTTAAAAACTGAATTGAAGATGAACAGAAAAAAAGTATTGACTCAAGAGGAAATTCAAAAAAATTATGGAAAATCCGGACGATATAGAATTCGACACCGATGATGAAAATCTGTCGTCTGATGAAGGTGAAGTAGATTATGTTGAAATACATAATGAAATTTCTGATTCCTACTCAGAATCTGATAATGATTCCAATGAAGTAAATGTAGCAACCACAAGTACTTCAAATTCTACTTTTGTTTCCAAAAATAATTCACAGATCTGGTATAAGAATGAAGTTGCCAGACCACAAGGAAGACGTACTGAAATCAATATTTTACGTGAAAAATCTGGACCTTCAAGATTTGCAAATCGTGAAGTGGATTTTATATCATCCTCATTTCTTATCTATTTCCGAAAAAGACTTTTGGAAATTATAGTAAAATGGACAAACGCGGAAGGCAATAGAGTATTCGATAAAGAGTGGAAACCTATAGATATTATAGAACTTAAAAAATTCATCGGACTTTTATTACTTATTGGAGTATATAAATCGAAAAATGAAACAGTAAGCGAACTTTGGAGCATAAAAAATGGAAGACAAATATTTCGGGACATTATGAGTCGCAATAGATTCACAAGTATATTACGTGTCATAAGATTTGATGATGCTGCTGAGAGGCGTAAAAGAAGATCAACTGATAAATTAGAGCCAATAAGAGAATGCTTTGAATTGTGGAATAGCTATTTACAAGACCCTTATATTCCTAATTGGTCTATGACTGTCGATGAGCAATTAGTTTCTTTTCGTGGAAAATGTCCTTTCCGTCAGTATATGCCATCTAAACCTGGAAAGTATGGATTGAAGTTCTGGGTTATTTGTGACAGCGTAACATCGTATGCTTGGAAACTGGAACTATATACAGGCAAAAATGAAGTAAGAGAATCTCATCAGGGAGAAAATGTAGTTAAAAGATTGACGAAGGAAATTGAAAATTCTGGTCGTAATATTACATGTGATAACTTTTTTACGTCATATGCATTAGCAACACATCTTACTTCAAAAAAATTATCTCTTATTGGAACAATTCGAAAAAATAAACCTGAATTACCCGCTGTGTTCACAAATCCAAAACATCGTTCTGTATATTCTACTTTATTTGGGTTTCAAGAGAAGGCGACCATCATCTCTTACTGTCCCAGAAAAGGTAGAATTGTTACTTTGCTAAGCACAATGCATAACACTTATGATATTGACAACAGCTTAGAAAAAAAGCCACAAATAATCCTAGATTATAATAAAACCAAAGGCGGAGTAGATACGATGGACAAAATGGTAACAGCATATAGTGTGAAACGCATGACACGTCGGTGGCCTTTGATTGTATTTTATAATATGATCGATATAAGTGCGATGAATGCATACATAATATGGTTGTCACTGAATGCTGAATGTGATCCGAAAATGAAAAAAAGGCGGAATTTCATTATTCAACTTGCAGAAGAATTAGTAGGTGAAGGAGGTATCGCCGTCTCAACATCTACTTGAGAACAACTTTACGCAAATAGTTTTGAACCGCCACGAAAAAAATCAAGATGTCATATTTGTCCCTCTAAAAAAGATCGAAAAACACGAACATTATGCAAGAAGTGTACGAAAAATGTTTGCGGAGAACATTCCGTCGTTATTTGTACTTCATGTACAGAATAATTTTATTATGATGAAAAACGTTTTGTAGTCATTATAATATACTATATATATTACTTTCTTACTGTATGTGTTACTTTCTTACTCTATTACTATATATATCACTTTTATATATTGTATAAGGTGCATTAATAACAAATATATTCATTGTAGATAAATGGGTGTTTTGTATATTTTGAAATCCTATATATTTTACATATGGGTCCAATGGACCCGAATGGTAGTTCTTGCATATACTTTTTTTTGGTAGTCTGAAGGTTAACACTTCATATAAAATTAAGTCTATACTTTAGAAATATTTTGGGAACTAAGAAAAAAAAAAGGGATTTTTTTTAAGATGAGAACATTGAAAACAGAAGTTAAAAATATTAATTTCCCGAGGAGATATTTTAAATATACGAATGCATCAAATACCCATAGACTTTACATTAGGGAGGGGAAATCGGAAGCTGGGTGACCAGTCCCCTTAATAAGTATATGTATGATTTTATCATAATTTGAAACAGGAAGATTTGAAGTTTGGAATTATTATCTAGTGAGCGATTGTTGGACCTATTTATCAATTAAAGCGGACTAAATGATCTGAGGCATAATATTATAACTATCTTAAACTGAAATCTAATGCTGCAATAAAACAAAAAACGCTTATTACACACGAAGTTAAATATAGAATAATAATAAGTAACAATATAATGTAATTATCAAGCCTTTTTAGTTTTAGACTTTGTATCCTTTTTAAGAAGATTTTTATTTTTCATGAGAATGTTTTGAATGAAGAAAATTATATTTTAAGCGATTTGAAATATAAATAAAACACGAGAAACATAAAAATGTAAATTAACTCAGAAATGTTTGTACTTAGTTTTAAAAGGAGACTGTTGATATGAACCATGATGTAATGTTATACTAACTCACTTGATATATCAGACATATATAATATTACAGCCGTGTTCAAGATAAAGTAACATGTACTTCTCTTCTGAATTTTTGTTCAGTACTTGATTAAATATGACATTAGTTTTATCTCACAGTTCGCCATGGTCGTTATAAAACGATTCACATAACTCATGACGAAACGAATCTTTCTGTGAAAACAGACAGAAGTTGTAACTTTTGCATTAATTTTTTAAAAGTTTTTATAACGTTGATCAAACAATAAAAACAAAAAATCAATCATACTTAGATGTTATTTTTTAATTATTATAGTAGCTTTAATACCGTATTTAATGATGCGATTCGTAAAAAAAAAAAAAATAAATAAATAAATTACCGAACCAACAGCATTCAATTCTATAAATGTAAATGAAATACTTTTTAAAATCAAATGTACGCATCAAAATATTTGTTTTACTCATTTATTTACCAACGTAGATTCCATTAAGACGATATTTTTAAGATGATAATTTATAAGTATCACACTAATTTAAAGTCGTATTTTACAATGTTGTTTTTAATGAAAACATACAGCACATACAGAATTCAATTCCAAAAATTTAATGAAACTTATATTATATTGCTATTGAAACTTATATTATATTGAAACTTATAATATATTATAAAACTTGCCATATTATATTATTATTGTTTTGAAATTATTTAAATTTTCCGTATAGATTAATTGGGTATGGTAGTACAATATATTGTAATCATTCTATTAACATTTGTATTTATTTAATATTTATATGAATAATGAAATATAATATGGTATTTTTATATTAGGATTTGTTGGGATATAGCAGTTGGTATATTATGAATGAATTAACTTATAATAGCATAATCTTGTGACAATTTGTTCAAATTAGTTTCAAGTTAATATCATAGATGGCAGCACTAAAATTTAAATTGGATTCTGTCTGATGCTTCGAATAGAATAATAATATCAATTTTTCACACATGGTGGAGCTTAATGTTGGCTATTTGCAATTTCGTAAACTTATAGTTTTGGAATTTTTTACTTTAGTTAAGAAAAAAAAAATTAAAGTGTTAAGAGGTAATTTAATTATTATGTAGTTATTTTCTATTTATATTATTTTAATTGCATTTATCACGGTATTTCAAAATAGATTATCTGTATACATTAGGTTTTAAAATCTGTGTTAACTTAACTGTAAAAATAACCTTAAATTTATCTAGCTTTTGGATACCATGTGCTGATGAGTATTTGGATAAAATAACTGATATTTTATTAGGTATTTCTTGTAATATAACTATTTTTCCTTGCTATAAATTAATTATTTAAAAGGTTGTATTGCTTTTTCCATTTCATAGCATTTAATTTTATTCTGTTTTCATCTTGAAACCATTCTCTTCGTTATATTGGTCGTTAGAGTACAGGAGAATTTTTTTTTCAGCTTTTAGCTTTTTTCCTCACAGAAAACGACTGATTTTGCTTATATAATTGAATTCTGTACTCTTGATAACGTAATTTAATATATAAGCTTTTCAATTATTTTTATCGAAATCCATATTCTTTTTTTTTCTTCATTATTAATTCTTGTTATATCGTACAAGGGACTTTATTTTATACATACCAGCTTGTTTATTAAGTTTTTGGTATCCATTCAGTGTATTTGGGGACACTGTATTGTTGTAAATTCATTCATACTATCACAATTATTGATGGTGGTCAGTAATGTTTAATTAATGGTTATACATATATATATATATATATATGTGTGTTATTTTATTTCATTTGAAAATTCTATTAATGGAAAATATTATAATATTTTAAATATTATATTATGGCTATATATATATATATATATATATATATATATATATATACAGGGTGTCCAACGAATACGACCCTGATTTCAAAATTAAATATCTCAAAAACAAAGATCAATAGAATTATGCGGTAAACGGTTTGTTTATTAGCTAAGCTGTAAAAATATTGTACAGAAGTTTCAAAACTTAGTTTCAAAACCGCTAACAGATGGCGCTGTAATCGCAATGCTTATAAATTGTGTTTTGAAGTCGAGAGCCCTAGCGTCTCAATCCTAGATGGCTAGAAGAACGAAAATTTGAAAGACCGTTTTTTCGTTGGGGTGATGTGCAGAAGTGGAGGCATCTGGTCACAGAATTATGGCCTCAGCTTCAATTTTAGAGAATTTTCATTAATAGAATTTTCAATAAAAAGTTTAGCAATCATTATATAAGAACTTAAAAAATATTTTATTTGGGTAATGTTCAGAAGCGGAACCATGTGTTGACAGAATTGAGATTTGTTTCAAATTTTGTTACAAGCTACTTCGGTCCGGTTACCAATATCTCTGTGAAATGTCTTTTCTCTCCTAATTGGTAGATCGTGGAATCAAATCCAAGTAGAGGCGGGTTTGAAAAAAATGGAAATCTTTACTTTTTAATATTTATTTAAACTGTGAAAAAAGTTTGAATAAAAAAATCTAAAGTTTCTGGTTTTGAAATTTAATTAAGTTAAAAGAAACCCCTTTTTTAAAAATCATTGAGCATTTATAATAATGATTCATAAATCATTTTTTTAATTGTAGAGAATAGTTTGAATGAAAAAATACAAAGTTTCTATTTTTAAATAATTTTAATTTTAAAAACTCGTTTTCATTTTTTTTTATCATTGGGCACAGAAATATGGTGAAGCTTCTAGCGATAGGATCCGAGATGTTCGAAAGGAATGCAGCATCCAAAATACTTTTGCTTTGACGTTGATGATATGACTTATATCAACTCCTTTTAAAAAGAAATAATTTAATGCATAATTTCTGTCTCTAAATTTTTGTTTACAAAGAAAATAAATATATGCGTTATGCTAAAACCAAAGTATTATGCCGTGATTTAAAAATAAATTAAAAGTGAAAAATTACTTTTTTATTTATAATAATTCAGGTATAAACAATAATACCAAAATATTTTGCCGCGATTTCAAAATATAAAAAATAAATAAAAAGTACAAAATTATTTTTCTAAATATATGCATTTTCATTTAAATAATTATATGGCATTAAAGATTGAATTTAATAATATATTTAAAAAATTCTGATACTGATTTCTAAAATTTTTATTGAAAATTCTATTGATTGAAATTTTCTAAAATTAAAGCTGATGCAATAATTCTGTGACCAGATATCTCCACTTCTGCACATCACCCCAATGAAAAAATGGACTTTCCCAATATTCGTTTTTACGTAGGGAGCCATCTAGGAATGAGACGCCATTGCTCTGGACTTCGAAGCAGTTTACAAGTATTGCGTTTACAGCGCCATCTGTTAACGGTTTTTGCAACTAAATTTT
This sequence comes from Maratus speciosus, assembly GCA_963932465.1. NCBI lineage: Eukaryota > Metazoa > Arthropoda > Arachnida > Araneae > Salticidae > Maratus > Maratus speciosus. The sequence continues at coordinate 296,173,613 of OZ010799.1, forward strand.
GCAACTTCTGCATAACATTTTTACAGCTAAGCTAAAAAACAAACCGTTTACCGCATAATTCTATTGATCTTTGTTTTTGAGATATTTAATTTTGAAATCAGGGTCTTATTCGCTGGACACCCTGTATATATATATATATATTATGGCTACATATATATATGTAGCCATAATATTATTACAAAACATCATCTAATCCTATTACAATAATTAATTACATGTAACATTAATTAAGCAAAATCCACAAATTAGCGAGCACATTGCATACGATTAATCCATATTTACATATGAAAAACCACCGAAATATTTTTGGAAAAAAATATTAAAGACTTATGAAACACATAAAAGACATACCGTAAACAGAGAGTAGATAAAGTGGAAGGAAAGATGAAGCCGGAAGCACATATAGCATTTCACTTCATCAGGGGTACATGAAACGCCAATATCAGCTAAAAGCATAGTCGATTTCTGTAGAAGAATCCAGCATAAGCTAAAAATTGATTACTGATGCACCCAATCGACCACACACCATAAAAAAGGCATAAAAATCCCATGACGTGTAAATTAAATAATATAAAAATTTAATTATAACAAGATCGTTAATAATAAACAATTTTAAATTAAAGAAAGAGTTAAATTCGAAGACATACCAAGAAGTAGAATTTCAAAGACCACATTAAACCATGAACAAGTAGCAAATTAATCACAGCAATTGTCCCGCCGATTTATTTTTACAGTTAAAAACGATTTCTTACGGTAGCGAAACTACATAGTGTTCCGAAAAATTACACAACGACAAATAAAAATAAAATGACATATCGTAATTATTATATAAAAATTATTAGATGCATAAAAATATTCTATAATAAGTTATTACCAAAAATACATAGAAAAAAATTATTTAAATTTAAACGTATAATTACATAGAGAAACTTTATATATAATAAAAGAAATGGCAACAAACTTATTTAAACTTAAATAAATAATTATTTAGTGCTGCCATCTGGCGTAACAATTTAAAGAACACAGACAACTTGAAATTTTTTTATAGTGCTGCCATCTGTTGTGAAAGTGTAATTCCTAATGCAACAGAATAATTATTTCATCTAATCTTAAAACTCAAAAAGAACAATTTAATAAATCATATTTAAATATCGTTAATAACAACTTATCATCAATAAGAATGTTTCTAATTTTTTTTATTAAATATTAAATAGTAAGTTAATTAAGATTAATATCAGTCAAACCACAATATTATAAAATAGTATGTTTATTATGCACATACTAAAATTAATGTTTTAAATTCCAAATGTGCATTACGAAATAGGAGGGGGGGGGGGGTATTTAAAAACATATTACAACATTTCATCATACTGTTAATTACAATTAATAAACGATAATAACGTACATTATAATAAATTTATTCTAAAGTAAATCACTAAAAGTAACTTAATTCCATATCAATATAATATAAATATCACAATACAGTGTCAAGATCAACAAAGCTCACGATGACCATCATAAACACACAAACCAACAAATTAACGAACCATTCCCGTAATATATATATATATATATATATATATATATATATACATACACATACATATATATATATATATATATATATATATATATATATATATATATATATATATATATATATATATATATATATATATATATACATATATATATATATATATATATATACATTAAATCAACATTTGCGTATAAATTATCCAGACAACACCTCCCTTTTCCATAATCTAACATCTACCCACCCAGCCATCCTATTTAATTTTTTTTATATAGTTTGTATTTTAATTTTTTTTGTTTATTTTTATTTATATATATATTTTTTATAAATATTTTTTGATACGCATAATGTTAATATTAACATACGAGAAACCGCCCCACTAAACAATGATTAGATCATTAATTAATTGTAGATTAATGAATATATGAATTTCTTAGGAAAACCCTGATTTAATGCATCATAAATTAATTGTTTAATGTTTTTATTTATAAAATGTGATGAACATAAACTTTTGATTCTATATAAATGATTTATTAAAATATTACGGTAAACTGAAATATGTAGACAGGATTTAAAATGAGTAAATGTGTTAACTTTGAATCGAAAGTCTTTACTTTTGTCATAAAGATCAGTAATAGTTTTGTTTTGTGCGATTTTTATTTTTAGATCTAAAAAGTTAATTGTATTATTTGTTAATAGGTTTTCTGTCAATACTAAATTCGTTCGATAATCAACTGGAAATTGAGTAATATTTGATTGTTTAGTGTCAATCAAAATTATGTCATCAATATATCGATATAGTAGTACATTATCATCACTGAATTTATGTTCATATTGATATAAATATAAATCAGACATTAAACTTGATGTTGATCCGCCTTGTGGTATACCTTCTACTTGTAGATAAATAATATTATCTTGTAAGATATAGTTATTATAAATTATAAAATTAGTGAGAGTTCGAAAATATTTTAAATCCATATATGGAGGAAGAGTTAATTTATTTTTATATGTTTTAAGTAGTGTATTAATTAAATTATGCAAGTCTTTAAGATTTATATTATTAAAAAGATCTTTGAAATCATATGTATGAATAGTTTTAACATATTTAATGTCTATAAGTACATTTACTAATCGATAACTGTTTTTTTATACAATGTTTATTATCAATTTCTGTTGCTAGATTATAAATTTGACTGAGAATTTTTAATAATATATTGTTTGCTAATTATTTTATGTATTACATCCAATTGTAACTGTTCTGAATTTAAGTGGTGTTTTATGAAATTTAGGAATTAGTACTAAATATGGATAGTTAAATTTAGCAGGAGTAAAATTTAGTAGTTTATAAAAAGCACTAATCTTATGACTGTTAACAATAATATCATCATTTGTTTTTTTTTTGGAAAGATTTATTTGATGAAATACTAGATTTAAGAAGATGGTGATAATATGATTTGCATATAATTGCATAATTATTAGGGGATTTATCAATATATGTGATTACAAAATCTTTTTGAATATATTTAACCTGTTGGAAAAGGCGTTTGGTATTGACTTTAACAAGATTTGATGTTAAATTGATTGATTCCAGTCATAATAAGATAAAAAAATATATCTGAAATATGAAGTGAGAAAGTTTTACTGAGAAATATATTTAAATATTGTGCAACCCTTTTCTTTTTTATTGCAAAGATATATTTAAGAAATAAAATCCCTCTTTAATCAATTAAATATTTATTATGAAGTTTATTTAACTGTTTAATAATATCATTTTTTTTTAATATTAATAGATGAAGAACAACCCCCACGTTTGTTACGTGTTGTTCTGCAATTTAAATTATGATTCAGTGTAGGATAAATTGGGTTATAATCAGTTATATTATTAGATGAAAAAACTTTAATATTCCTATTGAATACTTCAGTATTGAGCCCAAATGGATAAACTGTATTATAAAATTGCATGTATGAAGACTCTAGAAATAAACGTTCTGATATGTTTTTTTTTTTTGAAATTTTAATATTGATGTTGTATTTTTAAAATTATGTTTGTGGAAATGGTGAATTTCTGCAGTAGATTGTTTATTCTTAGATTTACTTTTAATCGAATCTGAGCGATGTTGGTTAATGCGTTTATGAAGTGGACCAGATGTTTGTCCAATATACTGCATATTACATATATTACACTTTATACTATATATCACATTAAATGCTTTGCAAAATGAAGATAAACCTGCATCCGAAACAATTTGTGATTGTAAAGCATTGGGACATGTCTTGAATCTCTTATCCATACATTTTCTAAATATATGTATAATATATATAACAGTAATAATCTCACATTTTAAAGATGGTATTTAGCTTCAAAATGCATTCTGTATTTGGCTTACATTAAAGAAACACATCAGATATTATACAAAGTTCTGATTTTTTTATTAAGCTAAAACTTTAGACAGTAGCACAATTGAAAATTATCTTCTGAACGTTATAACGTTCAAGTTAAAGAACAATATATTTTATTTGTAAACAAATGTAAATTTAAAAAAATAAAGGAAAATAAATAGCCAATACATCGTTATTTAAACAACAGTTACATTTCGATAAATTTAATTGATAAATAGCAAATTCCAAGCAAGAATAACTGTAGAACTTTAAATTGTGATCTTTCAAATGCAATCAAGTACTTTTAATGTGCAATACATCATAGAAAAAAGCATTATTTATTCCCTTATTTTTATTTTACTTCTAAGTTTAATTATAATTTAGAGACGTTAAGATTCGAAATTTTCAGGTTTCTATTTAATAAGTTAAAGTTTTGAAATAAAATATTTTTAATGATTTTCATAATTTATTATGTAAAAACTGAAAGTTAAATTCAAATGTTTATCTTTTGCTGCAGTTTGTTTAACATTATTTAAAATTATGCACTGGAAGTATTTTTTCCTTTTTATATATATAAAAAATATACCCTGCTGACAGAATTTTAACGATAAACTTTATAAAAAACAAGCACACACACAAAAATAGCAAAACATTTAATTAACATTGCATTTTATTTCAAAAAGTTAGAAATTTACAGCTACTTACATTTCCCAGAATAATCTGAACCACGAAAATTGATGGGGAACGTTTGTTAAAATTTCCAATAAAATTCAGATATTAGTAAAGTATTCTATTTTAAACTTATCGTAGAACATTTATTGCTGCTATCTTTCAACACAGCAGTTAATATAAAATGTTTATAGAATTCTCAACAGACGGCCATACTGTGTTAATTTTTCATGCCCAAGTTTTATTTATCATTTGAGCAGTTTCGAATTGTTACTGATAAAATGAACTTTGTAAATTTAGTAAATTTAAAAAAGCTAGAGACGTCACAAAATAGATTTCTTATGAAGGTAAGTTTGCATACTTTACAATTTTGTGCTATAAGATTGCAATATTTACGAGAACTATATAATTTTCTGTTTATACTACTAAACATAAAACTACACATACAAATTAAAGTTTATGACATCAAAATCTAGAAAAAAGAGATAAGCGCAGAAATTGGATTTTGCAGAAACTTCTGTTTCGGTCTAGGTTGTAAAATTCAATTCCTCAGCTTGTGTTTTGAGAAAAGGTGACTTGAAAATGTCGCAACAATGTGATTTAACGGAATCAATGGCTTGGCATGTTATCGGAACAGTTGAATCTGGGGAAACATAATGAAGTGTTGCGGACGCTGTTGGGGTCGCAAGAAGTGTCAATGCAAGGCTGTAGAATCGATTCCAAGACACATGGAATGGTAGACATTGACAAGGGCAAGGTTTGCCATGTGCTACCACAGAAACTGATGACCGATATATCCTTTTAACATCTCGTTGAGACGAAGCGGACAATGCTACTCTTCTGCAAACACATATGTTCTTGGCCACAGGACGAAAAGTTTCCAATCAAGCAGTCCGAATTGGGCTTCATCAGGGTGGTCTCTATGCACGTAAACCACTGGTCTGTATTCCTTTGATATCAAGCATCAGTGCGGCTCAAAGAAGGTGGGCAACTGAACATCGAGTTTGGATGCAACGTTCTTGGAGTTAAATTCTATTTACAGACGAGTCCCGATTCAGTCTGTAGGTATCATCTGATGTTTTTTAGCATGGACAGAAAGAGTCACTCAAACTAATTCCTCATTCTTTCCTGAAAGATCACATTATAGGAAAGGCGGATTAATGCTATGGGCTGGAATCACCATAGGTAGACGTACGGGCCTTTTTTGCGTCTTGTTTTCTGTATTGCGCATTGATACACATGTACTTCCATTTTTTGCCCTTACATGGCTGTCTTGCACTGTTCTCTTCACTTTTTTGCTTGCTCCCCTAATTTTTTTGAGCAGCGTACTTTGTCAGAATGTTTGCAATTCAATAAAAGCATGTTTTAAAATTAGATATTGTAACAGCTAAATAAATTGTTTATTATAATTCGAAAAAATCGCATACCATAATTTTTTATGTATAATTGAGGGAAGAGATACACATATTTTGAGACAAGAATTTTATTTACTCAATTTTATTTACTAACTCAAGTCTTTTCTGTTATTAAGTAAATGTAATTTCTGATTAAAAATTTATTGTTTATCTATTGATTATACAGTGATATTAACGATAATGATTTGAATTTTAAGCAGGTTAAAGTGAATATTCCGAAACTCAAATAAATGGAAAGCGTTAATTTTTACACAAATATATTTATCTCTTATATCGTACTAGTCTGTGATAATAGCCAGAAATATTTTTGATTTGACGAAAACACGGGATTCACGAAAGTGACATCCAGAAACGAGTATTTTTGAAAGAGATAATATTGTTCTTTCATTTTAAAGCCATTCGATTAAGGGAAAATAAACGTAGATCTGCTTTGTTTTTTTAAGTAGATTTCGTAAGAAATACTACCTATTACATTCTCCTCTATGTTGCAATTTCTGAAAATGTTTTTCGGATCTACGCCGATCATGATCCCTAGAACCCAAAAGCAACCCCCAGTTCAAAACTTTATATATGTATATAACTATCTATACATCTATATATCTATCTGTATATCTATCTATATATATCACTATTTTACGGATACGGTAATTTCCGTTATTCTACACAAATCTTTTCCAAACTAACACAAAATAAAGGGGCAGAAAATCTCGGTCAAGTTCGTTAATAGGCAAAATCGGACCAAGGGAAATGTAAATATGGAGGGGTTTTGTGAAAACAGGAAAAAACCAACAATTTATTTATTAAATAGCATATCAAATCAGTTTGATATTATAAATACTTCTTGGAAAAGGGCCAAAAAACAGTGGCCTTCTACCAACAACCCATGTGCTAAATTTCGTAGCCCTGCGCCCTGTAGTTTCCGAGTGTTTGAGGTTACAGAGATATGCATTCATCATAACGACACATAAAATATGACGATTTAAAATTATTCAACTTTTAAAATTCAGAAACGAAGCAGATTGTGTATACTCTTTTGAATCAGAAATGCAAAATGCTGCTTTTCATTTCCAACAACATAAAATGAATAATAGGAAAATAATATTATATACCATATTATGAATATCATGAATAATGTTTGTTGTTATTATTGAAATACAATGTTTAATAACGGTATTTCAATTAATTAACTTACTGATGTTTTATAAAGTTTTCCATTTTATTAGCTTCAAAGAATTTATAAAAAAATAATATTACATATATTCTATAAATGAAAAAGAAATATCCATTAATTGTATAATCAGCGAAAATTTACCAATACGCAATGTAATAGTGAGGAATTAATGACTAGCACATGCTTTTAACAATATAATATACAAATATAAACTGACAATAAATCTTAATATCTATATATATATTTCTTTTATGTAGTGCTAAAATAAGACTGAATTTGTAACTTGCTGTTTGACATCAATCATTAAAATTAAATTCCCTTATTACATTCCACCAATCTGAAGCGTGATTACACTACTGAAACATTACAAAAAATTACAAAACTAGCTGACTAAAACTGAAAGTTACAAAACTAGCTTATTATTAGTTTAAAAGAAAAATTTCAATGATTTTGACGAAATATAAACATATAAAATGATTGCGTTTAATTATGCAATAATCGCGGAAGAGAAGAACGTAGTTTCATTGAGAAATAATATAAATAATCTGTGTAAATAAAATAACTATAAATAATTTATTTTAGTAAGTAACATGTAAAGCAAAATGTTTCCGTTGAAGAAAATGACGTCATTCGGAAAACGAAAGATGTATATTCATTCATGAATATAAAATAGTTTACTATAACTATGTCAGTAATGATGTCATATTTACTGACCTGAATCTTATTTCTGCACCTAAATAGCATGAACTCTTGCTATTTATTTAACCTCTTCGGTCCCTGGGGCCCTAAATTGGGACTTTAAAAAAATCGTAAAAAATAATGAATAGCATTTATCTGTGTATAAAACAAGGATTTCATTTGGGAAAATTTTATTTTGCAGAATTTTCGACAGATAGTAGTACCATACTATGAATGAAAAGATAAAAACGTATTCAAAATAGCAGAAAAGCGGGAGTGTTTGTCTCGACCTATTAGATGTGAACATTTTTCCTTGTAGTTATTAATATAAAAAATTCCAATTTTATAATTTTTATTATACTATAACATCTAATTCCGTGATGCCGCTCTTATCGTTGTAAAAATAGAATAATTACTTTTTTTATTTGCAGATGTTGAAACATTATAACGGATTTTAATTTTAAAAAGAATGTTACTTAAGTAAGATGCATCACACTGCAGTTTTAATTATATTAACTAAGGCAATTTTTTCCTTACCTTAGATGAAAACAAACAAACACTTATATTAAGAGGCAAATTAAAACTTTGTGTTGCTTTAATTAGAATGTATATTTATGAAAAGAGTTGGTGTTTTTTCCTCATCGCAAAATTCATCTTCGCGGATGGAAGTAATTATCATCTAAACTAATTAATATTTATATTACTAAGCTTTTTTTGAAGAATTAGTTTTAGATGGAGAACTGAAAATAAGGCATACATTCTGCCCGTATCCAATGCATTTATTACATTTATTATTTTCCCGGAAAGAAAATTGTGAAAAATAAAATAATTTGAAAAAATCGTAATTCTACAACAGATATTTACAGAAATATATATATATTTATATTTAATTAAAAAGTAATGATGAGAAACCTAGTAGCTAAAACTAAGCTAATTATAATTACCAAGCATAACTTACCTTTTAAATGATAAAAAGTGTACCATTGAAAATGTCAGAAAATAAATAGGTTGTACAACAAAAATAAAATTCACAATATCATGCGCATGAGCAGAAATGTTATTAGAATGCTGAAATAATTAATATGAAATGGCAATTGTAAAATTAATGGAGGGACAATTCAAAAGATGAATATAGGACATTAGAAATGCAAATATGAAGAAACAATGACTATCTTTCGGATTCGTAAGCGGAGCTTCGTAAGCTTAATTCATAGTAAATATATGTTATTTCGTCGAATATTGTCGTCATTAATACTATAATGACAATATTTAGCTCCTTATAACGTATCGGAAATTCTCAAATAATTGAAAGATGTTAAGAAATCACTATATATATATATATATATATATATATAGATTATAGGTGAGATGTCAAGAAAACAAATTATAATACTGCTGCCGGTGCATAAGTATTTTTTTTATAATTATTATTAAGCTTAGTCATTCTTATCTACAGCTTCCTAAAAAGTGTACAAGTAATGTATTTTCCAGAATAGTTTTTAATTCCTGTGTGTGTCGTACAGAAGAAAAACAGTTTTTGTAATAGTGTGCTAAAATAACTTTATCCAAAACAATAAATAATATAAAATAAAATAAATCTTCCTGTGTAAAAAACATCATACTTTGGAATAATATTATTCAGTAAGGAAAAGCGTATTGGTACATTAATTTAGTTACAAATTATTACAATTAAACTAATTTATTCTCAAATTTATTTAGTGAGAAATTTTCTTATTTGTTTTCTATATATCAAAATAATACTTTAAACAATAAATGCACATACTATTATATACATAAATAGCTTGAAAATATTTCTTTATATATTTCTTGTATAAAATATTCAATTTATGATCAGGTTATTAAAATTTAAACAGGGGCTTTTCTTTTTTTTTTTTTTTTTTTTTTTTTTTTTTTTTGCGGTCGCGTTCCCCATTACATTTACATAATCAAAAAAGAAAAAAGAAAATGAGAAATTTTAGTAAACTTTTCTTAAGTTTTAATAATATGGTTTGGTAAATTTGGTTAATTTTGATATTCAGAACATATATAAATGGGAAGACGTCACTCAAAGGCAGACGCTAAGCCCTCCACTTCTTCAAGATTAATTCCGTTTCAGCCCCATCGTCCTAAAACTTGCATTCTCCCCTCCTAAAAAAAATGCTATTTGAGGAGATAGTATATGTTCAAAATCACGAAATTTGACAAAAAAAAAAAAAAAAGTCATATTTGGTGAATTGGGAAACTAAATGTACATATTCGTTTGATGCAAACAAAAATTTCATTTCTAATGATTCTTGAAAGCGATATAAGTATTTGCACGTGTAAACAAACGACATATTTAAACAGCTGTCTGTGTATGCTGTTTCTCAAGATTTAAAAATTTTTATATTTGTAAAATTTTAACCATTCCTAATAATCAGATAATTTTGAACAATAATAAACACACGTTATCATGAAATTGTTGCATTTCAGCGGTATTTTGTGTTGAAATTTATGTGTATATGGAAATATTAAGGTACTTGTTTAGCAAAAGTAAAGCAGAATTAGAAAAAAAAATATATTCTCATACATTCAGTGAACTTTAATGATGATAACTTCGTATACATCTATGTCAACTTCCACAAATTTCAGATGTATCTCATAAATAAATATTGACATATTTTATGAAAAAGAAATGCGTGTGGAACATATTGAAATATGTCTTTTATTTAAATACTTAATATGAAATAACTGAAATGATTTCTTATATTTTTATTCCAAATTTTGTGCCTATTCTTAACACATGTGCTAAGTTTCAAGTGAATGCATTAAATATTTAAAAATTTAGTTTCCATTGTCGCCTTACGAAACATATATCACGTTGCTGTTTTAATTATTTCTTCTAAGGCGGTGTTAACGAGTAAAATCAAAGGATTTTAAAAAGGAGCAACTCAAAACTCTGTGTTATTTATTTTAAGTTGTACATTTAACTGGAAAGTTAAACGTTTTCACGCATCATTAAATACATCATTAACTCATGCAAATGATTACGATTAAAATAATGAAGTTATTTTTTGTTATCTCCGAGTCTGTTGTTAATATTTCTGTTTTCTTCCCCTTCCACTGTAAATCTTAAAAAAAAAAAAAAAAAACCAAGAACAAAAAATTCCTATCAAAATGCTTTTAATGTACTTAACATTTTCTAGATTGTTTTTCGGTTTAGATACATTAATTATTTTGTTTTCCTCGTGAAAAGTTTGTTGAACTTTGACAAAGGTGTTTATACGTGAAAAGAAATATACATGAACGAATTTAATTATTTCTGTTCTTTACTGTCGGTGTATAAAAAAGATAAAAAGTTTATTTTTCATAAATTCGTATCTTCATATTATAATGAAGTTTACCATGAATGTATGTTATACAAAGGTTTTTGAATTAAAATATGGATTTTTGTGATGTCTTCTGTGTATAACATTTTTACACAAGAATATTACTAGAAATATCTTTTTAATTATTTGGTAGAAGATAATTTATTTAGTTCACATAATATTTTTATTATGTGAACATGTGAATATGTGAACTTATGTGAACGTGCTATGATGCATTCATCTGAATTAAACTTTATATTCAATGATGTAGAAAAATGTGTCTATAAAAAAATTAAAAACTTATTAAAGGGATACCTTTTCCACTTTTTATGTATTTTATAGCACTTGTTTCGCGTTTTATTAACTGTTTTTATGAATAGAAATAATTTTAAATTGCAATGTTTATAGTAAATGTAACTAACATGGAATGATAAAATATAAAAAAAAAGTTTACAAAATTTTAAAACAAGCATCTATTATAATTTCTCCACCACTTTTTGTAACAATTTTTCCATAGTTTTCACATAAAGTGTGCTCTACATTGCTGCCAAGACCAGATTTCCTAAAAGCTAATTGATTTAAGAGAAAATAAATAAGAGGACTATTCATTTCCCACTTTTATATTTACAAGTAAAATACTGAAAATCTTATTCGTAATTTCATGAAATGCATAAAAAAGAAACTTTTTTTTTTTATCGAGTTAATCGAGTTCATGTTTTAGTAACTTCATCATACAGATATATTTTAAAAAACACTGGGGAAAATGAACTTAATGATTTCGAATCTAATTTATTTAAAAGGGCCTTTTCGCATATTTTTAGTTACCGTCAACTGAGTAACTTTGGCCCTTTAAGAGTAAATTTGGCCCAAGAAAAAAAAAAAAAAAAAAAAAAAAAGATTAAATCTGCTATATATTCTACATCGCTTGAGTTATCGACAAAGTTTTGATCTCAAAATATAGGTAGTAGCATTAGCTTGAGGCTGGCCTCTCTTTGTAAATAATTCGCCCATTTTTCACCATGACATCACAAGTTAAACAAAACCGTGTGAAGACGGTGAGAATTTTGTTCTTACATTTTTTGTCTGCCAAGCTGTAAATTAATTCATTTGGACCTCGGTACATGTTAAAAAAAACCTCATTAGTGCCGATGAAGACCTAATGTAGGATTACGCGTTGTCTATCCTGAGATAAAAATAAAAGCGGTTGTCTAAGTTGAGGTAACTTTGGTCAAACATTTGGGGTAACATTTTAACTCCAATTATAACCTATTATCATTTAAACTTTTGTTATACTTCCTGTCAATACATAAACAAATTTATATTTGAAGGGGAGGTTTTTGTTATTTTGTTCAATTTAAGCATTGGTGTCTTTGTTTATTTTTAATATTAATATGAAAATAGACATTTGTGCTTGTGCAAGCAATACTTTTGCTGAAGATTCATCCAGTGTATTGGTTCTAACTGATACAAAGAAGAAAGCTATTGACAAAGATGGCTAACGTTGGAAATATTTTACTTGTGATATTTAATATCGATCTCTATTCCGGAAGAATTACGTTGAAATTAAAGGAGGATTGCGTTAATAAATGCATGGAAAATAAGTTAAAGTATTGGCGTTGGCGACAGCGACCGGACCCGCACGATCGTGCGGGTTAGACATTCATATAAGTTTTTGCTTCTGAAGCAGCCGTATGTAATAAAAACCCGAACCGAACGATTGTTCTGGTTTGCAAAAAGAGTAAAGTATCATTTTTTATCAACGGATGACGGTTGTAGTAGATGTTTTACTTTTAGCCGGCATGACTAGCTTTGTTTACACGTACAACGAATACAGCTCATCATGTTATCTATCGTAAAAAGGCAATTATCAGTATATTTCTAATTGCTTGGATAAATATTTTTACTTTAATGTCTAAAAATAAATGTAATATAATAAAAAACATTAATTATACACTATTTATGTTGCTCGTAGGACTCAAGATTTCGTTACACGCACGATCGTGCGACTTGAGCGTTACGTTACTCAGTGATACAGTAAAGGTAAGAGCTTTCTCAATGTTCATTTTGTTTTCAGTTTCTGTAATTTTGGTGACAGCCAGAATAAACACGAAGTATGTTGTTGTATATAATTACTGCCTTATTTTCTTGGGTGTTGTCACGGATGAATTATTTTTCTTTTTTTTTTTTAATTAATTTTTACTTTTTTTTTTTTTTAAATTTTCAATTAATAATTTTTTCTAATCTTTTTATTTATTTATTTATTTATTTATTTGGAATACTTTGTTAACTTTTAACAAAGCAAAATAAAATACATTTTCAGATGTGCAAACGGAAGAGAATTCTCACACAAGAAGAACTAATTCAATTGATGAATAAATGAGACTCTGAATTTAGTGATATCTCGAATGATGACGAAGTTGCGGACAAAACATTTGAAGCAGATTTATTAGAAGAATTGTCAAGTTCAGATGTGCTCGATGAAGAAAAAAATACAAATATTTCTAAAGAAATGAAACTTTTAAAACATTCTTAATCAACAAAGTCCCATGAACTCATTCCTCAAAGTTCTACTCTAAGCCAGCTATGGCAGAGGCTAAAAGAATGAAAAAAGAAAAAAAACAATACATGTGGGATGTTAAGAAGTTCATTTCTGTACCTCATTCTGGACCTTTAGATTTCACGCAATTGCAGGTATGTCTTTCATTTCTTAAATTTTAATTTTAAAAAGTTATAGACTTATAGAAAAAATAAAATCGATATCATAAAAAAGCTTTAAAAATATGGCAAACATTTTTAAATTAGTTAAAATATGAATATTTTGAAGTCGATAAGTATATCTCCAATATTATTATTATTTTGTTATTTTTTAGGCTTTAGAGCCAGTAAGGATTCCATTGCAGTATTTCAGCCAATACATCCCAAATCATCTTATAAGTAATTTTTTCACAGGAAAAGCCTAACCCGTACGATCGTGCGGGTGTGGCTTTCTCAGAAATTGTCCAAACCGCACGTTTGTGCGGGTACTCTCCACGCTCGAAATGTGAATGACGAAATTTTTTTAATTTTTTTTTTTGTAAGTGTCATTAGGGTCAGCATAGAGTTAATAACCAGAAGAATGTAATATTTAAATGTGAAAATGTTTCGGATCTTAAAGGGTTAATGTAAACACATTTTCAGAAAACGCCGACATTTGAAATTTTTATTTGCGCGAATTCCCACTAGTTTTTAGTTCAAGAATTATACCTTCAAAAAATAATTTTTTTGTTTTCGTATTTTATTTAAAATATATAAATTTCTAAATTAAACAAACTATCTGCATGAAGACATTAATTTAGAAACGGGTCAATTTTAAATTGAAAATACGTAACTCAATACCGACTTTAACTGATTTTTTACGTTGCAAGCATATTCTGAAAACTATTTTTTTTTTGTTATTTGCGCAAAGTGTAAAAAAGTTTTTGTAGACCGATCATTTCTTTTCCACATATATGTAATAAATTATTATACTTACATCCACCTACTACCATTTTAAATTAAATGCTATAACTTGTTTGTTTTGATGAGAGTGTGCTTTTGAATGTGATATTTATTATGATTTAACCATGATATAACCTTCTGGCCATTATATATGTATATATATATAAGTTATATATATATTATGTGTATATATATATATATATATATATATATATATATATATATATATATATATAAGTTAATAAATCTAAAAAAAATTAAATTAAATCTTAAACTTTTTGTTTGCAAGACTGCGTACAACAGTTGTACTACAAATTCAGGAATTTTTTTAATAAAGTGGTTTAATTCATTATACAATTGAACTTTAATAAAGAGGTATACAATTAAGGTAATACAAGGTAATACAATTAATAAATGAATATAAAACTCAGCATGAAATAATTAGCATTGATGAGTTTTAATCAGATGCCGAAAATTCTTCGAAAAACAAATTAAACATATATTTAAAATATACAACTTAATTAAAATTTAAATATATTTTGTCAAATTCAGTAAAATTACCGGTATATTTTGTCTTAAAATAAAATAATAATCTAATAAGAATCCAGGAATCTAATAAGAACGTGTGCTATGCAAATTTATTTAATACTATTCGTCAACTTGTTATATTGAAGCAGTTTAACAATTAAACGCGAATAAACGTGTAATTTTAGAGAAACACTTCATTATTTTAAAAAAAAAAGTAACGAAAGGTAATTTAATTTCTACATTGATGTGACGTGAGAGTTGTTCGGGTTAAGTGATTATAATTGCCTTTATGATAATGAAAGCTTGTATTTCAAGTTTAAGGTAGGAGTGTACTTTTTAATGTAAGATTTAAAATCACCTGATTTTCATAACGACAGTATTTTAACCATTGTGGAAAAACGGTACAATTCTCGCTTAAATCGAGTAAAAGCTTTGCGTGCTAAAGGTAAATTTAAAAACTTTATAAGACTTAAAGTTAAGTAGATGAGTATGAAAAGAAGTTGAAACGTGGGATATTTCAAAAGTACTTTATTATTTTAAAAATAAGGAGTGTTTTACTTTTCCCCAAACTTCAGACTTGACATGCATGGTGTTAATGAAAAATGAGATTAATTTTCCTTAACATAATGAAGCTAGCTGATATAACGTTTTGCTAAAAATCTTTTATTGTTAAAATGCGGAGCTCTTGTACTCTGAAACACTACTTTTAAAATTATGTGTTTAATTTGGTAATATATTAGAAATGAAGAGTGTCTCAATATATTCACATTCTTTTAATGTGAGTGGTAAGGAAACTAATAAAGACACAGTTTGATGGGTATGTGCTGCTAGAAGGATATAAAGATACTAAAAAAGACTAAAAAAGAAACAAACAATGCCCACTAGAAAGCCGCAGTTTCTTAAACTCTCAAAAACGCAAGTCTAATGGGGTATAAAAGGCTTACAGAATTGGTTTTTCCTACAGTGACAAGCATTTTCTCCTAAATTGAAACAAATTTTGGGTGCTGCATTAGCGGTAATTACAAGATAATGCAATTTCGTTCGAACATTTTTTAAGGTTGTAGGATACATTTAACCCATCAAAAGTTTCGAATTTTTTTAATACATATTTTGATTCCGTAACAATTTCTGAACAATATGCAAAAAACCACATTAAAAAATTCCCATTAGTTTACTAATTATGGCAGTTTTATTATGACTACATATTAAGAGTACATAGGATAATTAAACTTTGAGTTGCGTTTATTCAAAACGATGAATTTTGATGCTGCGCGCAGTGTTACTAAAAAACTATGCATGGCAATCAAAAGAACTTTTTACCACATATTCATTTCTGTATTATCTACAACTTAAAACCAGAAAAATGTAAAATTTTATTTTTTTTCTGCTTTTGTACTTTGAAAATACTTTTCAAAAAGTAAAAATTTTTAATTTTTTGTTAATTTTTTTAATTTAGTCAATATTTTTTACAAATATTCCAGTTTTGGTAAAAAGGTAACTGTATTATGTATTTATTTTTACCAAAATTTCCTCTTTATGTGCATATTTTCAGATTTTATCATGCGCGCAAGATTTTTTTTACTTATTACGATATATTTTTTAACTTGTCATTTCAATATTTATTTATGAATTTACAAGTATATATGTATATTTAAATATAAATTTAAATATGAGCTTTATATTGAAATGAAGTTTGATTTTTATTTTTGATTTATTGCACAAGTTTTGAAGCTTACAACATAGTGATATTTTTTACTTTTCGACTTGTTCAAATGTATCCTACCCCCTTAACCGGGACCAATTCAAATGTTAAAACAAGATTTCACCATATTTCTTTTACAGTTACTGCATTACCAAAAATTGGGTCAACCCAGAACAATATCGTCGTAGCGGAGAAAAAAAAATAACAAGATTAATAAAAATTTGGGATCGTAAAAGACATCAAATTACGATGATGTGTATTTTTTTTTAATATAATTTGGAGACGTTTAGTCTTTTTAACTATTAGTTAATTAAAAATATATGACATAGTTGTTTATAATAATAATTTAATCTTTAATTGTCTGACACCTGTAATGCTTTATATCAAAAGTCTTTTTAATGCATGTTATCTCAAATGACAGATGTAAAATACAGGCATACATACATATATATACTCTGAATAACTTTCTGTAATAATCTATAATACATTTATATTAAAAAATAAAACAATCTGACTAAATTACGTTACTTTCTATTGACTTGAACATAAATTTTTAATCTAACAACACACATGAATATGTCCTACGTTTTCTTTTACTATTAAAAGAAGAAGGGAAAAAATCGTATAGATTATCGGAATAATTGCAAAATAGCATTATATGACAACATCATTTTCACTGGGCATATTCATCAATCTTTTCACTCTTTTTTCATCGCTGCATGCTAACTATGCGTTCCTCGCGTTGATTCAATCCCATCTACGACTCATTTATCAAATATCATACAGCACGATCGTGTTGTATAGTAGAGCTCATCATACAGCACGATCGTGCTGTATGTAGAGCTCAGCCGCATCTTTTACGTTTTGAAACATGATGAAAATACAACAAATAAATTACAATCCAAACCAGGAAACATTCAGTGATGAATAATGGCTTTTTGGAAAGGTCTTAAATTAGCGATGTGCCTTTCGAAGGTCGGGTCAAAAAATACCCAATATTAAGGGAATGGCACCCATTTAAACTTTACATAGCGTTCCATAATTTAATAATACAGAAAATCTCCTTCAATCTTTCTTTCATGTTGCCACATCCTAAAATGCGGCAAAATAATTTTAATAAAGTGATAACACTCGTATTTTGTTTTAAATAAAAATCAGATTTTCTCGCTATATTTTTGCATTTTTCACATCTACGTCATTCTAATCAGAAAATGAAAATATTTCCTATACATATAACACTTTAAATAAACACGTGTTAAAATGACGCAGTATCTTCATTTGAATGTTTTTAATGTTTAAAAATCTATTTTAATACAGTAGTTTTAATTTTTAAAAAATAGGAAAAGATAATAATAAAAAAAAAATCGTTTGCTAGGTATGACGTCAATTTCTGTTTAACTGCCATAACTTTTTAATGATGTTTTATTCTGAAAAGAGACTCCTGATATTCTGAAATTAATCCTTATTATTATCATCCATAAAACGAAAGATTTATTTTTAAGTCATACAAAAGAAATTTTTCGTAAATGCTAGTTCATTTGGTTGTATTTATTGCATTTTCCTGCGTATTGTGAATGAAATCGTATACTCCTATCGCATGCGCCAAAGAAAACATGCATTTAAATTTTAAAAGCTGAAAACCGTTAGTATAATTACGTCATTATAACGCCAAATGGAATTCAATTTCGCGAGTTTAAAAAAAAAATTAATATTGTTGGACAGAAAGTAATAATCTAAGACAGGGACGGCGAACCTATGGCACGCGTGCCATAAGTGACACGCTGCAGATTATTTTTGTCACTGCATAGATTTAAGTTTTACATCAAAATATAGTAGAATTTCACAAATTGCATTAATTAATATAGGGGTTGTCTGTGTCACTTGAATCCTATTAGTTCGGTTGGTTGTGATTGCCACACAGATTAAAGAAATTGAAATATAACTTAATTTATCCGAATCTAGCTCAATATTGGCTCAGAAAATTTTGAGAATTAGAAGATTATCGCTAAACAAAAATTAAAAGTGTAATAAGCAAAAATGCTGATTTTAAAATTATAACAACTTGGAATTCAATTCCAGACACTAAAAGCTATAGTTTCTGGCGCTTGCTATTTTTACAATTTTTTCTGCAAGATATTCTTTTCGTAAAAGAAAAAAAATTCAACTAAAAACGTCTTGTCAAGTGAGTACAATTAAACTTGCATTCTATCAAAAATAACAAAGTACAAAGAAGATATAAATTATTAGGCATTTAAGATGAGACAACAGAAATAATATTTTTTAAATAAATTTCTACAGTATAACATCAAATATCACTTGTATTTTTTTTAGTGCTAAAAACAAAATTTTAAGTAGTTTTGATTCCTTATTATTTGATCCATTAATTTTTTTTTTTTTTTTTTTGTTGGCACGTCATGATCACATAAAGTATATTTTTGGGAAAATTTAGCACGTGGACGTGAAAAGGTTCGCCATCCCTGGTCTAAGAGCTAGCAACGTTTTCTTCATTTGATTTTAGCAAGGCTCATTGTTCTATATGCTCTTCCGTTTTATGGTGTAGTATGTATGCGAACGGTCTGGCTGGCGGCAGACGTTACGTTTACCTGCGGGAGAAGGGGTTATGCAGATGAAAAAAATTCAAAATTACGTCATTTTAGCAAGGCTCATGTTTCTATATGCTCCTCCATTTTATGGTGTAGTACGTATGCCCACGGTCTGGTTTTCGGGAGGCGTTGCGTTTACCTGCGAGATAAGGGGTTATGCAGGAGAAAAAACTTCAAAAATTCGCCATTTTAGCAAAGCTCATTTTTCTATATGCTCTTCCATTTTATCGTGTAGTATGTATGCGGACGGTCTGGCTGGCGGGAGACGTTGCGTTTAGCTGCGGGAGAAGGGATTATGCAGGAGAAAAATTTCGTCATGAAACACATCTGACTTTTCTTGTACATTTCAAGACCAAGGTTGAGATAGGTTGCATGAAGAATGTCTTTAGTTTGTTGGCTAGAAAAGTAGAAATATGGCTTTATGGATTAAATAATCCCGCGCGTGTACAAACGTTACATTTCGATATGTTCCTTCGTTACGGGATAACACACACTAAAATAATTTTACTGAAAAAGTGAAATAAAAGCTGCCTTCACATGTTGATGAAAGTGTATGAAATGTAATAACTGTAAATTTTATAAAATAATTCATGTTTTAAGAGGTAAAACAAATCGTTGCATATTTTCTAAGGAAAAAAACCGCCATTTTTACAGAAACTATTATAAAATCGGAAAATAAATATGAAACACTTGATTTTTCCCTAAAAAGAAGTAGTATTGATGCATTTTACAATATAGAGTAGTAGACTTTTTTTAAAGCGCATTTAGCCAAAAATATAATGGGGGACAAAATGAGGTGAGATTTGCCCCACGCGTGTGTTAACGTTACAAAAATAGGTGCATGCGCTTACGGTTCAGTTACTTATGCCCTAAACGACACCCAGTAACATGCGCCAATTGTCTGTAGGCTCAATTATATAATTTATTAGTACCAAATACACCAATTGTCAATAGACTCGTTTACGTAATTTATCTCGTTCATTAATGCATACTTTACAAAGGACACCTACTTTCCAATTTTCCTGATTTTTTAATCAATGGTTACAGTTAGATGTAAATATGTTATTAGTAATATTAGTAATATTAGTAATATTTATGATATTATTTACAGGTGTATTGCATAATATTTTCAATCACTTTTGATCATTTTTCTGCATTCAGTCGTTTTCAGACTTTTTTTTATTTTAAATTCACATTAAGTTCCAAAGATAGACATTTTCCCTTCTTATAGTTTTTTCGCCGTTTTAATTCATTTCTTATGACTGTTTCTTACCCTAGCTTTCTGTGTGTTTGAGGTAGGATATTGCATAGTCCCTTAAACGAGAGGAGCGTAGGTACATAGCAGAAAAATTCAAGAGATCGCACTATGTAAGGTTAGTTGGGGCAACTGGGCCACGATTTTACAATGTAACTCTGGAGCTTCTGACAATCCAGCTTCAAAAATCTAATGCTCATTTGAATTAAAGTCTGAACGTCTGTAAATGTGTTCAGTTAGATTCCCTTTATCAGACAGAAAGGCTCAAAATTACATTTTAATATTTAAAAATATAAAAATATGCATATTTCATCTTTTTTTCCTCATTTGTCCAGTTGCCCCATAAAAATTGGGTAAGTGGACCAGGAGGGTCTATGTTCCACAAGCGTTTATTATTTTTTTTTCATGTGGGATATCAGGTCCTGTTTGAGAAAGTTTAAACAACTTAAAAAAAATTAAATCAGGCTGATCATGTAAATTATATCTAACAAAAACATAGCTGTGAAAAAAGGGAGCCAAGTTCTGTAAAGACAATGGCAAGAAAAGAAGTGATATCTAAGTGGGTGCCAAGTTCAAATAAAATTCACTCAAACTTACCTACTGAAGTATTATAGCATTTTTTAAATTGTTTAGAAATAAAAATTATTGATAGCATATTAATAATAAATCTAGAACTTGGCAAGTTTTTACCTACAAGTCATTTATTTTTATTAATGACATTATTATATCTAAACTTGTTATTTCATATTTGGAAGCCTTCATTTGAGTGAGCTCCTGCCCCTTGAAGGATGGTGGGATAAAATATATCCCACCTAAATTTAACTGCAAAATGCCACATTGACACTAGAATTCAGGACTAAAAAGTTTAATTTTATTAAATACGTGAAAAGAAGCTTTTACCCATTTTGAAATAAATTTGTTTTTAAATTCTGGTGTGATTGAATCATTTCAGCATGTCACGAATAAAAGCTCTTTGCCCCTGAAGGGTTAAAGAGGTGCAGTCTCTAGAGGGATGACCAAGAACAAGCGTAAAGGTATCTGTCTCTTTCTCAGGCCTTTTAGTCTGTTTGCATTGAGGTTTCCGAACGGTGGGTGCTAGAGTGATAACCAAAGACGAGCGGGAATGTATTTGTGTATTTATTGGTTTATCAAATCTTTAACATGAGTCATTTGTTTATAATAATAACTATATTAATTTTTTATAATGACATTGTTGTTAATATTAACATCATCATTTTATTAAGACATGAAATTGATAGGCATAACATTTATCAAAAACTTGCCAAGTTCTAGATTTATTATTAATATGCTATCAATAATTTTTATTTCTAAACAATTTAAAAAATGCTATAATACTTCAGTAGGTAAGTTTGGGTGAATTTTATTTGAACTTGGCACCCACTTAGATATCACTTCTTTTCTTGCCATTGTCTTTACAGAACTTGGCTCTCTTTTTTCACAGCTATGTTTTTGTTAGATATCATTACTTTTTGTACAGTTACAATATATTTAGACACTTTACTTAATGCTTTTTAATGAGTTTACATAAGACTATTTTATTCGCCAAGCAACATTCAATTTTAATTTAAATTTCCTATAACAAACTATTTGGCTGTCAATTTGCGGCAGAAATCTATATTTTAATACTGCTACACTGAATGCATGTTTTAAAACGAAATGTATTGATTCGAAATTTTTATTGTTTCTGAAACAACAATTCCTATTAAATTTCTATGTTAAAATTTCCTATTCAATTTTCCAATTAAATATCCTATAGTGGGGCCTGCTTTTTTGTACTGAAAGTGAAAAATAAAGTTATGTGCTTATGCCACACTATGTATCATTCATCTATGGGTGCGGGCAAAGAGGCAGTGCAGAAGAAGGACATTGCCCCTCCCTGGATTTTCAAATTTAATTAACTAAATAAACTTTTCTCTGATGATTTTTAAAATAACAAGTGGGTAAGTAACAGATCGCACAGAGGGTTTCGTTTAATATTCCATTCAAAACACTTTATCCTTTTGAAAAATCTGTTAGTTCCACATTTCGCAACCAGGGGCGCACTCTATTCTAAACAAACCTCTATCCGATTGAAACTCCGTTTTACATACTATCCGTAGATATTTCAGTCGAGGGGATTGAGCCTATAGCACCCGAGATAAGTAGGCGCCTCTGGCGATAAAAAGTGGAACTAAAATATGTAAGACTATGGAGCATAATATGAAAGAATGGTCAAAGGGATGTCGGCAAAAGTTGGAAAAGTGCTCCCCCGCGTGAAAAGGGCGGAGGTTAGAAAAATTGCTTAAAATACACAAGTTAGAGCCCGGAGGAGTAAATAATATGACTTTTTGAAAATTTTATGATTTGTCGTGTGGTCTGAGGTATTCAGCTATACGTATGAAAAAAGTCATGTCTCCAACTTAATTAATGACTCCCTTAGAAAGAATTTCTTAAAATACATATGTGGTAGCTCAAAGGGTTAAGCATAAGACTTTTTCAAGATTTTATGATTTGTCGCCTGGCCTCAGGTGTTCTGCTATAAGTATGCAAAATTTCAAATCTGCAATTTAATAAGGGGCTCAGTTAGAGAGAATTGCTTAAAATACGCATGTGGAAGCCCAAAGGGTTAAATGTACGACTTTTTCAAAATTTTATGATTTCTCGTTTGATGTGAGGTGTTCAGCTATAAGTATGCAAAATTTCACGCCTCCAACCTAATTAGAGGCTCACTTTGAAAGAATTGTGTAAAATACACATGGGGAAGCCCAAAGGGTTAAATGTACGACTTTTTCAAAATTTTATGATTTGTCGTTTGATGTGAGGTGTTCAGCTATAAGTATGTACAATTTCACGCCTCCAACCTAATTACTTAGAAAGGATTGTTTAAAATACACATGTGAGACCCCAAAGGGTTAAACTTACAACTTTTTCAAAATTTTATGATTTGTCATTTGATGTGAGGTGTTCAGCTGTAAATATGCAAAATTTCACGCCTCCAACATGTATAGTTTCTGAGAACGGGCTCTGTGACGGACAGAATATCTCAATTTGTTGATTTTCTGTAAGCAAGTAAACCCAGATAAACCCCCAGTAAGTAGATAGGTTTACAATGGAAGTCTATGGGAATTTGGCGAAATATTAGAGGTATCGCCAAGGTGGCGTCACTTTTGGCGACTGATTTTGGTCGCCAAATTTGGCGATATATCGCCATGTTGGCGAGAAACTTGGCGGTATTTGGCGACAGAACAGCGTCCCCTCCTATGGCAAATTAAAATTTCGCCTAATAGACGCAATGGTAAAGTAAAAATGGGCACCCCTAGGTGGGTAATTCATCGATTTTCACAATTTTTTTATTTTTTTCCTTAGTTTTATAGCGTAAACGAACTTCGCACCAAATTTGAAGTCTGTAGCTGCAGTAGATATACGAGATCTTTTTGATGAGTGAGTCAGTCAGTCAGTCAGTCAGTGGTAAAATTATCGATTATCAGACATTTTCAAATGTCATTATCTCGGAAACTAATTATGCGTTATTTATAAAATTTTGGATTTTAGGTAATTAGGGTGGCCTTACTACCCATTTCGTATAACAAGTACGTAGGTCTCACAGATTTTCAGTTGTAGAGCATTGAAATTTCATGAGAACAGCTCGAAATGGTTCGTGTAAATAACACACGGCTATGTCAGGCGAACTTGGCTGACACACTGCCGTGTGTCTAGATGTTAATAAAGAGCATTGTAAGGGAAACCTTTGCTGTCAATGTGTCTAAAAAAAGCATTAAAATTGAAAATATTAGATTTATTTATATCAAAATCATAAAAATTAAGTAAGTACTTATGTACTTTAGTATAGGTAATAAGTATAAAAGTCACATGGGTATTTTAAAGAAAAAAATAGCAAGGTAAATCTATGAACAAATGGCTACATAAGTACTTAAGTACTTTATCTGTATCCAGGGGTAGTATTACATAGGGAAAATTTTATTGTTCCTACCAGAACCCTTAATGAGTAACCTTCATGATCATTTTATTTAACATATTCTAAAGAAAGGTGCGATGAAAATACTATTTTCAAAATAGTGGTAGGAACAATAAAAGTTTCCCTACAGAATGCGACCCCTGTGTATCGTGCAATTTCAAGGTTTGGCTATCTCGCTTTCATGTGCAAAGTACTTGCATTCGTAAAAGGTTGAAATAATTTAATGGAACAAGTATTTACAAGAGAATCTATTTGAAAACAAGTATATTTTCTCGTACTTAATAAAGGTGAAATTTTCATTATAAAATTCCGGTGCCAATGAGGCAATTAGGAATTAAAATTATGTGATGCCATAACGACATCACCGCCTCTCAAGGGGTCAAGAAATTTGGTTTGATATCACCCAATATGCTTTTTTTTAAATTTTATTCCGTAATTTTAATAGGTATTATATAATTTTCTTTATTGTGAGCAAAACACAATGTAGAAATTTACTTCCCGTGGTAAGAGAAACTCAAAAAAAATTATTTATAACTATTGGGGTTACTGGATCCAACATGGTCCAGTTACCCCGGATACATGACCCAGTTACCCCATTCTTGAAAAAATTATGGGGTAACTGGGACATCGGGCTTACAATTTAAACATGAAGTAAATATGTATAGATACCTAATAATATTAACTTAGTTATATGCCTAATCTTTAAAAAAAATTGTTTTACAAAAGTACTTACAGTATTTTAATAAAAAGCCGAAGAATTTCAGCCAAATGGACGTTGTTTTTTTTTAAAAATAAACGTAAATTTTCGACAACCTATCACAGCAAGGAGAGAGTTATGATTGAGTTGACACACGTTGTTTTAGGAAGTAGAGATTAAGGGGCATTGTTCACAAAAGCTAAAACTTAAAATACATCAACGGTTTTTTATAAAATAGCCTATGGCGCAGTTATCTCGTGGGTCCAGTTACCCCAACTAACCTTATAAAACTTAGTCTAAGGACTAGTCTGGCGGTCAGTCCTGAGTAAAGTATAGGTCAATATCCCAATATGGCGTATAGCAATAAGTATGGGGTCATCAGAGCTCTTGAAATACACTGGTGAACCAAAGTTTCTGTTAGTTTTTAATTGGGACAATTGGTCGGGCCGTTTAATTGGGATCATTGGTTGGTTAATTGGGGCGGCTGTTTGGTTAGTTGAAGTTGGTTGATTAAGTTCCTGAAAGGATCTGAAAAAGATGTGAAATGATATAAAAAACTGGTGGTAAAGCTCGACCTAAAAAAGTTACAGTAAAAAATTGTCAATTACTTTCAGTTTAAAAAAGTAAGTAGTGCGTAGAAAAGAAAGGAATCAGATTATCTGTAAAGCTCATGAAATTACCCAAACTTTTGTTGATAGCTGAAAATGTGGACTGAGATTTACTGGTGCCTTATATTCAAAATCATATTATCCACTCAAAATGAGTACGGGGTATAGTAAACAGAATGTGCAGTTATGTGCAAAAAATTTTCTGCCAGGCCCAGAACTGTGGACATGATTGCATCAAGTCAAGCTAAACTCCACAAAGCTGAAAGAATGTAAACCATGAAATAATATTTTAAGTATGACATTAATATAGTCATGTTATTGAGGAATTGTTGTTATTAACATTTCTGACATAACACATGTAGCGTAATAATTTTTATTTCATGTAATTACTGTGAAAAGGGAGCCTTATGTCAATGGACTTAAGCCAGACAAGTAGTTAGCATATGGTTGAATCGCACATGCTTAGGGTTTTGGGCTTATTTTGGACTTTGATCTTCCAGGCTTATCAGTGAACCCTGGAATGGAATTTGGTCCATACTTCGTACTGAACGATCTCTCATATTCTCGATACTTCTCATGTTCTCGCTCATTTACAAATCAACCTCTAACCTATTCTTATGACCTCAAATTTTTAAAGTGGTTATGAATGATTGGAATTCCGAATGAGTTAAAAATGCCTTTACTTACCTGATTGATTTTAAGGCACCAGTAAAGCTCAGTCCACATTTTCAGCTATCAACAAAAATTTGGGTAATTTCATGAGCTTTACAGATAATCTGATTCCTTTACTTTTCTACGCACTACTTACTTTTTTAAACTGATAATATTTGACAATTTTTTACTGTAATTTTTTAGATCGAGCTTTACTTTTCTCTCTACTTCCACCAGTTTTTTATATCATAATTAAACAGCGCAAACCGTTTTTCTTTATAAAACACAGCGATAGACAAGCATGGTACCGTGTCACTTCACTACTCAACATTCTTTTTAATTTTCCGATTTTTCTGATGATCTATATGAAAGAATATTGACAACTGGTCTTTTTAATTTTACATTATCTTTAAATATATGAATAAAGTATACGTTGGATAGCAAATTCTTCATTGTTTAGTATTCAATATTACAACGTAAAGTCCTCAATTATTACCATTTTATAGTTACGCAAGAAACCTAATAATGCCGAGAGTACAAAGTTTGATTATAAATATAATAAATGCCCGAAACTATTCATGATTTAAGTACGTTATATGAGCACTATACTGCATAACTATGGATGCGTTACAATGTTCAATAAGATTACGTTTAAAAAAATACATTTATTAGTACTCACATGATAATCATAAATTACAAGTTTTCATAAATTTATAATGAATGCAACAGAATCTGCATTTGAAGATAAATTTCTAAGGTAACTTAATCAATATTAAGACAGTTAAATCTCTTATGAAACATAAAATGCATTTTTAAGATTTCTTTAATTGTATTGTATATGAAAAAGGACTCACTGATTTTCTGTTCCTTTTTATGTAAGTACCATTTCTGAAAATCTATTTTTTATGCAACGTCTGTTAGGTATGTTATTCATATTTGTATTTTATGACATTTGGAAGGATTTATTTTATTTTTACTTTTCTACAGCGCTGTAATAGTGACTCTTAAATGAAAATAAAGTAGAACTTTTAATTATAAGTTATCCTTTTTTAAAACTATATATAGAATATTCTTACTGTATCAATGCAATAACTGCAGAATGAAAATTTACTTTCTTGCTTATACAACGAAAATATTTATTTGATATTTCACATGTTATGTTTACTGAATAAGTGAGTTTAAATGAGAGATCCTCATTCCCATTTATTGTGCTTTCATAAATGCATATTTTCTATTTTTATAAAATTCTGCCATTACAATCATATTACCCTTAACGGTCGCATTAAATTAAGGTTTAAAAATTCAAATTGCTCATTGACACCACTGTTTTGAAAAATATGTATTCACCTTATTTAACGACAGGTAAAATGATACCAGAATAAATACAATTACACTATTTTATAAAACTGGTGGGAATCAAACAATCTGAGTAAAAGACACAGCTCGTGAATTTCACGGGAGCGTGAATTAAGAGATTAAATGGAGTTGTTATTTTACTCTCTATTACTTTTAACATAGTGAATTGTAGCTAATACTTTTAGAAGTTATACAAGTTTACTGAATTTCATTAAAATTGCTGTTCTCTGAGCTATAATTAGTTTTTTAATTCTTCTCCGATAAAACAACAACAAAAAAAATACATATATATTTTTGAAAGATATCTGTAAAGTATGTTATGTTAGTTTTGGTGTTTTGCAAAACAAATTCCGTAAGAGAATTTGAGATTTTAAGATTATTTTAAAACATACAGCATCACATGAATTGGTCATTTTCTTTTAACGAAAGTTTTCTATCTATTTCGAATTATAATAAAATTGGTTGAAGCATTTTTTTCTCAAAGTGAAAGCGCCCATAAAGAGTAATAGAAGTGTGAGTGGGTGAACAGATGGGCAAAATGTACTCATAAAGAGCAATTATAAATTAAATTAAATGAATTTAAAAAAAATCATAAATAATATCTGTATTATAAACAGTTTACAAGATACAATATGTATAATTTCTTTGTCCAACTGAAGAATAAGAAATACTGACTATTTTAGTAAAGAATATCTAACACATCAGTGACACGCTAAGGCTTTGTTACAATACGCTGAAAAACAAATTGTTGATTTCACAGAAGAGTACAGTCTGCCAGAACGCGAGTAAAAATGCATTTACTTTATAGACCTAATCTGTATTTATTATATAAACATGAGTAAAATCTGTTGAAATAACAGAAAATTTGTAAATACAGATTATTTTCGCAAAATAAACAGTTTTTTACCTGCACCCTGGCTGAAAGTTTCTTTCTGTAAAATAAACCTACTTATTTTTATTGAGTACAAATAATTTCCATAATCACTTAATACTAAATGTAAACAAAAGAATATTTTTATTAAATATAGCACTAAAAATCATTCAAGTGAAATGTCAGAAAAAAAGATATAAACAAACGCCCATATTGTTTAGAAAAATAATCAGTCACGAAAATAAATAAATAAATACATAAAAATACAATACATGCCATAAAATCATAGAAGATATATGCATTTTCTTTTACCAACTGCTCAAATTTCTACTATTAAATATCTTAAAACTTAAAGTTTTTTGTATTAAACTCATGCATGATAGAAAAACAAACTGAAATTAGAAACATTATTTGGGAGTGTTAAAAAATCCTCAAAATTTTTCGTAACACTTGGAATAGAATAGCTTTTTTTTCTAGAAATAATGCTCTGATTTAACTGTTAATGATTCATTAACGATATAAAATGTGATTACATGTGGAAATTTTCAATAAAAACAACACTTATGATTAAAACCGTCAATATACATTTTCAGTTTCTACATTCTTTACTATATATTCCAGATTAGGCCATCGAGAACTTTATTTCTTACTTATGCCACACGCATTTTAAGGAATAACACTTTTTAAAGCAGTTTAAATTTAGAACTTTTCTTGCTTCATTTCACTATTTTTTTTTTCTTTTACAGGTCATTTATGTATAAAATGTAAAAAAAGAAAAAAAAGAACTTATAAGTTAAGTACTGTAATATTTACTTTCACTTAAATGTGAATTAAAAAGCTTCACGAAATCAAAATTTAGTAATTTCAATTGAACTTTTCTCATTAAGGCCTAGAGATATTTTTCTCTTCATAAAAATCCAATTCCCAAAAAATCCAATTCGGTTATCATAAAAAAAAGACTTTTTCAATGTCATTAAATGTCAAGGATTGCATCCCTAATAAAAATACAAGCCCAAAGGAATTTCGGAAGATCAGGAATGTTTATTTTTTCCACTTTCATTTAATAATATATTCTAATTTATACATGGAATTTTATTTTCTTTACATTTTATACAGTATTTTTTTTTTACTTTTCTTGCTCGTGTAGTACTTAGTAAATTACACTTCGTGTCACCAGTAATATAATAGAGAAATATTTGTAAATAATTTTGCACTCTAAAATTTTTTAAATAACAAAAATGCAATTCAACAAATTACAACGACCATTTGGAAAATGATTTTTTCAAAGAGTAAAATTCAAGACATAAATAATCGCACGGAGTTGATCATACATTACGTACGCCATGGATGACATTTTTCGGTACTGTAAATTTTTAAACTTCTACGGAGCTGGTCATACGTTACGTAAGCCATGGATTAAACATTAACCTTTAACTGATGTGACTAAAATTTGTCACACAACTGATGTCATGCAGTCTCTCAGACCGCTCGAATAAAATGAAAAAAAAAAAACTTAAATGGTTGAATTCACTTAAATTTTATCCTAACAATATCGTTGTACTTCTCTTAGGAGCATGTGAATTAAATTGCAAGAAAAAAGGATTTTATTCATATTATTTAACTTCAGTACAGAAAAAAAAATACTTTTTTAAAAAAATAAACGGTAGTAGTAAATTTTGCTAATTAAATACAAAAATTAATTATGTACAATTTCTTTACAAATTATCGTTGCAACAAAGTATGAAAATTAAAATGCAGCGTTTATTTAAAAAAAATAATATTTACCCTACGAATATGCAAGAGTCAAAGTACATCATTATATGTCAATCCATATTTTTCATGTACATTGAATGTATACTGACTTTTGGCATAAAAAGCACTTATAAGATGTTTTTCTCTAAACTATCCTTTCGGTAATAAAAATTATGTTTAAAGCCATCAGGAATATTTACATTTTCACCATTGGAATGTTCAGAATTCGTATCGTGATATCTTCCGTCAGTAAAATCTGCTTTGTCAGAGCTTTCAATATCGGAAAATTTTTGATCTGATCAGTTGTTCATAATATCTTATATTTCCTTCTGGCTGAGGAAAGTAGAACGTTTTAGACGTTTCGACGACATCATATCACAAAAAAAAGACACCAAAGAAATGAAAAAAAAATAGAGTACAACTAATCACGTTTATTGTACTACAGTTTCAAATAATCACACAACTGATGTGATGCGGTCTGACAGATCCCAGCGTAATGAATAACACGTTTAAAATCAACTCACTGAATTATCGCTTTATGTGTGACCTTGGCAAGCTGGTAGAAGAAGGTACTGTTATGGGCAAGTAATATTTCCACTTTTAAGGGGTGGAAGTGTTTACAGCTGGGAGTCGCAGGGTCTGTGAGATTGCGTGACAGCAGTTAAAGGTTAATATTCCTGGACCAATTTTAAAGGAATTTTCATTCTTAAACTTCTAAACATCCCACAATATTACTTTTTACACCGTCGTATAGAGAAAAAAATGTATTTTTAAATGCAATTTGTTTGAAAGCTGTATCTCAATTTGTTTCCGAGTTATTAATTTTTTTATGCAGTTTTTATTACTTTTTTGCCATAGTGGCAACAGAAGTATCCATCTCTGTTGAAAGTAAAGGGAAAATACAGATTACTGTACAGACTAATCAGAAAAAGAATAAAATGCGGATTCAACTAATAAAAAGCTTCAGATATGTTTTTGATTTCCTACCTTGACCGAGGACAATAACCATTTTTCCAAATGGTTAAAAACACTCTCACAAAGCGTCGTCAAATTTTAGCTAAGAGTTACATGCGAAATCTTCAGTGGAAAATGTAAAAAAAAAATAAATATAATTTCAAGTTTATATCATTTATGTATAATGGTCCATATCTAAGTTAAATTTAAAAAGAATTTCATTACGTAGTTAACTAAAAGTCTATGATTTTCTTTAGGTGATTATTACAGAAGAATTTCTTGTTATTTCTTTCGAAAGTATCATTACCAAATAATAAAAAAAAGAATATTATTTCAATTTAAATCCTTTCCACATAAAAACATTTTACATAGATATGCAAGCGTCTGTGATTCTTCTTCAACGAACACACTAGTCAGGAAGAAAGATATTTTTGAAATGCTCATAACTACGATTTTTCTTATTCCTTGTAACATTTTATACAGATATACACCGAAGATCTAAAACATTATGACCTTCCCTAAATTTTGAAATGAGCGCGTCTGGATGACATTGATGGGCACATGATTTCGGTCGGAATGCTATTTAAAAGTTTCCGAGGAGTCTGAGGAATCATTCTTGCACTAACATGTGCGTGTGATGCGAAAGGCTGTTGATTTAAGTGACTTTGATAGAGGGCATATTGGAATGTGCCAAAGGCTCGGGACTAGTATCTACGGAATTGCACTACAGAATTGTTCGCGACCTACTGTTGTTAGTGCTTATGAAAATTGGATGAATGGAAATGAAACCAGCAATAGATACTATGGCATTGGGCGTCCAGGCGTGATCAAAGAAAAGGGTCATCGAAGACAGTCCCGCTTGGTGAAGAAAAATCGACATTAGACAGTAGCTCAGCTGACAGCCCATTACAATACATGTTCAAATAGAATTGTTTCTGAGCAAACAGTTCAGCGGATACTGTTGGATATGTGACTATGCAGCAGTCGTCACACTCATGTGCCTCTGTTGACTAAGCGTCATCACAATCTACGCCTACACTGGTCCCCGAAAAATTAATGGTCTGATGAATCACAATTCATCATTCATCACGTCGATGGTCGTGTCAGGGTAATCCGTATTTCAGGCGACAGTTTCTCCTCCAGTGTACAGCAGGCCAAAGGCCCGTGGTGGCGGGTTTCAGATTTGGACGATGTTCGCATGGACGACTTTGGAAACCGTGGTTATGGTACCATATACCCCGAAAGCAGCGGACAATCTAAACATCATTGCGAACCAGTTGCACCTTTACATGGAGTCGGTCTTCCCAACTGGCAATAAAGACTTCCAGTAGGACAAAGCTCCATGGCACAAGGCTCGATTTGTGCTCAAGTGGGTCCAGGAACACAATGCTGAATTCCAGTTAATGTCCTGGCCACCTACCTCACCCGATTTTAATCTTATAAGCACATTTGTTGTTTCATGGAACGGCAGCTCACAGCTCAAAAACCACCATGTTGGATTATCCGGGATTTGCGTGACCGCTGCTTAAACATCTGGTACAATCTGTCTCCTGCCATCTTCCAAGGACTTGGTGATATCTATTCGAAGACAGGTTGCAGCTGTTTTGCTGGCCAAAAGTGGGCCATCACGTTATTTTGTAGGTGTCAAAAGGTTTTGGCTCTTC
The DNA here is from genome assembly GCA_963932465.1 of Maratus speciosus. Taxonomy (NCBI): domain Eukaryota; kingdom Metazoa; phylum Arthropoda; class Arachnida; order Araneae; family Salticidae; genus Maratus; species Maratus speciosus. The sequence goes on from OZ010799.1 coordinate 296,206,906, forward strand.
AGTGTAGATACAAAAGCAACTGTCATCATTAAACTTCCGATAAAAAATGTACAAATCCATATTGTTCACAAGAAAGCCAAGGGTCTGTTTAAACTTTTCAAATCTTTAAACAGTGACATAAATTATTATAATTCTAATAAATATGCTATGGTTTCTTAAAAACGGCCATTTACCTATTTGTGTACACACATCAATGACTATCCCATGTTAAAAAAAAAAGTGTACTTAAAAGGATTCTATATACCTAGCTCGTTTTGCTATGGACAGCGTTTTCCGTCCATATTAGCTTTTAAAGATATTTATATCAATATTGTCCTTATATCTTATATTTTAATTTTTCTTTATTGCTTATTTACCTCTTTTGTCTATTCACATGGGAATGACTATCCTATGTTTTAAAAAAGTGCTATTTAAAAGACGCTAAAGAGATTGTTTTTCCAATGCTGTGGACTACGTTTTCCATCCATACATATTAGCTTCTTAAGATATTTGCATCAATACTGTCCTTACATCTTATATTTAAATTTTTATTTATTGTTTTATTTACCTATTTCCTCTATTCACATGAGAATACCTAGTTGCTTTTCCGAGATGAAATAAAACTTTCCAATTTTCCTGAGCTAGATATTTTGTGTTTTTCGCCCGTTAATAAAGGGAAATTTTTCTTTTTCAAATAAGAAGTAATATATTTTCTCTTCGACAATACTAATAATTACTCATAGTTTCAATTTTACAATTATAATTGTTTTAAAATAAATTACTTGTGTAATGAAATGAAACCCCAGAGCTCTGATGGAAAAAAAAAATTCTCACCACTCCCCTTGTTAAAGTGTGGATAAAAAAAAATTATATATATAGGGAAAGGTGGGGCAAAATCTGGTACCATAAATGTTTGTTGTTCTTAAATGCAATCAAATGGGAGAACAAACTCCGAACACCGTTTTTCATTTTAAATTAATCTTTGGCTATATTAAAACATACTCTTTTCAGAAAAAATGTAATTCATTATATAAAAAAATAGCTTTTTCCAGGCATATTCAAAAATCCGGTTGTACCCCACTGGTTGTGTAAACCCGGGTACCCTTTTAAAACTCCTGAAAAACTCATTTTATTTTTTTAAATCTTGCTTAATATAGTACAAAAATACATTTTTGTTATATTTAACAAAACGAAATTGAAGATGTGTTCTTCAATGTGCAAAAATAAATCTGTAGCAAATTATCTACATCGTATATGCCTACTTATTTTACGCTGGAAGTCTTAGAGTTATTTTAGCTGCAAAAAATCACAAACAAATTTATTATCATATTATCTTTCACACTACATGCTTCGTGTGCCCATCCGTGACATTTCACACATTGTAACCAATTTTCTTTGGAATTAGAATTGGAGTAAAGCTCAATACAAAGCATTCAAGTTTCATTATGTTCTTTATTTTCTGAGAATGCCTCATCAACCTTTTTTGGTCTCTTTTCCTGTTGATTCTTATTTTCTTTTTAAGAATATTCCTTTTTCGTTTTGCAGACTGTTTGACATCTTTCTCTTTAATATCTGTTTCGAGCTCTAATTTATAGGGTGAAGTAGTTAAAATAACCGTTTTCACTTCTTTTGCTAGCTCTTTTCTCAATCTTAAAGCCTTCTTGGGGAGGAGTAAAACATTTTAATTGAAATTGGAAATGCAGATTGCTGGCTACACAAAATCAGATCTCGATAGAAGAGGCTGGATGTTGTTAACTACTGGATGTGTGATGTCGACACTTTTAAATGTGTAAAGATGAGCTTCAATATCCTGCGATATTTCAGAAATATTTGTTGCTGCAGCTATGCCAACCTATGGCTGTGTAGACTTAGGTGGTTTATCATTGACTTTTATGAGTTTTTCTGCCATTTCCGAAGGAGAAAGTAGATCCAGGTAAAACATCGTTGTTGTAAGGAAAAATTCCTGTTTTCTCAAACCGTCTGATTGGAGTATTTATAACTATTGCTCTAAAAAATGCAGCTTTAACCCTCTGACAGTCTTGGAAATGGGCATCATTGTAATGTTGTTTTCTCTGCATTCTGTTTTAAATGCTAAAAAAAGATTATTCTTTCAACATTTTATAAAAAAACTTAATATCGAATATGAATGCAATCCTTGAGAGTATTAATCATTTTTAAATGTATTAAAAATATATTAAATCTATAGATTTATATTACTTTAAATATTGCCTGTATTGCAGTGAAACCTGGAGCTTAGTGAACGTATTAACACGGTCTTGTCAGTGAGGGGGTTAAATGATTTTCTAACTTAGTAAATTGTTACAGATCGCCCAGTATTAGAAGTAACCATTTCCTCACCTATTGTTTGTAGTATAAGTTTAGAGGTGCTATGAATAACACATCAAAGGGTTAACAGTACTTACCAGCATTAAATTGCAATTTAAAACTCCATGCTAAAGTATTAACTATCCTAAAAAAATCATTCCATGAGTGTAGGACAAAATTGGTGTACCCGGTTTTGACCCACTCTTAAGTACCCGGTTTTATCCCAACGTGACACAGATTTTTAAACATGGCGTCACTACTATCAGTCCTATAGTAAAAGATCAGTAAAACTGTGAAAATACTTGCAAGAAAGCAAATAATTAAATATAGTACTTACCAATATTTAATATTCTGGCAAACTGTTAATATATGCATAAAACCTAGAAACAAACAAAATGATTTTTTAAGAGAAATTCAAACGCATTACTTCACACAAAAATAACAGCACACAATAGTGCTTCATTCAGTTTTAAGGAGAAACCAGCGCTACCCGCTTTTGTACAACTCTCCCCTATATATATAGTACAATTTCAGATTGTTCACTAATAACATTTATCGTAGTTTTTTAGCATATTTTAAAATATTTAATAACCCAGAGGTCAAAAGGTTAACTGAAAACTGAACTGATGAAGAATCGCTCAGTAATATGAAACAGTTGATGAACAATTCTGAAAGGAAATTAGATTGAAGTAATGAATCATACATATTTAAATTTCATGATTTTTACCTTATTAGAACTGGAATTATTAAATGATCTAAAAATTTATCAGAATTGAATATGAAAACACTTGCAAATATTTTTAAAAATATGTAGATTTTTTTAAATTATTATTCTAGTGTAGAATATTTTTAAAGAAATTTAGCCTCGGGCCTGAAATATCCGACTCGCTCTTTACTGTGACAAAAAGGTTTTGCACTATTGCCTAGATTAAGGTTTTTTTTTTTTTTTTTTTTTTTTTAAACATATTTTGTGAAAACTAATTTGCTACGTGAAATACTTAAGGCTATACAAACATCGGATTTTATTTTTCTCATTTTATTTATTACTGTATTTACTTCTTTTTCTATTCACTTGAGAATAACTATCCCATGTTTTAAAATAAGGCTTTTTCATCTTACATTGGTAAATTGCTACGGGACAGTTTTATTGTCTGCCTCTAGAGAAACACGCAATTGCTTCTGGAATTTTCTACAGCTTTAGGGTTTCCTGGTATTTAATTTACGTCATTTGATTTTAATCCCGAAATCGCATAGCATAAAATCGAATATGTGTGTCTGATATTAGAAGACACTTCATCCATCATGTTCCCAACTTTGTCCGTTATTTACTTTCTTTCAAAACTAATTTCATTGAAAAGTAAAGTGCTTTTTGCACATGTTTAAATTGTGAATGAGTTTTAGAACTGATGCTGTTACTCCATTAAATCTTTTTTCTTTATAAATTTAATACTAGCAGATAAATTAATGAAAATAGGGCTTCTATTTTTTTATGTTTTAGAAATAACTAAAATTCGTTTTAAATTGTGGGATACCAAATCAGGCTTAGATATTTTCTTTTAAAAAATATTTAATTTGGAAATAGTATATGTTTATTTATACATAACTGCATTATACACATATAAACAAACAGCTGATCGAATAAAATCCGTAGTTCATTTTAAACATAAAACGAATTCACAAATAAGTTATTACTTTAAATATAAGTTTTTCTTTGAAAAATAATTTATATATTATTTAAAAGTTAAACATTAGTATAACATAGATTAACATAGTACATTAGATAAATTAGATTTTATTTAAAAATATTCTACTTCCTAAATGAATTATTAATCTAACACTTCGGAGATGTACTTTAATCATAACTTCCTGGGAATAAAAAGCTGGATTAATAACTCTCCAAGGAATATAATTTATTTCATACACGTAGGGGTTTTTTTTCGAACTTCAAGTCATATATTATGTACGTGCATTTGAAAATGAAAGCATTTCGTTCCAATATCTGGCAATGATGTGAGCTCTGTTAAATGAAAAAAGTAAAAAAAAAAAAAATTCTAGAAGGGTCAATCCATTTCAAATGGTCCAGAAAATGTCATATTCGTTGCTCGACCATTTAAAAAAAACTGAAATTTTTTGTACAACAACCCTAACATGATGGAAGTTCAAAATGACTATTATTTTAATTTTATTAATTTTTGTTTGTGCATGGCGGCCATCTTTGTTTCATCGTCTGCAGCAATTTTCTCACAAGAAGGGTTTATGGAATTGTAAATAATTCATCGTTTATTTATCCAATTCAAGTGCGAATTAAAGCAATTTGTGCAGAATACATTGGGCTAAAAATTTGGTAATGCAGTAGTTTCCGAAACTAACTGCTTATTGGTAAAATTTAAGCGGAAAGTTTGTTTTTTTCCAAAATTTGTCCATTTACAAGGGGAAATTTTTCTAGCAAGGAAAACTGTCAACATGACATTTTTTTTTTTTTTTTTTTTACAAATAGGCCGAATGTACTTGTACTCACACGCAGCCGAGCTCCATATCTGGGACTTGCTTTCTATTCGCTAAAAAAAATCCCAATTTTTTCAAAAATGACAAAAATCGCACTTTTCAGGCTTTGATATATCTGGTGGGACACGAGATAAAAATCCGAATTTTATTTTGTAAGAGTATTGTATGGTAGTGTTATGAACAAGAAATTTCAGGATGGAGATTTGACTACAAGCTGAGATATAGAAAGGGCAACATGTCAAAACAATACTGCCAAATTATTGTTTTGTTGTAGTCACAGCTAAGTATTTATCTCAGAGTATCATTTAAATTTATTTTTTAGATTATCTTTAAATAATAGTAACAGAAAATAAATCTTTTGAAATTAATTAAAAAAATAATTATGCCTAAGGCTTACATTTTGTATGGTATCAGTAATTTTTGTTGTAATTTTAGTAACTAAAAGAAACCTCAGCACTTTTACATTGTCTTGTATATATATATATAGAAGACGTGAGACAAAAACAGAATAAGGAAAGAGAAAAGCTGTTAATGTTGGCATACTTGTTGAGACATGATCAAACGTGTCAAAACACATTCCTGCTTGCTGGTTTAAAAACCACAATTTTAATGCTGCTTGCCAGTCCCTGAAACTTGTTCCTACCATAAGTATGTTCCTGTAAATGAAACATTATGCGATGTTACCATGCATCAGCCTCAAGTAATTTTCAGAAAGTAAAGATACCCAAAGCCTTTTCAAAATTTAGACTGCAGAAAAATCACATTTTTTCATAAGTCATCTAGGAATTATTAATGAATTGAGGCTTGTACATAGTGATTTCAAAGTATATTTCCATGAGCCAGCAGGGACAAAATCTTTAACCAAGTTATCAAGAGATGACAAGACTTGGTTCCTACAAATAACATTTTGAGAAAGATACAAATCGTGGTTTTTGAACCAACAAGCAAGAATGTGTTTTGACACGTTTGATCATGTCTCAACAAGTATGACAACATTAACAGCTTTTCTTTTTCCTTATGTTGTTTTTGCCTCAGGCCTTGTATAAAAATATTTTTTTTCTTTATGTAATAGTGCTGAGGATTCTTTTAGTTACTAAAATTACTTACAACAAAAATTACTGAAACCATACAAAATGTATGGCCTTAGGCATAATTATTTTTTTTTATTAATTGCTAAGCTTTGTAAAGGGCTTTATTTTCTGGTAATATTATTTAAAGATAATCAAAAACATAAATTTAAATGACACTCTGAGATAAATACTTAGCTGTGTCTACAATAAAAACAATAGTTTGGCAGTATTGTTTTGACATGTTGCCCTTGCCATATCTCAGCTTGTAGTCAAATCTCCATCTTGAAATTCCTTGTGCATAACACTACCATACAATACTCTTGTAAAAATAAAATCAGATTTTTATCTCGTGCACCACCAGAGATATCAAAGACTGAAAAGTGCGATTTTTATCCTTTTTGAAAAATTTGGGATTTTTTTAGCGAAGAGAAAGCAAGTCCCAGATCTGGAACTCGGTGTGTGAGTACAAGTACTTTCATCCTATTTGTAAAACAAATTATGTCACGTTAACAGTATTCCTTGATAGAAAAATTTCCTCTTGTAAACGAAGAAATTTTGGAAAAAAATGGAAACTTTATGCTTAAATTTTACCAATAAGCAGTTAGTTTCGGAAACTGCTCTATTACCAAATTTTTAGCCCAATGTATTCTGTACAAATTGCTTTAATCCGCAATTGAATTGGATAAATAAACGATGAATTATTTACAATTCCGTAAACCCTTCTTGTGAGAAAATTGCTGCAGACGATGAAACAAAGATGGCCGCCATGCACAAACAAAAATTAATAAAATTAAAATAATAGTCATTTTGAACTTCCATCATGTTAGGGTTGTTGTACAAAAAATTTCAGATTTTTTAAAAATGGTCGAGCAACCAGTGACCACTTGAAATGGATTGACCCAGAAACATAATTCAACTTAATTTTATCAATATTCCAAATTTAAAAATTACTTTAAATTTATTTGAATTCACTTTAATCATTGTAATTTTAAATAGCCAGTACTGTAAAATCCCTAAAAAGCAATTTTTGTCGCTTTAATAGGTCGAATTAAGTTTGTTATATTCTGAAGAATATCTAAACTTTTGCTTAAACTAAAACAAGTACAAACCGTATCATAAATTAAATGTCCTATAGTAGATTATGTCTGGCTTTGAATTATTTTATTTTTAAATACAAAAATCGTAATTAAAATTATTTATTTTTTTTAATACTTATAAAGAGGATTAGATAAAATAACCGGCAAATCTTATTTTGTTTCAGAAGATTATAAATCTTCAATTGAACAAAAAACATAAAGAAAAACAGAAATATGCTCTTTTTTTGCGCGATGTTTCTTTATCATACGTAAGTGGCTTTATTTAATCCTGACATATAAAACTAAAAAAAAAAAAATAAATAAATAAAGGGAAAATTTTTCAGAGTAAAAAAATAAAAAAAGACATTAAATGGAATTATTTGGCTGCAGATATGGAAGAAAATCACCAGCACTAAAAAAATTGCTACAGAAAGGTTTCTCAACAGTTTTTTTTTTTTTTGTATTATCAGATGTAGTAAATTGCATACTGATATTTTATCAATTTTAACCACCGAAAAGAACCAATTTTCAAGATGACGTGCAAGACGGCCGCCAAACATATGATTCCTGGAACTTTCATCATACAAAAGCAAAGTTACTGTCTTTGCATATGGTTTTGGGGTCTTAGAATACATTTAGAGCAGCTATTGTCAAAGTCAGCCATATCTTTCACCCTCCCCTCCCACATACACACACACAAACAAACACAAATTTACTTTTTTTGTCTATTTACATTGGAATGGCCAACCGAAATTTAAAAAAAATAACAGCGATTTAAGAGGACGCTACATAGATTGTTTTTTATATGATGTGGACTACGTTTTGCGTCCATAATTGCTTCTTAAGATATTATAACAATACTGTCCTTAGATCTTTCATTTTAATTTTTCTTTATTGCTTTTTTTTACCTATTTCGTCTATTCATATGATAATGACCATTCAGAGTTAAAAAGACGGATGTTTAAAAGTTTGCTAAACTGTTTTTTTTTTTTTTTTTGGACTGCATTTTCAATTATCGACTACGACAGGGATGAGATTTCCGTGATTTTTCACACCAGTATATTCTCAGAGAAAATGTTGTTCTGTTACATTGCAAAAATGTTCCGATTAAATGAAATATCATTTTCTCGAACGAAATACTGGTGTTCAAAAACGCGGAAGTCTTTTCTCTGCTACGATAATATTAAATGTCCATCGTGTAATTTGATTTGATTTAACTCCAAGCTGAGCCTTTCAGTCCCGGATGCTTAACCCGAAATTGTTGGGCAACGTTAGATTTCAGGTATCGGACGGAGTAGCTCAGTGGTTAGAGCAGCAGTCTTGTATACTGTGGTCCGGGTTCGATTCCTGGCTCTGGCTAATTTTTCACTCCAATTGGGTTTATTGTATTTATTGTATGTATGTCTGTATAAGATTTATATATACCTTTAGCTGTTGAATGCAGGCGTTATTTATGTGTGTATGTGTGTTTTAATATATATTGTAGTATGTGTGTTTCATTATAATTATCGTAGATCTATGTAATAGTAAAATCTATTCATCGTTGCCCGGCCATCCAAGGCTGTCATATAGATTGCTGGTGACTTCCCCAACATGGTTTTTTAGTGAGAAATTGTAGACTCAGGTATGTCTGTATAATATTTATATATACCTTTAACTGTAGAATGCAGACGTTATTTATGTGTGTATGTGTGTTTTAATATATATTGTAGTATGTGTGTTTCATTATAACGTTAGATTTGTTGGTTCATAATAACAGATTTCCATCTCGCCGTACGATTGGCCAATAAATCATTATCCAGCGAAGGCCGAATAGTGTTTCAACTGTTAGCTACTCAGAATCCTCCATAGATGCCCTCCATATTAGAGGGACCGCTTTATCTACCATTTACTAACCATTTCTCACCTCTACCATTTCGAACTCTACTTTTCTTAACAGTTTCCACAAACTACCAACAATGGACCAACAATTAGAGTTCTTGGGTCAAACATATACCGCAGTAATCCATTCTTTTAATCAAAATGTTACAGTTACTCAATAGTTGCTTTAAAAATTATCTTCTAGAAAATAACAGGAATTCCCGATTTTTATTCGTGTTACGATCAGGGTAATAAACGTTTAGGCGTATAATACCCGGTATGCGTGTTCTTGTTCTTAATTAGAATGGAATATATATTGTGTTCTAAAAAAGAATTCCTGTATAGATTGAAAATGCATAATAATTTGATTTATAAAGATAAAATGACAAGATTTTAGATCTTATTAACTGCTCATGGTCAAAAAATATTTACAATAAAATTAATTTGATAGTAAAGTAAATAACACGATTTAAAGGTTTTATTTCCCCTTTCACACACCCACATGGCAAATGCACACTCTGCCAATGTCTTGTGAATGCTTTTCCGATATGAATTATAACTTTCGAATTTTCATGAGTTTGACATTTTGTGTTTTTTGAGCGTTAAAAAAGGGGGATTTTTCATTTTTTTATAAGGGTATTTTCTTTTACTCATTACTAATAATTACTAATAATTTCCAAATTTTTCAATTATATTAATTTAAAAATAAATTTGTAATGTCATTAATGTGTTTGTGTTATGAAAGGATGCCCTAGAGCTCTGAAGGAAAAAATATCTTCTCACCACCAACCTGGTTAAGGGGTGCATTAAAAAAAAATTAAACTGCATAGTCCGATGTCAGGCTGTCCCCTACACATATTTATCGCATTTTTTAAACATACTAGGGGGCGCAGCCCCCTGCTCGCAAACCCCCATGAATTGCTACGCAATTCATATTGCGATTGCTACGCGATCACAGCTCGCTCGCCACTAATTTATGTCAGCTCTAGCCAGAATGAGTGCTATCCTAAATCATTACAACGTATTAAATTTACAAATATTTTTAATGTGTAAAAAAGTAATGGAAAACTTCGTTGAAAATGTAAATAAAAATGTACCTTGGAAACATAATTTAAAACCTTAGTGAAAACACAATAAAAAATATTTTTAGTTGGGCCGCAATGCGATCCGAGCAAGCAATATGTGAAATTTACAAATATTTTAATTCATAAAAAGGTAATTGAAAATTTTGTTGAAAATATAAATGAAAATGCACTTATCAAAATTTTGGCGCTGATTGATCATCATTGAGAAAGCTAAGCGAACAGGAAATTCACGCGGTTTAAATTTAAATGGTATGTCAGATGGGGTCCTTCTCCTTTCATTTTGCCTAGAGTATTGAAAATCACGGCTTAAATTAATTTAAAACTACAATAAGACGCTATAAAAAAGGCTACATATCACGCCACGAAGCTATAGACCCTATTCTAATACCATGTATCACGCTATCGAACTGTTAACAAAAAGTTATTGCCTGTGTCTAAATACAAACTTGGATCAAAAAGCTGATTCGCTGAATTCCTCACGTCACCGTAAAACGGACGAATAGCAATTGTCATCCATGTATTGCTGAAACGGTTTGCGTTAAAACAGAGATCCTGTCTGGATTTTGATTTGCTGAGTGGGTTAAGACATGTGACCGTAACTTAACCACTTAGAATCGTCGCTTTGGCTGTTGCCAAAAAGTAAGCTACAAATACAGCCCTTTTTTAGCGCTACGTAAGAGAAATATATATACATAGATTTTCGACATTTTAACATCACGGAGGTCAAAAAGTTTATTAAAGAGTGAGCACATGAGGAACGACTCAGTAACGAAAATTAAGAAAAAAAAACTGATGAAGAATTCTGAAAGATAACTTAGATTTAAGCAACGAATTGGACATATTTAAATTCCATAATCATATTAGTAATTGGAATATTAAATGATGTAAAAATGTATCAGAGATGAATCTAAAAACTCTAGCACATATTTTAGTAGTAGAGTTATATATTGTAAAAAAAGTAAGGCTCGAGCCTGAAAGAACCAACTTACGCTGTACTGTGACGAAACGAGTTTGCACTATTCTCCTACGTTAAGGTTTTTAAAAAACTTAGTTTGTGAAAACTAATTTGCTATGTGAGATACTTAAAACTTCAATACATACATCAGATGTCATTTTTCTCATTTTCTTTTTTACTGTATTTACTTACTTTTCTGTTCACCTGGGAATAACTATCCCACGTTTTAAAATAAGGCTATTTCATCTTACATTGCTAAATTGTCACGGGACAGTTTTATTGTCGCCCTACAGAAAAATGTTCTTGCTTTCGGATTTTTCTATAGCTTTAGGGTTTCCTGTTATTTGATTTATGCAATTTGATTTTATTCCCGAAATCGTAAAGCATAAAATCGGATCCGTGTTTCTGCTATTAAGAGACATTTCCCCCCATCATGTTTCTAATATTGTCCATAATTTACTTTCCTTCAAAATTAATGTCATTGCAAAGGAAAGTTCTTTTTGCACGTGTTTAAATTGTTAATGACTTTTAGAAGTAATGCTGATACCTCATTAATTTATTCTTGTCTTTTGAGTTAATACTAGCGAATACATCAGTGAAAAACAACGCTTCTATTTTTATCATGATTTAGAAGTAAATAAATTTTCTTTTAAAATGTAGTATGTAAATAAATTTTCTTTTAAAATGTAGTATATAAATTAGGTTTATAATTTTCTTTTTATAAAATATTTAGAAAGAAGATAATATACAGGGTGCAAAAGAAAGCCCCTTTAACCTGAAAATACTTGCGAACGGAGAGAGCTACAGCTATGCAAGTGAGGTAACGGTATAGTAAAACGACTACGCCCGATCTAATGCAAACGACAGCAGCACCCCTAGTGGCGAAATGTGGAAGAAACCTAATGAAAATGGTAAACGAAAAGAGATAGTGCAAAATATCCAATTAGAAAGATTTCGAGCGTCAATTAATCAGTACGAAACAACATTTGGTTCAAACGGATAAGATAAATCGTCGACTGTATAACCAAAAATGTCCGAAATCGATGAGCGACTATTCTACTTTGCATATTCACATTCCATAAATGTAGCAGTGTGCAATTTCAGATTGTGACGCTGTACTCTGTAATGTCTGTAAAAATTTAATTTTCAATGGATTTAAAATTTCAGATTAACCCTTTCACAGGCAGAAAAATTCTGTTAGTGAACTGATGAAATAATTGACTGACACCAGAATATCCAAGCGAATTTCTTTGAAAATAAAAACCCGCTAATTTTTACTTTCATTACGAAAGCAAAATTTTATTTAAATTTTCTTGCTGCCATTTGTCAGTTTTGGAATTAAAATTAGGCGGCTAGACCGTCTAGCCACCGCCCTTGAAAGTGTTAAATCTATGTCGACGTATTGAAGACGCTTGCAATTGACGTTCAATGCTGAGAAATATGCATGCAGAATTACTCTCACGAATACAGTTGTGTATCGTGAGCAATGGCGAACTTTTCGAACATGCTGAATATTAACTTTTTATCACTGTGAGATAGTTTGTCTTTTTTGTTTTTTAGTGGGATGTTGTCAAAATGTATTGAGATAAGCACGTATTTATACCATAAATTGTACGTATTCCTTCATATTTCTGGCTATTCCATTCAAACATTTACACAAAATAGAGTGCATCGATTTCGGACATTTTTGGATATACAGGCCAAGATTTATCTTATCCATGTAAAACAAATGTCGTTTCGTACTGATTAATTGACGCTCTAAAACTTTCTAATTGGAAATTTTCTTCTATCTCTTTTCGTTTACGATTCTCAATCGGCATCTTCCAAATTTCGCCATTAGAGGCGCTGTTGTCGTTTGCATTAGTTCGGGCGTAGTCGCTTTAATGTACCGTTACATCACTTGCATAAATGTAGATCTCTCCGTTCGGAAGTATTTTCAGGTTAAAGGGGCTTTCCTTTGCACCCTGTATATTTATTTATTCAAAACCTTATTATAGATATGTAAACAGCTAAATATTGTCAAAACCTATAAAAATATGTATTTGTTTCGATAATATTCTAGTTCTTTGGGCTTTCAGGTTTATTAATTTACATTATTTGATTTTATTACCGAAATTGCTAAGCATGATGGTGGATTTGAATTTGCGCAATTACACGATTTCTCACCTCCTACGTAATAGACTTTTTCCATAATTGTCGCGAATTTAAAATTCATTTTATTTTTCGAATAAGGCTTTTTTTCGTGTGTTTAAATTTTTAATGAGTTTCAAAACCACTAATGATTTTTTCATTAATTTATTCGTATTTCAGAACACCAATAAAATTGATGACTAACAATTAACGTGACTTTAATTTTTTTTTTTTTTTTTTAAGTGTACAAATTTATTTTCAAATTTGTTCAGTGATGGAACAGAGTAGCACCAAAGAATCAATCGACTCCGATAAATTAAAAAATAATTCTTCGTCTTACTTCAGGATAGAATTTCTGAAATTTTAAAGCCGAAGATTTCTATAAAAATTAATTGGTGACAATAGCCCAACTGTTGCGCCTCTGCTCCATCACTGATTTGTTTGATCTAATATCCAAATTAGAATATTGACTTTATTTTTTCATTGTAATAAAAATGTAATGAAGATAGGAATCTTGCTATTGAGCAATCTTTATTATGTGATTTTTTTTTTTTTTTTTTTTTTTTTTTTTTTTTTTAATGTTTCTTATGGACGAGCGAACTGTTCGGAAAAAAGCTTGTTACCTGGGCAACGGAACGACTGGCGTAAAAGGGTGACGTCAGCATCGACAGGTACGATCCAAAGTGATATAAGTAAGCGTGCTAACTTAATGCTGGAATCGGGCGTAAATTATTACAGTTGCGCCATCTTGTGGACGGAGTGATAATCCACATGAGAGGGATTTCAGTGTGGCGCATATTTTCTAAATCTGTAGCCACTCATGGAAAGAAACTTTATTTGCCACATTTGTTGCAAAATAATGGTGTACCGAGAGGGGCATCCAGATGCACTTGACACCACGACGTTTTCTTCGTCTTGTCAAAAGAGTTTCAGTTATTAATCAAGGTGAAAAAAACTTTTCAATTTTAGTGGTGTGAGCAAGAAAACAGTTAGGTATCTACCTGTAGTTCGCACTCCATCCGCTACGTGGCGCGTGACCTTGATTCATGTGACCTCGCTTTTAATCTTGCGGTTACTTCTCCCATTTAACACGCTCACGCCGGCGCGGTGGGTCACACTCGACTGTCTCAGAGTTGTCAAGTCTCCGGCTTTTTGCACACCACTGTTATTTTAGAGAAAATGTTGTTCCTTTAAATCGCCCAATTGCTCTAATTAAATAAAACAATATTTTCTGTATTAAAATACTGCTATCCAAAAGGCCGGAGACTTGCCAGCTCTGAGACAGTCGAGTATGACCCACCGCGCCGGCGTGAACGTGTTAAGATAGGAAGCTTACTTATATCGCTTTGGGTACGATCTCTCGAATGGAAAACAGTCTGAATTCGAATGGTGAAAATGAAAGTACGTGCAGTCTTTTACTCTTTTGATTCGAAGAATTAATTATTCGGTGTGATGTTAGAGAATTATCTGTATTCGTTTACTACTTATAAATCGTCGTTTTTCAAAGTCCAGTCAAGAATTCATTCGAAGGTGTTTCTAATTTGACCAGATCAGTGTGATTCGAGAAAGAATCAGTTTATTCAACATGATTCTACAATATTCATCCATATTTGTGTTATGTATTATAATAAAATTGGGCCGTTTTATGCCGCTGATCTTTTTTCCAGTGTCTGTCTCAATTTATGGGAAAATGGGGAAAGTAACGCATGTTTAAACTTAATTCTAAATACTAAAAAATACAAATCGTAGTTTTTGTTTAAAATCGAGTCTTGATTTGAAATCAGTTAAATACCATTCATTTGTCATATTATTAATATTTCTTTTCGCTAACTTAAATTCAAGTAATTCAAAATTTATTCTTAAACTCTTCTATCCACTCAATATTATTAGATCATTTTATTTATCATTTTTTATACCGCAGCACAATTTTGTAATTTAAAAACAGTCGCCTGTTGCCAGAGCTTTTTTAACAGGGGAATGTCAAACAATTTAATGTTATCTCATCTATAGCTCATCAAAATGAGCTATTTCTTCAACGATTTTTTTTATAATAAAAGAAGATTATATTAAAGGGTTGCCTCAAAACAACACTGTTATGCCAAAATAGTTTCACATAAAAATGCTATCTGGTGAAATAAGCAGGTAACATTAGTGCAACAAGGCGAGAAAAAATTCACTGGCAAAAAATTTATATTTACCTTAAAAATTACTTATTACTTCATTTTTAAAAAATTAATGTTATTTTCGTTATTTAAACAAATCCTATAAATAAATCGCTATAATTTACTTGATTAAAATTATTTTCTAATGAAAATATGTTTAATACGTTATCGAATATTGTAACTGTGTATGATCGAATGCATGATCGAATATTGTAATTTAATAATGTAACATGAATTCAATTTTAATAATTTATGATAATCGAATAAAAACAGTAGTTCATTCTATACATGAAAGGATTTCACAAATAAGTTATTACTTTAAATATAAGGTTTGCTTTAAGAAATAATTTTTACAATATTCTACCAGTTAAACATCAGTATAACACAGATTATCATAGTACATTAAATAAATTAAATTTTATTTAAACATATTTGAGTTCCTAAATGAATTATTAATCTAAAGCTTCGGAGATATAGTTAAGCATAATTTTCTGAGAATAAAAACGCTGGAGTAATAACTCTCCAAGGAACATAATGTATTTCATACATGGAGGGTTAGTTTCGAACTTTAAGTCATATGTTATGTACGTGCATTTTAAAATAAAAGTGATTCATTCCAATATCCAGCAATGAATTGATCACTGTTAAAAGTGAAAAAAAAATCTAGAAACATATATGAAATTAATTTTCTCCATATTTCAACTTTAAAAGTCATTAAAATTTTTTTGACTCCACTTTAATCATTATAATTATAAATTTATCATTAAAATTTAAAGAAAATCTTATCGAGCAATATCAAAATCCATTTTAAACATACGATAGATTACACTGATCTGCATATTGAAACTTTTTTTTGATGATTAAAAATGAATAGGTTGATCAATTTTTTAAGCTGATTTCAAAAGTAAAGTCGAAATTTGCGTATCACGTCAGGATTTTTTACAAATTAACAATTTGTAAATTTATAAAAACATATGATTTTTTAACTTTCACTTATATAAATTTATAAAAAAAAATTATTATTCAAAGGTAAATAATTAATACAGACTAGGATATGTATTAAAAAATTAATGTATGAAAAATTAAAGTATAGACATAATAATTATACTTACAATATATTTAAATATGGACAAATTTGATTAATATTAAAAAAATCAATTAGTTTGAGAAAAATTCCTTTTAGTTGCTTTTCGTCCACTAGCACAAAGATCTCTCTTTAACATCCAGCAGTAATCTGCCATCATATTTTTATTCCACTTGCCTTGGTACCGTTTTTCCATATCTTTGATGTCTTGGTGAAACCTTTCACCGTGTTCCTCACTCACTGCTCCGAGATTTTCGGGAAAGAATTCGATATGTGCATGTAAAAAGTGTATTTTTATACTCATGTTGCAACCAAGTAATCTCAATTTTTCTAACATATCTGCAACTATAATTTTGTAATTTGGGTCTTTCTTATTTCCTAAAAAGTTCTCCACTACACATTTAAAGCTCAGCTATGCTTCCTTTTCACAATCATTCATTGTTTTTTCAAATTCACTATCTGTCAGTAATTTTCGTATCTGAGGCCCAACAAAAATACCTTCTTTAAGCTTAGCATCAGTAATAGAAGGGAATTTGCTGCAAATATATTTAAAACATTCATTTTCTTTATTTAGGGCTTTCACAAATTGTTTCATTATCCCTAATTTGATATGCAGAGGTGGAAGCAAAACATTTTTAGGATTGACTAAGGGATCTTTAATTACATTTTTTGTTCCAGGGGATAATGATATTCTTGATGGCCAATCTTTCTTTTCCCAATGATTTTTTTTTATCCCGGCTGTCCCACTCACACAGAAAACATGGGAATTTTGTGTATCCTGATTGTTGTCCAAGTAGCATTCCAATCACTTTTAAATCACCACATAACAACCATTCATGATCTTTATATTTGACCTGGTCTAGCAAAAGTTCAAGATTTTCATATGTTTCCTTTAAATGAACTGAGTAGGCTATAGGTATTGATGCATATTGGTTTCCATTATGCAACAAAACCCCTTTTAAACTTGTCTTGGAGGAATCAATAAAAAATCTCCATTCTGATGCATTATAAAGGATATCGTAAAAATTCATTATTTCCTTTATGTTATTGCAATATACTAAATTATCCTTTTCAGAAAAGTATGGAACAAGTTCTTTTTCACGATGCCTGTACCAAGAGAATTGTGTCT
The DNA here is from genome assembly GCA_963932465.1 of Maratus speciosus. Taxonomy (NCBI): domain Eukaryota; kingdom Metazoa; phylum Arthropoda; class Arachnida; order Araneae; family Salticidae; genus Maratus; species Maratus speciosus. Next base: position 296,224,266 of record OZ010799.1, read on the forward strand.
CTGGTAATAATAAGTTCTTAAATTTAAGCCGAGAACCAAGAAGTTCAGCTTTTATTTTTGGCAAATTTAAATCGCGCACCAAATCATTGAGTTCATGCTGATTACATAAAATTGGAGCTTTATCATTTACTTCTAGTTTATAGACATCTTGTTCTTGATTTACATCATCTTCTGGATTATTTGGTTCATTTATGCTTTCCAAATTGGTTGGAGGAGAAGGAACAGGAAGACTTTCATTATGCAATATAGGTCTTATTGCAGAAGGCAAGTTAGGATATATAATTCCTTTTTTATTTTTCGAACTATACCCATGAACATTAGCTAAGCAAAAATAACAATCGTCATGATGATTTCTAGGTTCTCTCCATACCATGGGAATAGCAAAAGGCATACATTTCTTTTTGCCTTTCAACCAAAGTCGTAATCCTTCAACACATGTTCTACACACTTTATGAGGGGCCCATGTCTTATCTTGGTCACCCAGTCTCACACCAAAATAAGCATAATAAGCATTTTTAACAAAATCTGTAATATCCTGCCTTTGTTTTACTACAGTATAATTTCCACAAATGTAACAAAATATATCTGTATCATTTACACATTTACGTGAAGCCATTATTCAATTAAAGAAGATGTGAAATATATCACATATTTCAAATCGAAAGAAACAGACGTGAATAAACAAAGAAATTTATTGTTGTTAAAACCTATGCATTAGATCAAACATTGTTTGGTGCTGCCACCTAGCAAGTATTAATTTAGATATTTTTTACAAAATTAAATTTATGGATTTCGCTTTTTCTTTTTAATTTTACATAAATAATTTTTTTTATTATTATTAAATCATATTAATAAATAATTTCAGCTTCCTAAATACAGTTTCTCATTTATTTAAATTAATGTAATGTATATACATATGGAATCAATTCCTAAAAAATTTGGTGGCGCCATCTAGTATTACTATTATAAAGTAATTTATGATTTAAGAATAAAATTAATTAAAAATAATATTTGTAAAAAAAGTGTACGTGGTGTGCAAAAATGCTTTACATTTTTGAAATCAGCATAAAAAACACTTTCAGAAAAATATATATTTATATGATCATCAAAATGCATGCTGATCAGTGTTATCAATAAGTTTTTGCCCTCACACAGAAATAAGTGAGTGAAATTATTGAAATTGCTACATTTTATTAGTCCTTTTCTATATAGTCAACGTGCACAGTAACATATCTCTGCAAACGGTATTTCAAAGGGGGGGGGGGTTACGAGTGTCATGAGGGGTGTCCAAAAAATTTAGAAAAGTGTCCCCGGGAAGAGGGGGTATTTGGGGAGGGAGACTGGAGGTGCATAACATGAATAAGTAGTCACAATCCTTTCCAACAATATGTCACATGAAGGGGGTAGGCAAAAGTTAAAAAGGTGGCCACCTTTGGGTCCATTTTCGGGACTCTTGGAATACACCCTCTTACCTTCTTTGAAATACCGTTTGCAGAAATGCGTCACTGTGCACGGTGACTACATAGTAAACGACTAGTAAAATGTAGCAATTTCATAAATTGCACTCAGTTATTTATATTGAGATGGCAAATTCTTATTGATACACCATCCTTCAAAAGATACGAATTTTAAACGCGCGTAACCATAAAAATTACTTTTGGATTTAAACTTTGAAAAAGGTAATACTGTAAGATCCCTAAAAAAATTTTTTTGTTGATTTTATAAATCTACTTTAGTTTGTTAAATTCTGAAGAAAATGTGGTATTTTGTTTAAACTAAAAAAGGTAGAAATGATATCATTATTTAAAAATCCTGTCGTAGATGATGTGATGTTTTGAATGATTTTCTTTTTAAATACAAAAAGTCGTAATCAAAATCATTAATTTCTTTAATACTTAAGATAGAGGATTATAAAAATAATCGAAAAATCTTATTTTGTTTCAGATGGTTATAAATATGAACTGCTACATAAAAACATAAACAAAAAACAAAAAACAAAAAAAAAAAAAAAAAAAAAAAAAACGCTCTTTATTTGAACGATGGACTATTTCATACTTTGGACTATTTCATACTTAAGTGACCTTATTTAATCCTGCCGGATGACATTAAAAAAATTTAAAACAAAAGGAAAATATTTCAGTCTAAAATAGATATAAAAATTATTATTCGGCTGCAGATATATCCCCTATTACTCAGACAATTACCACTATAAGGTTTCTCAACAGTTTTTTGTACTATTAAATGTGGTGAATAACATACTAAAAATTTACTAATTTTAGAAAACGGAAATTCCCAATTTTCAAGATGGCGTTCAACTCCTGCAATTCTCATCATACAGAATCAAAGTTAGTGTCTTTGTATTTGGTATTAAGGTCTTAGAATACATGATGGGTGCTCTTCACTCAAAGGAAAACACTTTTTTTACATAGGATAGTCAGTTACAGTCTCTAATATATACATATATATATATATATGTGTGTGTGTGTGTGTGTGTATATATATATATATACTTTTTCGATTTAGTTGAAGATTTTTTTTAATAAAGGCACTTTCACTTTCGGGACCGGTTTCGAAAGTGAAAGTGCCTTTATTAAAAATCTATAATCGAAATCGAAAATGTACAAACTGGTCCTATAAGAGATCAAGCTCAGCTATCCTATGTAAAAAAAAAAAAAAAAAAAAAAAAAAAAAAAAAAAAAAAAAAAAAAGGTTAAAATTATTTTAATTTAAACGAAAAATTCGAAAACAACTGCCTATAGGTTTAACATTAGCGAACGGGAATTTCTAAGCGAGTGAAGAATTCCCTTAAGAGTCTTGCACAAGTCAGGCGAAGAAACGAGAACACTAATGTTAAGTGTATGGGAGAAATCTTTACAGATTTCTTATTAGTACGAGCATTTCATGCCTTGACTAGTGTAGGCTCATTAGAGCAGTGATTTTCAACTTAAGCCATTCACCCCCCCATCCCCCCCCCCCGCACAAACACCAGTTAGCTAAATACGTCGTTTGAGACGCGAAATGTTTTTAACAAATGAGAATGTATGGAAATTTTTTCGATATTTATAACAGTACTGTTCCTAGATCTTAAATTAAAAAATATTGCTTTATTTACGTCTTTTGTCTATTCACATGGGAAGGACTACAACAAGTTTTAAAAAAATAATGTTTAAAAGGATGCTAAATAGATTGTTTTTTATATGCTGTAGACTACGTTTTCAGTGCATATTAACTTATAAGATGGCGTTCTTATATATTATATTTCAGTGCATATTAACTTATAAGATATTATATCAGTACTGTTCTTAGATCTTAAATAATATATATATATATATATATATATTGCTTTATTTACCTCTTTTTTCTAAGGTCTAATTTAATGTTTAAAAAAGAAAAAAAACGGATATTTAAAAGGACGCTGAATAGATTTAACATTACCGAACGGGAATTTCTAAGCGAGTGAAGAGTCCCCTTAAGAGTCTGCACTAGTCACGCGAGGAAACGAGAACACTAATGTTGAATGTATGGGAGGAATCTTTACAGATTTCTCATTAGTGCGAGCATTTCATCCCTTGACTAGTGTAGACTCTTAAGAGCAGTGATTTTCAAATTAAGCCATCTCCCACCCCCAAACACAAACACACACAAACACCAGTTACCTAAATACTACGTCACTTGGATCGCGAAATGATTTAACAAATGAGAATGTATGAAAATCTAATTTAGATATTTATAACAGTACTGTTCCTAGATCTTAAATTTAAAAAAAAAAACATTAATTTATTTACGTCTTTTGTCTCTTCACATGGGATTGACTACAACATGTTTAAAAAAAATGGAGGTTTAAAAGGATGCTAAATAGATTGGTTTTTATACGCTGTAGACTACGTTTTCAGTGCATATCATGGAAGAAGATAGTATTCCAGTGACGCAGCCTTAAGCCTAAAATCGTATCGTATTGTATCGTATCGTAGAATTCGTAGATGACGGAACTCATATATACACCTAACTCGACTTCAAAGAAAACGCGAAAAGCCGCCTTTCAATAACTCAGCAAACATAGCTCTTATTATTCTGATTTTTTTTTTAAACAGCCTTATATCTGCAGTCTAATCCTATTCTGAAATTTTTAGATTCTATGTGCAGCATATTTTGAGATCTAAATACCCATTTTTAAAGCAAAAGCGATATCAGAAAATCCTAATTTCGATTACGCGAAAACGGCCCGGGCGATGTTCTTTAAATTGATATATAATATAAATCTGTTTTATGTGAAGAGAATAAGAAAACAGTTGTTTCCGGGAATAATCTATTTTTTTTTTTATTCACATTTTTTCCCTCCGAAAATGAAATGGGCGATCTTATTAAAATTAATATATAATATGAATCTATTTTAGATGATCCGAATAAGACCATGTTTGTTTCCAGGAAGACCCTTATTCATTATATAATAAGCATGAAAAATCGGACTATACTTTTCCGCCATTTATGGGAAATTCAACGACGATGCGCCACTGTATTCGTGCGCCACTGTATTAGTGGAAAGTTTACTAAGTTGGTTAAGCGCTGGCCTTGCAATACACAGTTTGAAAGGTCTGTCCTCTTTGAAGCAGTAAGCACTTTTTTTTTCTTTTTTTTTTCTTTTCAAGTCAGATAATAAAGTAAATTTGATTTTATGTTTCGATAAAAATGTACTGGTTTATTTTGATTTTTTTCTTTAAGAGTTTCACATATCACTATTTTGTGACAATTTTTCAGACAGTAAAAATAATGTAAAATCTGTCTAAGGCGGACTCTGTGTAAGCCGGAAATCTGCCTACCGCGGAAAGAATTTCAAGTCCCGGCGAATCCATTGAAAATAACATTAATACGTGCTCCATAAGCCGAAATCTGCCAAACGCGGAAACGGAAAGGTTTTTAAGGTCCGCCGAAAGCCAATTTTTACATGAGACGGAAAAAAGAATACTTTAAAACCGAAAAGCATTCAGTAAATGGAGCTTTAAAACTGATAGATATATCAAATACATATAATAAATAAATACTTATAATTTACAAATATAAATAAAAGCACATTTTTAAGCATTCATTTGTTTACAGAGAGAGAATTTTAATTATGAAATTTTTCAGATTTAATTATAAGGAAAAGAAAATACGCAATTTGTATTTGTTCAGTCCCCAACAGTTTCTTTTTATTTACAATTTTTAACACAAATAAATTTCTGTTTATGTACGGTACATACATTTAAATTATGCATTTTTATTTTTTCAATTACCCTTATAATAAAAAAAGAAGAAAAACAGCCCGTTATTCTTCCATTACATTTATGACAAAAAAAAAAAAAAAAAATGCCGTTATTCTAACTGTAAATGGAAGACTACGAGATTAAAAAAAAAATTGTCATAGATTCTAAATTTAAAAAAGTAGATTTTTAAAAATCATATATATATTTTTTAATTTTTAGGATAATTGAAAAAAAAAATTAAAATTGTATATTTTATTTATATGTATCGTATTTCAATCCATTTCGCTGAGGAAAATATGAATTTTTATGTGTAAAAATCTGTAAATAAACGAAAATGTCGATTGAACAAATAAAAATGCGCACATTTTTCTCTTTTACTTTTCATTAAATTCATGAAATGGAAACTTCATACTTTGAACTCTCTCTATGTGTAAAAAATTTATAAATAAATGCACAAGCTCATGTTTTTTTTTTTTTGTTTTTTGTTTTTTTTTCGTTACAAACTTAAGAATTATTACTAATCAATATTTCACTTTAAAAAAACGGTACTGAAGATTACAAGCGCAAAAAATAGCCGACAGTCTTTTTTTACCAATTTGCACGTTTTATTTTGTTATATATTTAGCAACTAATTAACAACCTTCAATTTTTTTTAGCTAGATCTAGTAAAATCAATCCCGTTTACATTTCTGAATTATTGAAATTAGTGTTTTCTGGCATCTGTCTTTCAAATGTAAAAATAATAATATTCCATATAACACCTCAATCCGTACATTTGCAATTTTAAATACTGGTAAATAGGTCCCAAAAATTTGGGCCTCGAAAATTCAGATTAGTACAAAGTCTCAATATCTTTTATGAACAGCAATTATATTTAAGAGATTTAGTCATTTATCGTTGCTTTATCATGATATCTTCGAGATTACATTTTGGCGAGGTCTTGGCGATTTAATGTTACCAGTTCACTTTGGCAACTTTTTTCTTAGAGCTGAATTTCATTTACTGCTGTGGAACATTGATGCTTTCCTGTGCTTTCTGTATGGAATGTATGTACTGGGTGTTTCACAAAGGACCCCTAACTTTAAAAATCAATAACTAAGAAACGGTGATAGATAGAAACATGAAACCAGTGGTATGATTAATAAAAAAACCGTAAGAATCTTATGCATAAGTCTCAATATTTAGTTCAAAATACATCCGATAGATGGCGCTGAGAGCGTTAAGAATTCTTGTTCGTGTTCAAGATGAACGCGCGCCGCGCGCGCGAGCTCAGGAGACATGGACATGGAGTGGGTCTTTTATCGTAGATGGAATAAATGTTCAGTACGTTCATCAAGGATCTTGGATACAGCGTCTAGAATACATAGTGTGGAAATCTGCTATCCAAATAGCGCTAAAATGTTGTATCCCTCAAATATGCAATGATGCTGAAATTCAGTTAACCGATCGCAGCGACATCTGCGATGTATTTTCAAATTTCAAAGTAAACATCGTATTATTACAGCGTCGAGACAAAATCTTCTTGGAGTTTTAGAAAATATCCTGCAGATGTAACTGTGATCTAGTCATTGGATTTCAGCATCATTTGAAATTTAGGGTATTCAATATTTTAGCGCTTTTTTAAGCATTACTGGGATAGCCGATCTCCACACTATATATTCTAGACGCTGAAATCTTGGATTTGATTAATTATAGTGTTAATTATAAAGATAATCTGTTGCAAATGAAAGGTAAGTTAGATAGCTGAATGCACACAACATTGAACTCGAGACTAGCCCAGCTAAAAATGAACTGCAGAAATTCTACAAAAAAACCGCAGTTGGAAAACTGCGGTGATTTGGCCGATTCCACTACAGATTTTTTGCAGTCAATAGAACTACAAAATTACCGCAGTTTACTAACTGCAGTAATTTAGCAGTTGTATTGACCACAAAAATTCTACAGAAAATTTATAGTTATACCAATATTAAAAATTCTGCAGAAATTTCGCAGTTTTATTGACCGCAAAAATTCTGTAGTGGAATCGGCCAAATCACCGCAGTTCTCCAACTGCAGTTTTTTTGTAGTTATATCGACCTCAAAAATGTAGTTTTTTTTTACTGAGTATCCACTTTGCCTCCCTGAGGAAAGTGCCCTCAGGGGGGCAAAGTAGTGCACGGAGCAGCGGAAGTATATAAAATGATTAAGCGGTCACAGGTTTGGGTGTCGGCAAAATGTAGGAAAGTGCCCTCCAAAGGGGGGGGGGGAGTAGTGGATGGAGCACCAGAAATGCATAAAATGATTAAGCGGTCACAGGCCTTACCAACAATATGTCACATGACAGGTATCAGAAAAATTTAGTAAAGTGCCCCCCAAGGGGGGCAAAGCAGTGGGCAGAGTACCAAAAGTACATAAAATGATTAAGCAGCCAAAGGCCTTTCCAACGATATGTTACATGACAGGTGTCGGGAAAATTTAGTAAAGTGCCCCCCTGGGGGGCAAAGTGGTGGGTGTGGTACCGAAGTGCATAAAATGATTAAGCAGTCACAGGTCTTTCCAACAATATGTTACATGACGGGTATCTGCAAAATTTAGTAAAGTGCCCCCCCCGGGGGGCAAAGTGGTGGGCGGGGTACTGGAAGAGCATAAAATGATTAAGCAGCCAAGGGCCTTTCGAACGATATGTCACATGACGGGTGTCAGGAAAATTTAGTAAAGTACACCCCTGGGGGGGGGGGAAGTGTGGGGTGGGGGAGGAGTACCGGAAGTGCATAAAATGATTAAGCAGTTACAGGCCATTCCAACGATATGTCACATGATTAGTGTCAGAAAATTTTAGGAAAGTGCCCCCCTAAGGGGGCAAAGCAGCGGGCAGAGTACCGAAAGTACATAAAATGATTAAGCAGCCAAAGGCCTTTCCAACGATATGTTACATGACAGGTGTCGGGAAAATTTAGTAAAGTGCCCCCCCGGGGGCAAAGGGGTGGGTGTGGTACCGAAGTGCATAAAATGATTAAGCTGTCACAGGTCTTTCCAACGATATGTTACATAACGGGCATCTGCAAAATTTAGTAAAGTGCCCCCCCCCCGGGAGGCAAAGTGGTGGGCGAGGTACTGGAAGTGCATAAAATGATTAAGCGGTCACAGGCCTTTCCAACGATATGTCACATGACGGGTGTCGGAAAAATTTAGGAAAGTGCCCCCCAGGGGGGCAAAGTAGTGGGCGGAGTACCGGAAGTGCATAAAATGATTAAGCAGCCAAGGGCCTTTCGAACGGTATGTCACATGACGGGTGTCGGGAAAATTTAGTAAAGTACATCCCTGGGGTGGCAAAGTGGGGGGTGGGGGAGGAGTACCGGAAGTGCATAAAATGATTCAGCAGTTACAGGCCATTCCAACGATATGTCACATGACAGGTGTTAGCAAAATTTAGGAAAGTACCCCCCAGGGGGGGCAAAGTGGTGGGCAGAGCACCAGAAGTGCATAAAATGATTAAGCAGTCACAGGCCTTTTCAACGATATGTCACATGAGGGGCTATGGCAAAATTTAGAAAAATGCCCTCCCACGGGGGAGGGGCAGGCGGGGAGAGGGACACGAAGGTGCTAATACAAATAAGCAGCCACACACCTTTCCAAAGATGTCACATGATGCATGTCGGCAAAATTTAGAAAAGTACCCCCCCCCCTGGTGTGAATGTAAAGGGAGGGTCATCGTAGGTACATAACATGAATAAGTGGTAAGAAATTTGCATATTACACAATCTTTCGAGGAAATACACATATTTCGCACGACCTTTTGAAGAAATTCACTTATTTTACACGATCCTTTGGCAAAAATCGCAGTTTTCTACGACCTTTCAAAGAAATTTGCATATTACACGATCTTTCGAAGAAATTTGCATATTTTGCACGATCTTTCGAAGAAATTTGCATATTTCACACGATCATTTGACGAAATACACATTGTTTTCGCGATCATTTGACAAAAATCACATTTTTTCGCGATTCTTTGACAAAATTAGTGTTTTTTCCGTGACCTTTCAAAGAAATTTGCATATTACATGGTCTTTCGACAAAATTCGCATATTTTACACAATCCTTTGGCAAAAATCACATTTTTTTGCAAGATCCTTCGAAGAAATTTGCATGTTTTCGACGATCTTTTAACGACATTTGCATTTTTTCTGCGATCATTTGACAAAAATCATATTTTTTTGTGATTCTTTGGCGAAATTCACGTTTTTTCTACGACCTCTCAAAGAAATTTGCATATTACCCGATCTTTCGACAAAATTTGCATATTTCGCACGATCTTTCGAAGAAATTCACATATTTTACACGATTATTTGATGAAATACGCATTTTTTCGCGATTCTTTGACAAAATTCTTGTTTTTTCTGTGACCTTTCAAAGAAATTCGCATATTACATGGTCTTTCGACAAAATTCGCATATTTTACACGATCCTTTGGCGAAAATCACATTTTTTTGCAAGATCCTTCGAAGAAATTTGCATGTTTTCCACGATCTTTTAACGACATTTGCATTTTTTCTACGATCATTTGACAAAAATCATATTTTTTTGTGATTCTTTGGCGAAATTCACGTTTTTTCCACGACCTCTCAAAGAAATTTGCATATTACCCGATCTTTCGACAAAATTTGCATATTTCGCACGATCTTTCGAAGAAATTCACATATTTTACACGATTATTTGACGAAATACGCATTTTTTTGCGATCATTTGACAAAAATCACATTTTTTCGCGATTCTTTGACAAAATTAGTGTTTTTTCCATGAGCTTTCAAAGAAATTCGCATATTACATGGTCTTTCGATGAAATTCGCATATTTTACACAATTCTTTGGCGAAAATCACATTTTTTCACAAGATCTTTCAAAGAAATTCGCATATTTTCCACGATCTTTGAACGACATTTGCATTTTTTCTGCGATCATTTGACAAAAGTCATTTTTTTGTGATTCTGTGGCGTTCACGTTTTTCCCACGACCCTTCGAAGAAATTCGTATATTACACGATCTTTCGAAGAAATTCAAGCATTTTGCACGACCTTTTGAATAAACTTGCATATTTTACACGATCTATTGGCAAAAATCATGTTTTTTTGCAATTCTTTGATGGAAATCGTGTCTTTTTCGTGATCCTTTAATGAAAATCTCATTTTTCCGGCAATCCTTTGATGAAAATTGCGTTTCCCAGCGATCCTTTGACGAAAATTGCGTTTCCCAGCGATCCTTTGACGAAAATTGCGTTTCCCAGCGATCCTTTGACGGGAGTCGCATTTTTTCCTGTAATCCTTTGACGAAAATCGCATTTTTCCCATGATTCTTTGACATTAATTGCATTTTTTCCATGATCCTTTGACAATTGTGCTCAATTTGGTGCGGTTCGTAGTCACGTTTTTGTTATATTTCATACACTCCCACTACAACCCTTCCCTCATTAAAAAGGTTAACAAATTTTAATGCATATTTGCATTGATCCCAGGAATAATAAAATTCAATGCTGAAAAAGCGGAATTCCGCGTTTCTGCAGTAAAGTAAAACGTCTGAAAACATCTTTCAATTACATAGTTTCTGAACATAAACACCTGCTAGTTTCATGCATTTCCAAACAAAAATAATTTAAAACGTATGTCATAAAGTTGCCTCTTTGGATTTGAGAACACCCATAATGAAAAGCATTCACCATAACAAATGCACAGGGATAAATTCAGTCAGGAGATGCAGCGTTTCCACATCATATATATATATATATATATATATATACATACATAGATATAATGCTAATAATGTATTATACTTAAATTGAAGGATGACATTTATAAAAATATTTTACTCAAATTTTTCCGATAGATTTCAGTACAATTTAAAAAAAAAAAAAAAAAAAAAAAAAACAGAGCAAACATAAATACGTCAATCTTTTTTTAAATTGAACAGAACTGAAATTATCAATGCAAGTTTGAAAATATGAATTTCATAAAGTACGATAAATGCCACATATAATTTCTCTTTAAAAAAAATCCCAAAACTTCCTTAAATAAAATTGCACATAACAAAAGTTTTTCAAAGAAAATTACGTCATAAGAACAGTTATTACTTTGTTCATTCTGACACTATTTTCTAGGTGTGCCTACTTGAGGAGAAAAGTAATGTGAAGCTCCCTAATTTTTAGATAATTTCATATATAAACATCAAGCAAACACAATTAATTCTATATTATTAATTGAAAAAATTCTAAAATGCCTATAAATTAGTGATTTGGGGACAAATCTCCAACTAATGTCACAAATAATGGCTGTTTGTTTACATCAGATGAATCAGAGATTAAGGGTAATTTTTACATTAATGTCAAGATTATAAGTAATTTAAGGGGGAACAAATGTCATATCTTTCCGTCGAAAGAAAATTTGCAAAATTTGTCAGTCAGTTGTATGAAAATATCTCAAAATTCATCAATCAGTCGCAGATCAAAAGTTAATTATTTTTTTCAGTCAGACATGGAAAAAAATGCAAGTTTTGTGACTCTGTCACAGAATGAAAATACTAAATTCACAAATCAGTCATAAAAAATATTGCAAAATTTTAACAATTGAAGCATTAATTAATCAAACAATCACTTACCTGTAGTGTTTTTAGGTATTTTATGAATTGTTATTAATAATAATCTCAACTTTTTGTATTAAATAATAAAGAGCTAAAAATAACATGAAGCAAAGTAATGGCTTGATGAAAAAGAATATGCAAAACAGAAAAGAAAATCTGTGACGACCGCTGCCAGTCTTGAACTTTCTGCAAACTGGCGTCGGAAAAAAACCCCGCCCGTATATGACATCTGGGCAAGTACATGCACTTTCTAATCTTAATCTTTTGGAGATTTTTTTTAAAATATCTCGTTAGCATTCCCATGCTTTTGTTTGCATTGGGTAACTAAAGACGATCTCTAAAATACACTTTTTTTTTTTTATGAGGACGTTAATCTTTTTCAGACAAAAATAGCCTCAGAAAAAAAACCTGCAAACAAAATCAAAAAAGTAAAAAACGGCTGTTGTAAAGAACGACCTCAGCTGGCATACAGAATAATTTCAAAATATGGAAATGCAAATGAGATACTTTAAAAAAAATTTCTTATAAGATTAATATTACAGGGCAGGCGTTTTCATGTGAGTGAAGTAACCTCTTAAGTAAGTAGTGGAGATTCTTTGCAAAAATCGACTTCATACTGTATAGTACTGTGTTTACTCTCATAATAGTCGCACTTTTTTTTGCCAAATTTTTATTGTGAAAGTCTAGGTGCAACTATTATGCGGAGAAATCTACTGCATAATATTGTACACTGAAATGCTGAAACATTACTGGTATAAAAAAACACATAATAAAATTAGTAACTTACCAAATGTTTACAGATTATGTGATGCTTATTAAATACCATTTTCTTTTTATGGTAATATTTTTATAGATGTAAAATTTACAAATAATCTTTGTGAAAATTTAAACAAAAAATTATCATAAAAAATTTCTTTTACTAAAGGTTTCAGTATCACTATTGTAATGAGAGTCGGTGTCTGAAGAATCTCCGTCATTCCATAAAATGTCATCTTCGCTTCCGTCCAAAGCGTCAAAGATACCCATCTTCTTAAAATTTTTTGGAAATTATATCGCTTGTCATTAAAGTCGAGCTTTGTAATGTCCAACTACACATTAGTTCCAGGGATGGGCGCCTTACTTTTCCACTGGGAATTTTCTCGTTGTTCCCATTGATTATCCAATATCCATATACTCGTCTTATATTGTCTTGCAGAATCTCTTTGACTCCTCCGGGAATTATCACAAGATCTGTTTTGCCTTCTGAAAGTTTTTTCTTTACATCATCAACAAAATGTCTTCGGAAACTATCAAGTACCAGCATGGCTGTTTTTTTTAGCAATGCTCAAGACCTTTTCTTCCAAACGTTGCGAACCCAATCTTTGATAATTTTTTCATCCATTCAATTCATGAAAAGAAAATAGTTTGACGATTTTTTCTGCTTCAAATCAGGGGTGAGACTATTACACAAGTAAACACGGCAGTCTATTGAGTGCTGCTTTGCAGAATTGCTGAGCATCGAATACAAAGTACTAGTGTATACTAAGGCAGAAACATTCATGCACACACTCTAATCAATACTGACCACTCGACTGGAGGCAGAATTTTTTTTAAAAGAAGTTGCCAGACAAATTTAAAAGAAAAATTGCTTAAATAAAAAACATTGAAAAGTGGGAAGGGTTAGTTCCAGGCCATTGGACAACCGCTGTGGCTTCAAGAGTTTAAACTTCAGCAGCAGTTGAGGGTAGGCAGATTTAAAAAAAAAAAAAAAAAAAAAAAAATAGATGTAAGATTTTTGCATTGTCTGAAAACATACTTTTTCTGTTTACTTTTAAAATTTAATTTTATTCCAAAATTTAATAAGTCATGCACATTGTTTTAAAATGTTTAAAACCAGCAGCACTACTTGAAAAGTTACATTAAATAACCCGAACAATACACACACACAAAAAAAACTATTCAATAAAAAACTTAGATTATTGAACTCTTTTCCTCTGTAGTAAAAATAAATTACTTAAATTTACACTAACTAGCTTTTAATCAGCTACACCTCTATTATTCTTTAAAGAAAAACCAAAAAATATACATATAAATAGTATTTTGCACCTACAAATCCTCCTCCGAAATATTTTATTGGTGCGACTATTATTTTCTACTGTTGAATAGTATATCCGAATTTTTTAAAAAGGGCCCACTTTTTTGGAAGTATAATAGTCCTTTCAAAAAGAGAGATCAAGCTCGGTACATAATTTAGAAATCTTAAATACACATTCTAAAAGAATAATCAAAGTATTATACGGACAAGTCAGATTTAAAAAATAGTATACGAACACGAACGCAAAAACCGAACGGGCATGGTGTCAGTTCTTTAAAAAATTAGCTCGGTACATAATATTCGCAATGTTATGGTTATTGACATTCATTTAAAAATAATAATAATAATAATTAACGCGAAAGCATAATACGAAAAAAACGGGATATGAAAAAAAGACGAAGGTCGAATCGCGAGTCACATGTATTGTAAATAAAACATTCCGCCGCCTAGATCGAAAGTTGAGTTGTACGAGCACTACTGCTTCATCCGCCGGAATCCAGATAGATTTTTCGCTGTTAGCGAAACGAGATCGACCAATCAGAAAGCTTGCTTCCTTAAAACAGGGAAAAGTTCGCGAAATGTGAGCTTCTGATTGGTCAATCTCGTTTCGCTAACAGCGCAAAATGTATCTGCATCCCGGACAGAATTTAGAATAAAAAATATTATTTAAATAATATTAATTTATTATATATTATTAATAATTATTAATTATAAATATTAATTATTTAAATTATATTATTCATATTATGTAATATATAATTAATATTATATTAAATATCAATAATTATTAATTATAAATATTATTTATAATTATTAAATCAATTATAATTAAAAATTAATTTAAATAATAAATATTTATTTACAGTCAGAAATGCAGCCTCAGCTGCGTGAACAATAACCAAATATTCCAATGCAGGGTGGCGAGTGGTCAGGGAAAAACACGGTAAAAAAAAGTAGAAACTACCAGTATTTTTTTCTTCAAAATACTTCAAATAGTATAAAGGGATTAAAGAAGCCAAATTTCTCTTTAACAAAATACTGGTATTTAACACCTTTTTTGACTGAGTTTTTCCCTGACCACTCGCCACCCTGCAATGTAAATTTAAAATAAAATATTTAATAAGAATTATTTTTTTTTCATTCGTTTTTATAAAGTAGAAGTAATTTTCATACGAACTGGGAGTCATGTATTTTCGGGGAGAAGGGCAAATTGTGCATTTAATAAATTCGGGTCCGGGTGTGCTATGAAAAAGAAAAAAAGGGGGGGGGATGCCTCCTCATTGGATTTTGAAATTAAAGTAAAAAAAAAAAAATCTGCTTTTGAAAAACACAGTAGAATTTATTTCTTTCGAGTATGTTTAAAAAAAGGGAAGCTGGAATTTTCCGTTTAGGGGAGGAGGGGGGCATAGGAGAGCAACTACTCCTCCCTAGATTTTGAAGTAAGTAACTAATTTTATTTTCTTATTTTGAAAAACATAATAAAATTTATTCTTTGCGAGTGACTAAAAAAAAGAAACCAAGAATTTTCCGTCAGGAGGCGGGGGGGGGGGGGGGGTTATAGAACAGTCATTTGTTCCTCCCAGATTTTAAAATATAAGTAACTAATTTTTTTTCTACCGGTTTTGAAATAGTGAAATTTATTTATTTCGACTAACTTAAATTAAAAGAGGAACTAAAAAGTTTCAGTTGAGGGAACGGTATAGGAGGCCCATTGCCCTTCTCTGTATTTTGAAATTGTATAAACTAAGTTTTCTTTTTTTCCTATTTTGAAAACATAGAAGAATTTATTTTTTTTCGAGTAACTTAAAAAAAAGGAAACAAGAATTTCCGTTTAGGGGAAGGTGGCATAGGAGACCAATTACCTCTCCCTAGATATTTCAATTTAAGTAACCCAATTTTTTCTCTCCTGTTTTGAAAAACATAGTAAAATTTATTCTTTGCGAGTAACTTAAAAATTAAGGTAACCAAAATTTTCCGTTAAAAGAAGGGAGCCTAGGGGAGTCATTGTTGCTCCCTGGATTTTGAAACATATATGTAACTGAATTTTCTTTTTCTCCGATTTTGTACATAGTAAAATTTATTTATATTCAGAAACTTAAAATAAAAGAGAAGCAGTATATCAGAAATATCAGTTGAGCGGTGGAAGGGGGGGAAGGGGGGATAGGAGAAAAAAGCCATTTCCCTTCCCTGGATTTTGAAATTTAAGTAATTAAATTTTCTTTTTTTATGAAATGTATCGTAAAATTCATTCTTTTTCAGTATTTTAAAATAAAATGCCTGGGGGTGGGGAGGGGGATAAGAGAAAAGCCATTTCCCTTCCCTGGATTTTGAAATTTAAGTAATTAAATTTTCTTTTTTTCTTTCTTTTTTTTTATGAAATGCATAGTAAAATTCATTCTTTTTCAACATTTTAAAATAAAAGAAATAAAAAAAATCCGTTAAGGAGGGTGGGGGGGGGATGGAAGGACCATGCCAATCCCTGAAGTCTGAAATTTAATTAATGGAATTATATTATTTTCTCCGATTTTGAAAAATATAGTAAAATTTATTTATTCCGTATAGCTTAAAATTAAACAGAAACTAAGAATTTTTCTGTTGAGGGAGAGATTCACCCCCCCCCCCTATATCTCACTCTTAGTAGTTAATTTCGGTCGAGTGTTTTTTATGTTTATGTATTTAAACTTTATCATAAAGTCAGGTTAAAAACAGTGTAATTTTTTGTGGGGGGGGGGGGGTGAGGGAGATGTAGCCCGAGGTTATCGGCATTCCCTCGTGGATTTTGACATTTGGTTTTAACTAAATAATTTCTTTTTCTCTGATTAACACATAATAAAATTTATACTTTTCGGCCAAGTAAAATAATTAAACACTAAGAGAAAGACGGGAAACTGGTAAAATTAAAGAGATGAAATTACTTCAATACTGCTGTATTACTACAGACGCAAAATCTCATTATTTTAAAAGTTTATGATGACTTCACTTAAACTATAGTATTTTTGAGGTTAATAGCACAGAGAATTTTTGAAATAAAGGACCACAAAATTACGCCACATTAGCCGCAAAATTTCTAAAGTATTTTTATAGTCGAGATTGCACTACAGAAAATCTATAGCTGACTATAGAAAAACATCAAAAATACTCCACTTCTGTAGAAAAACTGCAGTTCATTTTTAGCTGGGGGGGTTTATGAGTTCGAATCCTCCGCGCCTCAAATTGTGTTTATGGTTTTTTCCATTTATTGGTTACTTTATATTTTTAATAATAAATAACATATTTTTGATAAAGATAAATTTTTATGTTAATAATACAGAAGCACGTGTGAATTTTTATCGAGACTAGAATGCAGATCATATTTTAAGTGTTAAATTCAACATGGAAAATATTATAAAAATAAAATGTAATAGGTGTACATTATTTTAACTAAAAATATCTGAACACATATTTTCTAAAAGAGAAAATATATGGGGTTTGTCGTCTAGTTTTGTAGTGAATAAAGTATGATTAGAATGTTTATAAATTTTCTACTGAAAGTATATGTAAGTATTTTGCTTATACTAACTTGATTTTGAGTGTCATTTGTTTCTCATGTTTTATGATGTATTTTCGACTGTTATCCACACGGTGTTAAAATATGCAATCATAAAATAAGAAAGATAATTTTTCAAAGAAGGTTTTAGTATATATATATAACTAACAGTTCAAATTTCATTGAAATCCCTCCAGTATAGCAGATTACAAATAAATCTATACTAATAAAAGAACAAATCGCTCTGTCTGTGTGTCTGTGTGCGATGGCTAGCAAAATCTACGGCACGTAAGAGGTTCAAAAATTTTTTGAGAATAGCCCAAAGTCTCTCCTGATATACCTGGTTCTCAGAATTTCAAAATTCTAATTAACAGTTGAGTTATTAATTAACAACCGTCACTCACTTTCATAAAATATCCATCTCGGACGGGAAAATCTCTGACACATGCTCTGAAGGCGTTCATACGCAAATGAAGAATGGGAAAAAAATATTTCGTGTGTATTTAGTCATTATTTATTAACTAACATTCTCCAAACCGCTTAGTAAAGTAAAAAATAGAAGACATGTTTTGAAACATTGTACTCTTACGTCTCAAATGCTGCAATCAATTAAAAAATGTATCGCAATTAACCCCTTGAAAAAGAAAGTTAAAAAAGGATCGTTTTTCCGAAAAACGTTTTTCTCCCTTATTGCAACTTCGCCTTAAGATGCAATTTTAAAGGTACTAAAAACCAAAAAATGCTTATAAAGCTGAGATCTTCTTCAAATCGATGATGTAATCGTTTTTTAAAAATATGATTTTTAACCCTTTCAAATACACCGTCAAAGGCAGATCACTTTACGCCTCATAAAGAGGATTTACATTTCGGGCGAATTCTCTCCATTTCGGTTAAACACTTACCCTCTAAAATATGCACATTTTTATGAAATTTTAAAAAGGGCTTTGATTTAATTATAATTACGATCCATTAAAATGTTAGAGAATTCGGACAATAATCATCTATTTTTTTAATAATGAAACCGACGCGAAAAAAAAGGAAATGAAGAAATAATTTCCTTCCGCTCCGATAGGGAACCTTAATTGACTAAATATTATTTGTCGATGGACTTTACCCACGAATGGCAACAGCCACACCTCTGCAGGGAAAAGCCTTCCGAAAAAGGCTGTTTATTGGACGAATGGGTATCAGTGTTAAAATGTTCTTCACGCCTAATGCTACTTTTCTGCTGTTTACCCCCTGCTGACGTCCATTGTGGCGTAGTCGCTTAACGCCTTAGTCTACTGTAAGAAAGTACCGTGGTTCGAAACTCGATAGGGCTAAGTTGAAATTTTAATTATTTCATTTTTGCTATTTTAAGAATTTCATTTATCTTTTAAAGGATCTAAACTAAAAAAAAAAAAAAAAAAAAAAAAAAGTTTCGCATTTGTAAATCAATATGGTAATAAGTAAATAAATTCATACAGTAAATATTATTAACGTTAAAACAATTGAATTATTAAAAGAAAACAAAGCAAAAATTACACATAAGTGAATCGAATTATGAAAAAAAAATTATTACATTTAATAAATATCATTTTTCAACGTATTTAATTGAAAGTAATTTTGTCTCTTTTTCGTTTTTTACAATTTTCAGGGTTTCTAATTATTCTTAATTTTAAATCCATTGAATTGCTTGTTAAAAAAATTATACATAAATTAATCGAATAATAATAATAATAATAAAAGAACTACATTTTAATTTGTCCAATCGATAAAATTAATTTTTCTTTTCAATTTTAAGAGGATTTTTATATCTATACAAATAAAAACATTACTTTCACTTATAAAAATTCTCGCTATATAGCAGCCAAATTTTTTTTTCTAAGGATATAACATGATACAAACTTGGCCGTGCAAAGAGTCTGTCCGTTACGGTAATAATTCCAATACAGGGCCCCCACTAGAAGTAAGATAAAATAAAACCTGCTTAGACAGAAACGCAACGACCAGTGATAAATTCCGTTTTATGCAGGCTCTTTAAATTGATCAATGCATAATTGCATTTTTTTTTGGGGGGGGGGGGGGGAGCTAAAACCTGTTTTCTTTCAGTTTTACGATTTCAGCACGAATCCTTTATAAACAGGCTTTACTCTATCAGAAAATTAATTTGCTGGATAGTACCTTCTTAAAAATCTATATAGTAGTATTTTCTTGCAATTTTATTATTCCATTTCCAGTACTACAGTTTATGATGTATTTGTAATTACTTTTTCACCTAAAAATTTTAAATAAAAATTCAAAACTGTGCTACAAATTTCAGGTTTCTTTAACACGACAGTAGACGAGGCTCGGTCTTTTCGCCGTCCATATGAATTATGTTCTCCTAACACGTATCAACTTAAATAGAATAGAGAACTACCATATAGCTGACTTTAAATGCTTCTGAACCACCGCAGTGAAGTATCAAGAAATCTCTGTTTTTTTTTTTGTTGTTGTTCAAGTACATTTTTACAAGCAAAGTTAAATTTTGTGTAAATGTCTGCGCAACGATCCATAATGTCAAATTATTTTTCCTTTTTTCATTATTCCAAATTTCATGAATAAAACGTATATTTTAAGTAAACTGCAAATTTTTAACTTCATTGAAATGTAATATTTGAATATTAATCGAAGAACGTTTCTTATTTTGCATTTTTGTATGCGAGGACCGGGCGGCAAAAAGACCGTGCGCGACTAATAACGGTCTGAAAAAAGATGAGACTACTGTCGGGTTAAAAATTTTATTACTGTACCGGGCAACGCCGGGCGGGGCAGCTAGTCTCGTAATATGTTGATATCACAATCTTGGTTTATTAACAGCATTCTATCGATCACGAAAAATATAAAGAAACTGATAAATCATTTTTAAATAAATAAAAAGAAAATTGTTAAAAAGTTAAAATCTTTAGATCTCCAATTGAATTGTTAAATTGTATCAATCAACCTACCAAATAAAGCATAACCAATAAAACATAGGCACAAATGCACAATCACGTGATCAAATCATCCACATAATTTTTCTGGGTTGTGCGCGCAAACTATTTTTGTGGTTGATTGAACGCTAATTAAACTGAAGTAGATAAAGTAGGTCACGTGATGCGTTTCCCGAATATTTTAAATTTTATTCAAGCGAACATAGGCATCTATTCCTGTTACGAAAACCATGTTTTGGAAGGATAAAGAAATATAGTCGTTGGTTTTACCTGTTTTGAACCATAAGAATAATGAAATAATTGAATAATTTAAAAATTCCTTTCTTCGATAAGACCTACTACATGGCATAAACTTCTCAGCGCGCGCGGTGTGAGCTGCACTTCTGAACAGATCCCTGCTAAAGAGGGTTCAGAAGCATAGATCCCTGGATTTCAGCATCATTGCACATTTAAGGTATACAAAATTTTAGCGCTGTTTGGATAGCAGATTTCCACACTATGTATTTAATACGCTGTATCCAAGATCCTTTCCTGATGGTACTGAACATTTATTCCATCTACGACAAAATACCCACTCCATGTTCCTGTCTTCTGAGCTCGCACTTGCGGCGCGCGTTCATCTTGAACACGCCCAAGGATTCTTAACGCTCTCAGCGCCATCTATCGGGGTTATTTTGAACTAAATTTTGAAATTTATGAATAAGATTCTTACGATTTTGTTATTAAACATACAACTGGTTTCATGTTTCTATCTATCACCGTTTCCGAGTTATTGATTTTTAAAGTTACGGGTCCTTTGTGAAATACCCTGTATATTCGAACTCTTGCTAAATGGAAATGGATACTCAGTTATTAAGCAAAAAATTGTAGGTTATAATTTGATTTAGATAGATTTATTTACTTTTATTAGTGAACAATTATTGTATTTTAAATAAAAAGGTTTAAAGTGTAATTTTTCTTGATATTCTTCTTAAAAAAGTAAGCTTTTTACGTAGTAAAATTTAACAAAGCTTTATATATGAAACAAACCATGAAAAAACCCATTTTATATATAGGTATGCTTTTTTAAGAGGGGGGGGGGGGAGAATTAAAGATGAATGAAAATCAAGGTTATTAGTTGGTCCTTTGGTCCATTGGCCTTTAATATACATTTTTTTTATCTTTTTATTACTGACCTAAAAAAAAGTAATGCTTTCAATACAAAAAACCCTTAACGGGTTAAAAGTTTGTGACGCTAAAATTATCACTCTCACTGAACCTATACAATGCACAGCAATGTATTTATATGAAAAAAAAATAATTTATCTTTTGTATCACGCTATCCAAAATCAAAAGTAAAATTTATGTAAACGATTTTTGTGCGTCATATTATCCATTTGCATACATTTAGTTTAGTTTTGATTCAATGACGCACAGAAATCATTTACATAAATTTTAATTTTGATTTTGGATAGCGTGGCACAAACATAAATCATTTTTTTTCATATAAATACATTGCAGTGCATTGTATATGTTCAGTGAGAGTGATATTTTTAACAGTGTATTGGTAAATTAAAAGTTTTGGTTACATGTGTAAATATATATAGCCAAACCGAAAACAATTGAAATTGAATTTTAAAACATTCTTTAAAACTACATCAAGGCGTCATTTAAATTTTTATATCATATCTTTTAAAACTCATATTTTGAATTTATGAAAGATGTGAATGATAAAGCATCAATGAATAAATTTTTATACATCCTTTTAAATTTAACATAATTCTTACACATGCGATTATAAATAAAACAAAAATAAAATGATGAAATAAATAATATAAATGTATATATGCATATATATTAATTAATAGCATAGCGTCACTTAAAATTTTATATAATTATTTTTAAGTTCCATATTTAAAATTCTTATAGCAATAAGATAAAATGCTGCGTCACAAATTTTTAATCCGTTAAGGGTTTTTTGTATTGATTAATTTATAAGATATTATATGAGTACTGTTCTTAGATCTTAAATAATATATATATATATTGCTTTATTTTCCTCTTTTTTCTAAGGACTAATCTAACGTTAAAAAAAACTAATGTAATTGCAAAGGGAAGTGCTTTTTATACATGTTTAAATTGTTAATGAATTTTAGAACTAATGCTGATACTTCATTATTTCTATCTTCTTTTTAAAGTTAAAACTAATAAATTGATGAAAACAGGTTTATTATTTTTATAATGTGTTAGAAATAAAGATATTTCCTTTCAAAATGTGGGATATTAAATAAGGCTTAGATATTTTCTTAATAAAATATTTAGAATGAAGATATTATATGTTTATTTATACATAACTGCACGATACATTTATAAACAAACAGCTGTTCGAATAAAATGTGTAGTTCATTTTAAACATAAAACGAATTCAGAAATAAGTTAAATGCAGCTTTTGCTTTGAAAAATAATTTTTAAATGATTTAACAGTTCAAAATTAGTATAACATATATTACAATAGTACATTAGATACATTAAATTTTATATAAAAAATATTTTAGTTCCTAAATGAATTAATAATATAAATCTTCGGAGATAAATTTTAAGCATAACATTCTGAAAATAAAAAGCTGGAGTAATAATTCTCCAAGGAAGATAATTTATTTCACACACGTAGGGTTTTTTTCGAACTTCAAGTCATATATTATGTACGTGGATTTGAAAGTGAAAGCAATTCATTCCAATATCTGGCAATGGAGTGATCTCTTTTAAAAGAGAAAAAAATATTATAAACATACATCAACTTAATTTTCTGCGTATTTCAACTTTAAAAATTACTTCACTTTAATCATTGCAATTTATAATGTATCGTTAAAATTTAAAAAAAATCTGAGCAAACGATATCAAAATTCAATTTTTTTATTAAAGAAAATGGTTTTTAAACATGCGTAACGATAGATGTTACTTTTACATTTAATGTTTGAAACGGTTAATATTGTAAAATCTCTAAAAAAGGATTTTTTTTTTTTTTTTTGCTTTAATAAATCGACTTTAGTTTGTTAAATTCTTAAGAAAATGTGATCTTTGATTTAAACTAAAAAAAGTACGAACAATATCATTATTTAAAAGTCCCGTAGTAGAAGAAGTGGAGTTTTGTTTATTTTCTTTTTAAATAGAAAAATCGTAATTAAAATAATTTATTTGTTTAATACTTCAGAAAGAGGCCAGTAACATAATCGAAAAATCTTATTTTGTTTCAGAAGATTATAAATTAGTACTTCTAAATAAAAACTTTAAGAAGAAAAGAAACATGTTCTTTGTTTGCACGGTATTACGTTTTTTATACGTAAGTGGTTTAATTTAATCCTATCCGATAAAAGTTAAAAAAATTAAAATAAACTGAAACTATTTCAGACTAAAATAGATATTGAAAGATGTTAAATGAAATTAGACTGCTGCAAATACGAAAAAATATCACTTAACACTAAAAAATGTTATCATACGAATTGAATATTTTCAGATGAGCAAAAAAATGCCCAGGTTGGGAATCGAACCCAGATCCTTGGCTTACAAGGTCAATGCTTTACCGTTTAAGCTGATTGGGCCGCCAACCAGCCAGCATATTTCGCTCAGATAACCTGGACGATCAGAGGTTATCTGAGCGAAATATGCTGGCTGGTTGTCGACCCAGTTAGCTTAAACGGTATAATAGCATTGGCCTTGTAAGCCAAGGATCTGTGTTCGAATCCCAGCCTGGGCATTTTTTCGCTCAGTTGGAAATATTCAATTCATATGATAACTTTACCAATCAGTTTGATTGTGTTAAAATAATAGTTCACTGAAAAAAAAAATGTGCTACAAAAAGATTTTACAACAGTTTTTTTGTATTTTCAGATGTGGTGAATAACATACTAAAAATTTACTAATCTTAGCTACCTGAATGACCCGATTTTCCAACATCTAAATCCTGCAATTTTCATCACACAAAAGCAAAGTTAATGTCTTTGTATATGGTTTTAAAGTCTTAGAATATTACTATGATTGTTAAAGTGAGAAATATCCCCTCACCCACCCACACAAACAAACAGCAGTAAGCTAAATAAATCGCTTGAGAGGCGAAAAGTTTTAAACAAATAAAAATGTATGAAAATATAATTTTGTTAGTCATATTAAATTATAATTTATGAATGTAGAATTAATCATTAGAATGGTTACACATATTTTAATATATTATATAACCCTTTTTACCATCAAATACTACTAGAAGTTAAAATTGCGTAGCCGCCTTTCCGTTCTTTTAATTATTTTTTTTAAATAAAAACAAATATTGTGATCAAATTAAAAACTTGACTTTATAACCAGAAAAATTACATGAGTAATTTTTCTGGTTTAAATTAGATTTATGCTCTTTGTGCTTCCTTTTCTATGTGCTTATTTTCCCTAGCATTCTTTGTACGTTTGTTTTTTTCTCCATTATCTCCATGAAAGAAACAATTAGTGCTGCGTCAATACCTACAGGTAGTTTCGGCTTTCAGAGCACGTTTTTGTCCTTAAAAGACACAGTCTTGATCCGAGTAAAGCGATTGCATTCAAAAGACAAGGAATCGTAACTTCGTCAGAAGTTTTAAAATTACGTCCAGTAGATGATGCTGGATTTAATTAGGAGCAATACTCCACGGTAAATGTATGGCAGTCTTACAATTTGAAAAGGGTAAAATTTAATTTTTTACAAAACATCCAAAACGATTATCATATGAAACGGATTGTTTAGGTAACTCCAATAATACACAGTTTATATGCATTTAGATGAAAAAAGATAACCATAAACAAACATAATAAAAAAGAATAGTGCCCAGCTAAACTGATGGCATTGAGCTCACAGACTATTCACACTAATTGTATATTATACTCTTATTTTAAAGAATAATGCCCCTCAAAAAAATAAGTGAAGGGGAATTAGCCCCCGTTTCCCCCTTTATACTTAGCCAGTGAACCTCCAAATCTAATCAGGGAAGCTCCTTATCATAATAAACTTGTATACCAAATTTGGAGCAAATCGAATAATCTTGCAAAAAAAAAAAAAAACATTTATCTAAATTAAGGGGGTGGACTAGCCCCCTCTTTATCCTTAACCAATGAATCGCCAAAACGAATCAGGGAAGCTCCTTAACATAATAAACCGGTCTACCAACTTCGGAGCAAATCGAATCATTCTGCATGAAAAACCCATTTATCTAAATTAAGAGGTGCGGGCTAACCTCCCTTTTCCCCCTTTACCCTTAACCAATGAACCCCCAAAACGAATCAGGGAAATTCCTTAACATCATAAACCGGTATACCAAATTCGGAGCAAATCGAATGATTCTGCATGAAAAACCCTTTTATTTGAATTAAGGGGGGTGGACTAACCCCGTATTCCCCCCTATATCCTTAACCAATGAACTCCCGAAACAAATCAGGGAAGCGCCTTATCACAACGAACCTAGAAAAATTTTTTGAAGCAAATCGGATGTTTCTATCAAGAGTTATCGCGTTACGTACATACATACATACAGAACGGGCGGGCACATTGGATCTCAGGCTTTGATAGCCTGTGAGCTAAAAAGCAGTTTTAGCATGTGGACTGTTATGATTAATACGAAAATGTCGGGCGACCACAAAATCTTAAAAGCGGTATGAGACAGATGAAAAAGTCAATTACAAAGTTGTACAGTTTCCTGTACTTAGTATGGAATGGTATTTTACATGTAAAAATAACTTTATTAAAAGCCATGAAAAACAAGTCTTCTCTCACCAAATAAAATACACCCCAACTTACATTCAGGAGTGTGCCGTTATAAAGCGAACACCATTTACTAATAAAGTCATCGAAGCAAGGTAACGTTTACTTTATTAAGACGAGGTGGACCCCGTCGAATTTCGACGAAAGAAAATGTTCACAAAAGAGCTGTTGCATCAAATTTATCGAAAACAATAATTACAATAAAAAATCCATCTTACACTTGCCAGTTTGACTCTCCAAAGACATATTTTAACAAAATACTTTTTTCATAAACCTCAACTGTTAAAATTATTGAAAAAATAAACTTTATTCATATGCATAAACAGTAACATATAATCAAGATAGTAATTTTGATTAAGTTATCAATTAATGCTTGGTATTACGAAATGAAAAATCAGCAAAAATGATTTTATCTTGGCATAATCATAGAATTACACCCCCACCCTCCTTTAAATCAAAACCGAATCAAGTCATTTCAAGCTTGAAGTCACGTTTGTCAACTATTACAACTTTCCATCGGAAAATTCCCTAGTATAATCTCTGTAACCTGCGCGCAAAAATTCAAAGACGTATTAAAGGGGAAATATCTCGTTTTATCAAATAAAATTATCATTTTCTTTTAAATATGACGTCATTTTCAGTGGCTGAAATATTTTGCCTATTGTCTCAAACTAAATATCAGCGAAATAAACAAATAGTGAAATATAACAGCATCATCAGGGAAATTGTGTCTTTTTTAAAGCGTAACGTCATTTTCTGTTCAAATTTTTAAAAAAGATACTTTTAATTATAATGAGAACAAGTTGGAAATTGCTCGTCAAACGTGGCAAATGAGGTGCGTTCGTACTATAACTAGTTTTAAAATTATTTTTTGCACCCCATATTGTACTGAATGTATATTTTTTTGCACTTCATAACGTGCATAGTCTGATACATCATTAAAATGCACTTCCAATAATTTTTTCTGAACACTTTTGACTGTCCCTGTAATTAAACTATACATCCGATTTTCCTAAAATTTGAAATAGCTCAACAAAATTTTGCAACAATTATATCTTTAAAATTCCAGACCATTCGGAAGGCTGTAATATCATTAAAATGCACTTGCAATAATTTTTCCCATTGGCCGTAATGTAAAGAAAAACTTTTGGCTGTCCCTGTAATTAAACTATACATCCGATTTTCCTAAAATTTGAAATGGCTCGACAAAATTTTGCAACAATTATATCTTTAAAATTTCAGATCATTCGGAAGGCTCTAATACCATTAAAATCCACTTGCAATAATTTTTCCCATTGGCCGTAATGTAAAGAAAAACTTTTGACTGTCCCTGTAATTAAACTATACGTCCGATTTTCCTAAAATTTGAAATGGCTCGACAAAATTTTGCTGCAATTATATCTTTAAAATTTCAGATCATTCGGAAGGCTCTAATATCATTAAAATCCACTTGCAATAATTTTTCCCATTGGCCGTAATGTAAAGAAAAACTTTTGACTGTCCCTGTAATTAAACTATACATCCGATTTTCATAAAATTTGAAATGGCTCGACAAAATTTTGCAACAATCACATATTTGAAATTTCAGACTATTCGGTTGGGTAGTTTTTGCTCTGTTACATGCGGACAGACGGACAGACGGACAGACGGACGGACTGAACGACGACTATAGGTGCTACGTATTTATATAATTACGAACGCACCTAAAAATGGCATCAGTAAGAATATAATCAATAAAGATAACTACACCACTTTTAATAGAAATGAAGTACTTCAGTTGCCACAATTAGAAAATTGGTGTTAAAAACTATAAAAAAATTAATATCTCAAAAATAAATTGAGATACAGCTTTCAAACCAATTGCGTTTAAAAGAACATTTTTTTTCCTTATACGACGGTGTAAAAATTTAAAATATGCGATGTTTAGAAGTTTAAAAATTTGCAGTAGAGAAAATTGCAAAACCAAAATTTCATTACAAATTTCAAAGTGTTGCCATTCGCAGAATGACGTATGCGTTACGCACAGATATATTTGTCCTTTATAATAATATATAGATAGATAGTGAAACGCTAAGATAGTGTACGCTAATAGTGTCCATCAAAGGCAACAATGAATTATGCATGTTTAGACTGCATATCTATGTTCAGAATTATCAAACTGTGCCCCACGGAATACCGTTTTTTTAATCCAGTAATCTTTGAGTTATTTAATCACAGAATTTCATATATTAAATAGGGCGGCGATTACTATTAAAATTTAGAGTTATCCCGTGTTTCACAGTTCGATATATCTATGGCTGTTGTGAAGGTAATCGGGGAGTGGGTCAGAAAAGAATATTAGTCGGCACATTGTATATAATTTGCATTTTTACTCGAAAAAAATCTTGATTTAACAGAATGCAAATTTATTGTATTGACACTTATACGAGGTGATTTGTTATTTTTTGTTCAACGTTTATATTGATGTTTTTTGCATTATTTCAAAGCTCACATTTTTTAAATTAAGTAAGCAGGCATAGTTACTTTCTTAATACGTAATTTAAAAGAAGCGCAGTTTAATAAAATTTTCGAATTATTATTTTTAATTAACAGAAAAAAAAAACAGCTGAAGAGCGTGGAAAGTTAAAATGACTATTACTCTTGGAAACATACAAATATAAGTCTCTTAAGCTTTAAAAACCGTTTTTAGGTGCGTTCGTAATTATATAAATACGTAGCACCTATAGTCGTCGTTCAGTCCGTCCGTCCGTCTGTCCGTCCGTCTGTCCGTCCCTCCGTCTGTCCGCATGTAACAGAGCAAAAACTACCCAACCGAATGGTCTGAAATTTCAAATATATGAGTGTTGCAAAGTTTTGTCGAGCCATTTCAAATTTTATGAAAATCGGATGTATAGTTTAATTACAGGGACAGTCAAAAGTTTTTCTTTACATTACGGCCAATGGGAAAAATTATTGCAAGTGCATTTTAATGATATTAGAGCCTTCCGAATGATCTGAAATTTTAAAGATATAACTGTTGCAAAATTTTGTCGAGTCATTTCAAATTTTAGGAAAATCGGATGTATAGTTTAATTACAGGGACAGTCAAAAGTTTTTCTTTACATTACGGCCAATGGGAAAAATTATTGCAAGTGCATTTTAATGATATTACAGCCTTCCGAATGATCTGAAATTTTAAAGATATAACTGTTTAAAAATTTTGTCTAGCCATTTCAAATTTTAGGAAAATCGGATGCATAGTTTAATTACAGGGACAGTAAAAATTTTTCTTTACATTACGGCCAATGGGAAAAATTATTGCAAGTGCATTTTAATGATATTAGAGCCTTCCGAATGATCTGAAATTTTAAAGTTATAACTGTTGCAAAATTTTGTCGAGCCATTTCAAATTTTAGGAAAATCGGATGCATAGTTTAATTACAGGGACAGTCAAATTTTTTCTTTACATTACGGCCAATGGGAAAAATTATTGCAAGTGCATTTTAATGATATTACAGCCTTCCGAATGGACTGAAATTTTAAAGATATAATTGTTGCAAAGTTTTGTTGAGCTATTTCAAATTTTAGGAAAATCGGATGTATAGTTTAATTACAGGGACAGTCGAAAGTGTTCCGTTACATTACGGGGAATGGGAAAAATTATTGCAAGTGCATTTTAATGATATTACAGCCTTCCGAATGGTCTGAAATTTTAAAGATACAATTGTTGCAAAGTTTTGTTGAGCTATTTGAAATTTTAGGAAAATCGGATGTATAGTTTAATTACAGGGACAGTCGAAAGTGTTCCGTTACATTACGGGGAATGGGAAAAATTATTGCAAGTGCATTTTAATGATATTACAGCCTTCCGAATGGTCTGAAATTTTAAAGATACAATTGTTGCAAAGTTTTGTTGAGCTATTTCAAATTTTAGGAAAATCGGATGTATAGTTTAATTACAGGGACAGTCAAAAGTGTTCCGTTACATTACGGGGAATGGGAAAAAATTATTGGAAGTGCATTTTAATGATGTATCAGACTATGCGCTTTATAAAGTGCAAAAAAGTATACATTCAGTACAATATGGGGTGCAAAAAATAATTATAAAACTAGTTATAGTACGAACGCACCTCATTTGCCACGTTTGACGAGCAATTTCCAACTTGTTAAATTTTACATAAGTCAACATTATTTTGATAGAAGAGATTATTAAGATAGTAGTAAGCAGGATAAAAATAGTTTTGTCTTAAACTGAAGTTAAATATTACTCTAAAAAATGTTTTTATAATTTAAAATCTGCTCTATAAATTAAAAATTTTTGACTTAGATTTGTGAACGTAATTGTAACAATAATTCTTGTTTATGTTTCATATTTATGATAAGGGATTACGCAAAATTTTAAAGACATTACAATTAAGTTTGGAAAATATAAAATCAAAATAGAGTTTTTTTTTTTTTTTTTTTGTTTTTTTTTACACGGTGTTTCAATTTTTTTTAAGAAAATGACTTACGCATTAATATTTCATATATAATGAGGAATAGAATATCAGTTTTAGTTATTTTACTGTTTCTTTAACTTTGTAAATCGAGAAAAATAAAGTTGCTAAACATTTTGCCTAAATAAACCTGCCATTTTACGCATTTGAATAATAAACACTAAAAAATGCACATAAATACGGGGTGATTATAACTAAAGTCCCACTTTCAATATGATGTAAAAAAGTAGTCACTAGTCAGAATGACTTCAAATTTGAACTGAATATACTGGAAGATTGAGAAATGGTATGGCATAAGAAAGAAATGTTTCAAAGTTCATCAATGGATGGCGCTGTAAGCGGCATAATGAAAGTGGATTCGGCTACAAGTGACAATCGAAAATACGACGGTTTAGTTTAATCGAAATAGGACGGCTTTGGGATGAGTTGCACAGAAAAGCAACCATACTGTTCAATGTGCATGAGTGTTTCGGTTGTTTGGGGAAAAAAATACTTCCAAATTAGCCAACATTTGTGGTATTCTTAGTGGAAAGCCCACCACCACGGCAAAGTTTTATCACATTGGATGGAAAAGATCGGCTTTCAAAAGTCCTTGGGATAAACACCGCATAAAAAGCACATAATGATTCGTTTCTTAATTGTCCTTGAGCCAAAAACCGCATTAAAAGCACATAATGATTCGTTTTTTAATTGTCCTTGGGCTAAAAACCGCATAAAAATCACATAATTATTTGACTTTTAATTATCGATATACATGCAACAAACAGGTTCCATATGCTGTACACCATTGTCCGCCACAAGTTGAAACTGTTAAACAGCATGTTCCACAATAGACTGGAGTGTCTCAGGGGTGACGTTGTGAGTGTGTTGCGTAATCCGTGCCTTCACTTCAGCTAAATTTGCAATCGAACCACTGTAAACAACATTTTTAAGATATCACCAAAGCCATAAATAACAAGGATTGAGGTCTGGTGATCTTGGAGGTCAGGCTGTTGGACAATGATGGCTGATGAATCGATTATTTCCGAAATGCCTCTTCAGCAGTTGCATGACTAGATTTGCGATGTGCGGAGGGGTGCGACCTTGCATGAAAATGATTCTATCCAGACATCCACGCTCTTGAAATGTTGGAATGACCTTGTTGCGCAAAAGACTCTCATACAGTTTACCATTTACGGTGCAGGTAACGAGAGCCACAGGACTCATCTACTCGAAACATAAATGGCTCTACCATACACGATACTATTAACCAGCACCACACCTTTGACGAATACAAGGTACTGGCTGAGTTACGAATGGAATTTCTTTGTCCCATATCCTGCACTTTTGTGCGTTGCCGAACCCCTGGACATGGAAATGGGCTTTGTCTGCCCACAAAATGTCGCATGGCCATTCGTTTTCCACTTCCATGCGAGCGAGAAATTCCAGAGCAAACGTTTGTCTTCGTGGCAGGTCTGCAGGAAGCAACTCCTGAACATGGTAATTTTGTAAGTATAGCAATGCAGGATATTACGTGTAATTTTATGCACCGTGCTCACAGGCATGTCTAATGATCGGGCAATTCGCCGTGCACTGCATGTTTGCACATCACTGCTCTACTTTCCTCTAATGCTGTGCCTACATTTTCTACTGACGTCGAAGCAATTTATTTCCTCCCTCTTCCAGATTTCACTTCAAAACTACCTGTCGCTTCAAATTTATTAATCATATTCTTCAGACCCTTGGCAGACATAGAACTACAGCCTTTTTTCATACTTCTTAATGACCGAAATTTCTTTAAAGCTGCAAGCGCAAAGTCGCCGATCTTTTAAAAGAGCTTCACCGATCCTTCATTGAGAGACTCATAACAAAATGCTCAAAGGCATCATGACGGGAACGTCAAATACCCCGCGTTCTTGTACCAATTGCAATGTGTCATGTGCATGTCTTTTAATTTGCATAGTATGCCGCTTACAGCGCCATCTATTGATACACTTTGGATTTTTTTTTTCACGTCATATCGTTTCCTCCTTCTTCCAGTACATTCAGCTCAAATTTGAAGTCTTTCTGACCAGTCGTGCTTTTTTTACAGCATTTTGAAAGTAGGACTTTAATTATAATCACCTTGTATATTATGTAAAAAATGTGAAAAAAAAATGTTAAGGATATACATGTATAAGTAAAGATTATAATAACTCAGCACATGTTATTTCAAATTGATTTACAAAACGAAATAATACGAAACAAGACATAAGGTATAAAAAAGGTACATATTTTGTGAAAGATATGCTTTATGAAATTGGATTCTTTTACATTTCGTTTTTGCTTTTATTACATATTTTTTAAACTCTATTTATAATCCTTAACTTGTGAAGGATGGACAATCAGGATAAATTGTAGTTTATGTACAAAATCATATACACTTTTGCTATAGTATGTCGTAATATTTTTTTTATTCGATTTAATTTTCTAATTAAAGTAAATATTACGTGACATTTTTTAAGACGCAATTACGTTTTACAAAATCCTCCAGTTATATGAAGCCAATACATGTCTACAAACGAAGAAAAATAATTCGTATCCAAGTTACCGGAAAATTATACTGTTTGTACAATTTACAATTCAGGCTTTTTGCTGTAATAATTTACTTAACAAAAAAATTATATTAATACTATATAAGCATTTATTGTTTATTTTAAAGCTGGGTAATTTATTGCCAATAATGGCTACTTCCTCCCTAATAACTGCACATAAATATTTTATAGCCACTTAATGAATATATTCAAAAGACTAAATAATAATAATAATAATAATAATTTCTATTTCCATTTAATAAATGTGATTTAAAAGAAAAATGAAAAAGGTGAAAAATTAAATTCAGTAAACTAAAAGTATAATATCATACCCTTTTTTTCTTTACCTTTTATATCAGTTTTTTATTTATTATTTATGAGCTTATGGAAATGCGAAGAACAACTATAACACAGTTATCTTCACTTGTAAAACGAATTTAGATAAAACATTCGCCGACAAACTATAAAGCAGTTGTCATTAGCTTTTCTTTTTCTGAATTATTGAAAAGAGCCAAAAATATAAATGCCTTAGAAGAAAAGGAAATTTTCAAGAAAAAAGAGAAAATGAAGCATTTAAAAAAATGGATTTAGTATTAAAAGTTTTTTTTTCAGCTAATTTATTTCTTTGAGCGATTCTTACAATCAAGCAAAAATCTCTTAAACTAAGGGAAAAAACTGTAAAAAAATACTAGTCAAAAGAAATATCTTCTATAAAGAAAAAGATAAGGGAAAAACGTAGTGCGTTTGGTAAATGATCTTTGATTTTAAAGACGATTTATATTTGCAAGTATTGTATTTTGTTTAAATACCTGTGTTTATCAGAGGTTGTTTTTTACGGAAATTCCAAATTCATACCGAAAATTACGAAAGAAGAATTTTTTTATATAATCGCGAAACATCTTTTTTTCTTTTGAACTGAATAAGCTATGTCATAGTTTTCCTTTTCATACTCCTTATGGTAATCACGCCTTGTTAAACCTTCACTGCTTCACGTGCCATATCAGGCACATACATAACAACAGTATAATTCTCATTATGTGCCATGAATTTGGTCAATATGATCTCTGTCCCTGATGAAGAACAGTCCAAAGAATGGAATAACTTATTTTGTCGATGTTAGAGGGCTTCATTTGACAAAAAATTAGAATTTGTTCATCGGAAAAAAAAAAAAAAAAAAAAAAAAAAAAAAATTGATTAAGCCATTAAGATAAGATTTACTTTCATTATTTTTACTGGATACTTAAATATATTAAAATAAATAAAGTTACAGATAGTTAAGCAGATAAAATTAATTATTTTAAGTTCATTTAGTTGCAAAATATAGCAATACAATATTTTAAAACCCGAATTCTGTACATATGGCATGCAACAAAAAATATCAAATTTCAGCTAAAAATTTGAAATATTTTTTTACTATTTTTTCATTTATTAGACGAATATACAGATTTCAAGTACTTTTTTTCATAAAAATAGAAAAAATCGTGCAGTGAAGGTTTAAATCACCAATTAATATACGGAGATGTGGGACAAATGCCCCGGCCTCCTCGGTCAAATCTCTTTGCATAATCTGCTATTGATTGCTAGATACTTTCTTTATGATAGCAGTCTAGTGTCAAATGGATTGTTGAGCAGTGATGTAGTCGAGGGTATGCGGCGGTATACGCTGTATACTTTCTAAATTTATTTAAAGCACACCGTATACTCTCTGTTTCTCAAAAAAGCAATAGTGTATCGTGTGTAAGGTACATCCTCTTCCTTGAACGTATATCCTCTGTCTAGAGCGAATACCCTCTGATTTTTTACCCATTCATCACTGTTGTTGAGTTTCGTTAATGAGCGTACCGTCCTGATTCTAATACTTGATGGAACAAAACTGCCAACCATTTACATTCGCAAGTACGGTTGAATCTCCCTGAATCTGATTGTCACGGTCATTTTATGCAGTAGTGCGTTAATTAGATTGCTGTGGCCGGCTAGCTAGTATATATAGTAGTGAGTAGCGGTAGCTTTTATCGAGTGCCATTGCCCCGTGAGTGCTCAAGCCAGTTTTTGAGCTTTTATAAATCTTCGTATCTTCAGCAAATATATTCAAATTTGATTATGACACTCCAACTGAGGACTGTACATAGAGGTAAGCTAGAACTCACGAGATTTTCTTTTTAGTGGTCTTGCAGTATTGTGCAATTTTTTAATATAGTGTTTGCGGAGTTTCAAGTGATACGAGGTGAACTTTCCCTTCTTTTCCCGCGAACGGTTCGGGTAGCCATTTTTACTTAAGTTAGGGTTTGACTTTAATAAATCTCACCCAGTTTTAGGTACTTGAGCTTGAAACTGATTTACTTAAGGGGGCACAGGACGTTTAAAATTTCAAAAAATCAGTTTTCGGTTTTTGGTTTATTCTGAACGTTTTAAAATTTCTCAACAGTATGCAAAAAGCCCACGAAAAAATCTGCTTTATTTCTTGAGTTATAATCATTTATAGACGGTGAGTATAATTGAATGTCCATAAATATTTAAACTTTAAAAAGTGTTTTCTCAGATTAGTAAATTTGGAGTTTGAGCGCACTGTTACTTTTAAACTACATAAGCTACTGCTTTAAACAAAATAACCAAATATGAGTTGATTTATAGTCTACATGCTAAAAAAAAAAAAAAAAAACACTTTTTTTTTTTTTTTTTTTTTTTTTTTAATTTGAATTTGAAAAACTTGAAAAAAATTTAGAAATTTTGTACTTTTTCTTTTATTTTGAGCTAAAATTTAAGACTATTTGCGTATATTTTGGATTTAAATTAGAAGTAGGTATGTTATGGTTCTATTTTGGTCAAAAATTGTTATCTATATGCATAATTCAGAGTTTTATCATGCGCGCACACTTAATCACGCATTAGTGAGAATAATTTTTAAATTTTAAAATTTAAATATTAATTTTATACATAAAACATTTATTTTCCTGGATAATGTAGTTGGGGATGTATACTTTAGGCAGAAAGGAGAAAAAAGATCTTAATTGCATATTGTTTTTTTTTTTTTTTTATCTACTGCATCTTTATCTATTATTATTTTTTTAAAATTGAGTGCATGTGTCACTAATCCCATCTTAATTTTTTTTTATACTAAATGACAATTTGACTTTAAAAATTGGGACATTCTTTACCCAATGCCTTGTATGTTTTTGTACGATATGGATAATTGAAAAGAAGTATTAAAAGTACACTGCTCAAAACAATTAAAGGATATTTGAAGTTTTATATAAAATAAAGATATGAACGAAATTTTTTTTGCCGAAAATAGAAGAAGAGAATCACAAATGCAAATTTTTCTGGTTTTCAAACTGTGGAGTATGCCAATTTTGAGTTCGACGTCAAAAACGTTGCTTCAGCGGCAGCGAATCAAATTTGACTTTCAACTGGATAAAAGAGAATGAAGACAAGGATGATCGGCATTCAGTGATTGCTTTGTTTCGATGGGTACGATGTCTCAGCGAAGTCATTTGACAGATTCAGAAGCTTTGAGAATTGTTGATAGGTTAGAAGGGGGCCAAACTCAAGCCGAAGTAGCGCAAGCCATTGGAGTGTCAAAAAGTGTCATTTCCAGGATCTGGAACCGTTTTTTGGAGAGTGGATGTGCAGGCCGAAGACCAGGGCAAGGTCGTAGACGGGCAACAACGCCAAATGAAGATCGGTATTTAGCGTTAACAGCTCGGAGACACCGAACCATGAACGCTACTCTTCTCCAACAACACCTTCGCTCGGCTACAGGCACCACGATTTCAACTCAGACTGTCCGAAACCGGCTCCATACTGTAGGTCTGTATGCTCGCCGACCGATGGTATGTGTTAGATTAACATCAAGGCATCGTCGCGACCGCAGGGAGTGGGCAACCGAGCATGTCAACTGGAGGAGAAATGAATGGAGCAATATTCTGTTTTCTGACGAGTCCCGTTTTCCTGTGCATCCGGATAATAGGCGTATTTTCATCTGGAAGGACCGTGGCAGTAGGAATAATCCTGCGTTCGTGCACGAAAGTGTCAGATTTGGCGGTGGAAGAGTGTTGGTGTATGGTGGCATCTCCATTGACGGGCGCACTGACCTCTAAATCATTCGAGATGGAGCTCTGACTGGTCGCCGATATAGGGATGAGATCCTCAAACCTATTGTAGTCCCTTACGCTGCAGCAATCGGAGATAACTTCATTTTAATGGACGATAACTGCAGGACACATCGTGCAAACCTGGTGGAGGATTTCCTTTTCGAGGAAGGAATCGTTCGAATGGAATGGCCAGCGTGTTCTCCAGACATGAATCCAATCGAGCACGTTTGGGACGCTCTAGGAAGATGAGTTTCTGGCCGCCAACAACCCCCCACAAACTCTCCAAGAACTGGAAAGAGCTCTTCTGGAAGAGTGGGCAGAATACCCCAACTCGTCATTAATAGCCTCATTGAGTCCATGCCTCAAAGGTGTTCAACGTTGCTGGCCGCCCGTGAAACCATACCCCCTACTGAAAATGATTTTCTTTAAAGAAAACACTTTTTCTTATTCTTTTTTTCTCATATGCACAAATTGTGTTTTTTTCCTTTAGTACACAAATGCGCAATAAAATGCATTTTTTTCTGCCAAACATGTGTAATTTATTCTCATATAACCTACTATGTCTGTCGACCATGTATCAATCAGCTAAACAGTTTACCAGATACAAAATCCACCTAAAACTGCAATATCCTTTAATTGTTTTGAGCAGTGTAATTAAAATAACATAAAGTTATTAAATTAGATTATGTTTATTAATGTGTACTTCTTTTGCTTTATATCTGCTGATCTTCTGAATATGAATTTAGGTTATTGTCGCTCAGATGGATTAGTAGATTTAATTAAAGGCATAATTTAGATTTAAAAAAAATCAAATCACCTTTTCAAACAATTGATATAATAAACTTTTTAATACATTATAGAATAAATTTACATTTTGTATTTGAAAATAACTAAAACAAATAATTAACTTTCTAAAGAAATACACACAGAACAATAATAAAAAGACTCATCTTAATGTTCGAAACAAAAAAAGATGATATAGAAAACAAAAATTATCTTTGAGCCTCGTGTATTGTTCGTCTGCAAAAATTTTATTTTGATAACAGACATTAAGTTTAATAAGTCTATTATCTCCTACTCAAATTAAAAGCCATTATAAAATTTGAAAATATAATATTTTAATATCCATAAGAAAAATAAAACTGTAAGGATATCTTTCTAACACTTATAAAATAAGCAAAATCTTTATTATAGTTCTTTGTTATACCTAACCTGTAAAAATGAGATTAAATAAATCACAGGAGACCTTATCTTGCATAAGAAAATTATAATTCCATATTTTTATATTAAATCCTTGTCATTCATCTAAACCAAAGCTGTAAGTTAAGTGTATGGTATCAATATATAACGATTCGCAACACCCAGAGATAATATACTTTAATAAGTAATTACAGGTGTTAAATTAAAAACTATATTAACAGTAAAATATGTTTTAATAAACTGCTTACATGTTTCAACTTCACCGAATTCCTTATGAAACCAAATAAAAATATTCCACACTTGGAGGATCTGGAGTGTAACAATTTGAAAAACGCCACCATTTAATATTTTATATATTCCTTAAGATTACGCATGTTATTTTATCTTATTTTAATTGGATGTTTATTTTCTTATTCTTAAGCAAGAAGTAGATTAACCAGTAATTTTGGTAGATTAAATGATGCTGCATCGTAACCTATTGAATTTTGGATAAACGGTCAAGTGCGAGTATTACTCGCGCTCCGTACAATAAATATATGAATTATTAACTGTATTATTAAAACAAATCGTTTCTAAAAGAATAATAAGACTCTATAAAACTATACAACATAGGGTTCCGTATAGCGGTGTATGCTAGAAAAGTTTGCATGGGTATACCATAAAAGTTCAAAGAGATGTGAAGCCTAAATAATAACAAATATTGCTATTCTCTATAGGGTCATTCCATGCAAAATGAGCAAACCAGCTGTGGAAGACATGTCACAGATTTTAATGAAAATCAGTCTATATGTAGATCATATCTATTTATGAGCAAATGCAAAAGAATAGATTTCAGGATTGTTCATCTAAGTATTAAAATTTACAGTAAAAGTGAATGCAAAATCGAGGTATTGTCTACATGCTTAAAAGTTCAATTCCGATTATTAGCCTTAGGACTGGAAATACTATATTAAAAATTATTTATAATTAGGAATGAATAATGAGTAACAGATTGGCGTAAGTTAGTAATTGTATTTTTATTCCGTAATGAGAAAAAAATTATTTTTCAAAAATTTTGAGGTAAAAATGCAATATTTCTATTGCTCATTTAAGCATGAAGGACAGCTTTGACAAGTTAACCTTTATAGCTAAAAGAATATATTTTAAATATCAAAAGTTTCATTCTTGCCTATTTATTCCTTAATGAGAAAATAAATAGTGAAAAATGTTGAGGGTAAAATGCAATATTTCTATCACTTCTTTTTAAGTGAAGGGAAGCTTTATTAAACTTTTAAATTATTTCATATTATAGATAAAAGTGTATATTTTAAATATAGAAACTTTTATTCTTGTTTTCAGTTTATTTTTTGGCTATTAATATAATTATTTTAAACTACAGTAAAAAGAAAAAAAAATACGTTGAACAAAAAAATTATATATATATCCTCTAAATCCATAGATGGCAGCACTGCATCTTTTTTCCCTTTGAAATCGTGCAATATTGTAAAAACACGCTCGCGTATTCAAAGAAGAAAGCTCTGGGACTGCAACAAATATTATTTTTTAACTAAATTTTGTGACGTTAGGAATCAAAAGGCAATCTTAAAATTTTTTTAGCATATCATGGACTTATTGATCTTTATGTCTGTGCAATAACAGGAATGTCTGACATTTCCTTCATTGTTTTTTTCTCTATCAATAAGAGGAAAAATTACGATTTTGTCACTTTTTTTTAAGTTTCTAAATTTTTTTAAAGGTGGAGGAAATACATGGTAACTTAAAAACTTTAGCAATTCGATCTTAATATGTAACACTGCATCAGTCATCAATTTCACAGATGTTTTTAAATTCCTTTAATTTTTATAACATTTTTAATTTTCTCAAAATTGACAAATTTTTAATTTTTACAACAAATTTAAGATTAATCATGACGTTACCAAATTATTATTACTCAGTAAATAGGAAGATAATTTTCCAGAGATTACAATATTACAAAAAGATTTAATTTAAGTTAAATAGTTTTCAAGATACGGAACTTCAGAATTTGCAACTTTGAACGATTGTACACATGCCATTCTATGTCAAAAGTTTTTTAAATGTCCAGAACTTCCAAACTTTTTTAATTTTTGTCGAAATATTTTACAATGCTCTATTTGACAATGAATTGAATCTGTATATCAAATTTTATTAAAATCGGTTACTATGCAGCCACGACTTTTTTTTTAAATTTTGCTCATTTTGTGTGAAATGAACCTATAACTATTTTTTTTTCTTTTTTTTTTTTATAAATCTTATCCTAATCTGCATATGTTGAACTTAATTCGGTAGTGACAATAAATGTAGTTCATACTTGACCTTTGGCGCTGTTAGGGGATGCATGTCACTATCCATTAGTGTTGCCGCAGATTTTTTTATAGATATTTTTTTTTAATTCATACCACAAACATTTAACGAATAATTTTCTTTTACTTTACTTATGGGATATCAAACACCTTGTAAAGTAAAAATAAGTGTTAAAACTTGCTGATGAGAATTCGGAATGTCTAATTAAAAAATTAGACCATGTATCATGACGTACACTGAGTATGTCATTTTCGGAAATGACCAACATAGCATGAAGAACGCTGCGTACGTCATAGAGCGCAAGAGGTTAAACTTCATTTGTCATTTCATAAAACTAAATTCAGTGTAGTAATAATCTTTTCTTTTTACAGTGTAGCTAAAACAAAACCCTTGTTCAAAGTTTAAATTTGGCATTGTGCTAAACGTTCTTCGAAAGGAGGTCGCAAAGGTGCAATGCCGCCTTGATCCGTGCTGCGTTTTTCCAGATAGGTTTCTAATTAGCTTTTAAAGACACGGGAGACGTATTGAGAGATCCACTCAATGCAAACTCGTCACGAAGCCCATTGTATTTCTGTAATTAATTTTAATTAAATTATTTTGTTTATAACAATTTGACGTTTATTGCTTTTAAACTTCTATTCGGCATTGCATTACAGAAATATATCATTAAAAGTTGTTATCTGGGCTGTAAAAGCCGATGGTACATAGAGTACGCCGCCCCTATCATTATGTATGTCCAAACCCTCCGTGCCTTTAAAGGCTAATATCTCGGCTACTTATCGGCGATTCTTTTCGAAAATCATTATCAACAATGATTTTACACTTCTGCTACGATAGGTACCTTAAAAGCTCCTCAACGCCTTTACTGAATGCCTGCAAATCAAAATTTGTGTGTAACGGAAAAGTGCGCTTTTCTCAAAAACTATCTGACCTAAGGTTCTCGTTATAATTTTCCTGAAAGTTTTTAATTAACGTCCACTACCTCTAATTTTTTCATAATTTTAGTTTCAGTACATTCGTAAATAGAATGGGGGGGGGGGGCATATTTTCGCACAGCATTTTCCACCATAGCTTTGAAAATATAATACCTAAAATTAAATGAAATATATTTTTGATTTCAGCGTTGCGGAAGCTTTCACACGATACCCCATACGATATACAAAGAAAAGATTTTTTTTTTTCAAGTAACTTAATTAGTACCTATACATTTTTCCTAACTATATTTA
This sequence comes from Maratus speciosus, assembly GCA_963932465.1. Lineage (NCBI taxonomy): Eukaryota > Metazoa > Arthropoda > Arachnida > Araneae > Salticidae > Maratus > Maratus speciosus. The sequence continues at coordinate 296,266,286 of OZ010799.1, forward strand.
TGAATATTTATTAATCTGTAAGTATGTGGGTCAATAGTCTTTATAACTTCCCCCAATTTGTACTTTCCACGTTCCACAGTTTGCGAGTAAAAGGGCTGTGACAGACACAGGAGGGATCGTATATGGTTCCGTTTTTACTTTTTAAGTACGGAACGCTAAAAATTGGAATATTTGAATGATGGTGTTTCTCTCAAATCATTATACTATAGATTGTGCAGCTGAAGAACATACTTATTTGCTTTTATAATGTCGTCGATGAATTTGAAACATGCAAATAGTTTTCAAAAACCCTTTTTTGAATTTTTTATATTTTACATTTACTACACTGTTAAAACAATATTCTTAAAAATAAGTAAATTGTACTAATTATTGAGCACTTCCCGATCTTAAAATAGCTCCGAGTACTTAAATCTTAAATTTGAAAAAAGCATGCACTCATATTTTTGAGTAAATACAGGGACTCGAAAGAAAGTATGTATTGAAACACACATTAGTCCAGAGGAAATGTACAAAAAAAGGGGGGTTACCTTACAAAAAATCGGGTAGAAGATTTTTTTTCTGAATTGTTTATAATGATGCCAACATGGAAAAACCGAGTTTTCCAACAAAATTTCTTAAGGCTAAATTTTCTGTGACCGAAAAACAACAAAATTCTGGGACGTTTTTCGATTTTTTTTAAATTTCTCAATAGCCGTTGCAGTAGCATAATTTTTCTCAGTTACAATATTAAAGAGGATACAATTCTCTACAACTTTCATATTTACAATTTTTTTATACACTCAATAGTACGCCAGTACGCCATTTCAAAAGTAAGACAATTTTTTCAATTTTCTTAAAAACCGTGAAAAACGTAGTTCTCCCCCGATTATTCATATGTTTCCCACGGATTTAATCATGTATGCCAACTTCTATATATTGGTAGCAGTAAATTATGTGTTTGAGGGCCAAAACTAGCCTTTCGGGTAGGGGGGCACAATTCATGCATATTTTGCCCCACCCCTCGTTAATTATTTAATAAATCTCTAATAGCCAGATTTTGAAAATTTTAAGTGTGTAATCATTAAATACGTAATCAGATTTTTCAAATATGGATTCATTAAAACCTTGAAAACTGAACCGAAATATATTCCGCTTTAAATAGGTTTCCATCTTAGGAGGTATAACTGGTCATATTCTTTCTCTTAAAAATATATAATTTTTTCTTTAAGGACCGGATTCCGTATATGAAGATTTTATTTCAAAAATTTTAGGATAGTTGTAGTATTGAGGCGTTTAATGTCATAGTTATATGAATTATGAGACTAAATTAGTCATACAAAGACATCGTTAGATATCGACCTCGGTATCATATGAAAAAATAAATAAATATTAAAATCCAAGCAAGAATTCTGAAAAGAACACTTTTGAAGGTTTAACATGAGCGTGCAAATGTTTTCGCGTGAGACTTCACTACTCTCGCGAAGAAACTGGAATGCTAAGGTTAAACCTATGGAAGCGTTCCTTTTACAATTTCTCGTTTGCAATTTAATAATTTTAAATGTTTTTTTTTTGTTTTGTTTTTTTTTTTGAGGGGCTTAGAAGGGCTGACGTTGAATTCCAACCGTATTAATGTTTACTTTTTCTATTTTGATTACAGTTTTTATTATTTTTTATTTTTTGTCTGTTTTTCGGCTGCGAGACTTTTTTATCCAATTTTCATATATATTTATATATCAGGGCCGAAACTAGAGGGGACAGAGGAAGCATGTGCCCCGGGCGACAGAGTGGAAGGCGAAGGGGCGCCAAATAAAGATTTTTTGTCGTTTGATACCAAAAAATATATAGTATGAAATTTGGCTAAAATTGTCTCACAGCCGGTAAATCCAAAATGCAAATTGAACCAAATGCATTAAAACTGGATAACAGAATCCTGTTTTAAATGAAAAAATTACATGTTAATCCAAAAGAAAATTTGAAACAAATGCATTAAAATAGGATAACGGAATCCTGTCTTAAATGAAAAATGTACAGAAAGAATACTAGCAATTGCAACTGCTGAGAGGGAAACCTGTATAAAGCGGAATATGTTGGGTTCCCTTTTAAAGGTTTTAATGAATCAATATTAGACATAAATAAGAGTTAAAAAGAGTTAAATAGCCTGTAAAAAATTATTATTATTAAAATATATTTTTTCATTTAGCTTATTAAATCATATTGCGCACCTTACTTTATTATTGTGTAGGAAAAGTGGAGTTGAATGCGACAGTGGATCAATGGCAAAATAAAAATGTTTATATGGTCTGCAATCATAAGTAAATTGGTATTTCATTTGATAAATGCTATCACTGAGATCATTAAACAGACATAGTTTCAAACCAGTGCATAATACAGAAAATTAAAATATTCCACAAAGTGTATTTTTCAACAATCGAAGTAAGTTTTTCTGTTTAACCTTCAGACTACCAAAAAAAAAGTATATGCAAGAACTACCATTCGGGTCCATTGGACCCATATGTAAAATATATAGGATTTCAAAATATACAAAACACCCATTTATCTACAATGAATATATTTGTTATTAATGCACCTTATACAATATATAAAAGTGATATATATAGTAATAGAGTAAGAAAGTAACACATACAGTAAGAAAGTAATATATATAGTATATTATAATGACTACAAAACGTTTTTCATCATAATAAAATTATTCTGTACATGAAGTACAAATAACGACGGAATGTTCTCCGCAAACATTTTTCGTACACTTCTTGCATAATGTTCGTGTTTTTCGATCTTTTTTAGAGGGACAAATATGACATCTTGATTTTTTTCGTGGCGGTTCAAAACTATTTGCGTAAAGTTGTTCTCAAGTAGATGTTGAGACGGCGATACCTCCTTCACCTACTAATTCTTCTGCAAGTTGAATAATGAAATTCCGCCTTTTTTTCATTTTCGGATCACATTCAGCATTCAGTGACAACCATATTATGTATGCATTCATCGCACTTATATCGATCATATTATAAAATACAATCAAAGGCCACCGACGTGTCATGCGTTTCACACTGTATGCTCTTACCATTTTGTCCATCGTATCTACTCCGCCTTTGGTTTTATTATAATCTAGGATTATTTGTGGCTTTTTTTCTAAGCTGTTGTCAATATCATAAGTGTTATGCATTGTGCTTAGCAAAGTAACAATTCTACCTTTTCTGGGACAGCAAGAGATGATGGTCGCCTTCTCTTGAAACCCAAATAAAGTAGAATATACAGAACGATGTTTTGGATTTGTGAACACAGCGGGTAATTCAGGTTTATTTTTTCGAATTGTTCCAATAAGAGATAATTTTTTTGAAGTAAGATTTTGAAGTACGTCATATGCATTAGCAACACGTGTTGCTAATGCATATGACGTAAAAAAGTTATCACATGTAATATTACGACCAGAATTTTCAATTTCCTTCGTCAATCTTTTAACTACATTTTCTCCCTGATGAGATTCTCTTACTTCATTTTTGCCTGTATATAGTTAAAGTTTCCAAGCATACGATGTTACGCTGTCACAAATAACCCAGAACTTCAATCCATACTTTCCAGGTTTAGATGGCATATACTGACGGAAAGGACATTTTCCACGAAAAGAAACTAATTGCTCATCGACAGTCATAGACCAATTAGGAATATAAGGGTCTTGTAAATAGCTATTCCACAATTCAAAGCATTCTCTTATTGGCTCTAATTTATCAGTTGATCTTCTTTTACGCCTCTCAGCAGCATCATCAAATCTTATGACACGTAATATACTTGTGAATCTATTGCGACTCATAATGTCACGAAATATTTGTCTTCCATTTTTTATGCTCCAAAGTTCGCTTACTGTTTCATTTTTCGATTTATATACTCCAATAAGTAATAAAAGTCCGATGAATTTTTTAAGTTCTATAATATCTATAGGTTTCCACTCTTTATCGAATACCGAGTGACGCAGCCTTAAGCCTAAAATCGTATCGTATCGTATCGTAGAATTCGTAGATGGCGGAACTCATATATACAGCTAACTCGACATCAAAGAAAATGCGAAAAGCCGCCTGTTAATAACTCATCAAATATAGGTCCTATTGTTCTGATTTTTTAAAAACAGTCTTAAATCTGCAGTCTAATCCTATTCTGAATTTTTTATAATTCTACGTGCAGTATATTTTCAGATCTGTAAACCCATTTTGAAAGCAATTTCGATGGTGTAAGTTTGTCTTTTTTTTTTCTCCGAAACGGTCTAGATTTTTTTAAAAACATTAATATATAAAATGAATCTGTTTTTGACGAAGTGGATAAGACTAACCTAGTATCTAGGAAAACTCTTAATTTTTATATAATCCGCATGAAAAAATGGACTTCTTAGGATCGCGGATTACATGTTATTCTATGGGCTAGCAGACAGAACGTTGCACATCGGTTTTGCGCGGTTTAGGTCACAGTTAAAAATCTGAATATTGGCAATAAATCTTTTTTTAAACTACGAAAACAGTTTATTATGTACTTTAAAATACTTAAACTGATTTTTTAAAATGGAGCAGTATTTTGTAATTATAGGTATTTTATTTCATTGTTATTCATAGTAAGTAAACATTTTTTAAGGAGAAAATATTTCACATTTAAAAAAAAAATCTCGTATCGGAATTCGATATTTATCGAAAATTCTCGTATCGAAATGAAAATTCATCGCGTTCGCCATAAGACTTCGCCATGTATCACTACGCGATACGCGAAGTTGACTGAAGAAATAAGAAATATCAAAGATCTTGAAATGGTATTCCAAGGGGAGAAAGTGAGTACAATTTCTAATTATCCAGACAGCATTCTTTGCAACCGATCCTTTCTAATTAGTATAATGTTCTGAATTGTTTTTATTTTCAACAATACTTATAACTGTTTTCCTTACAAAATAACGTTCATGTGTGGCATAGGTATTTCTTGTGATATGTGAGTGTAATACAGATAGATTACTAATTTAATTTTTAGTTTTCTTTTAAAGAAATTAAACAAAATCTTTCATTTTTAAAGAACGCACAATTTAAATAAAAGGTATGACGAAATCAAAATTAAGATTTCCAATCCCGTTTATAAAATGATTCATTTGCGAATCGTTTCTAATAATATTATAAACGAAAATTGACTTAAAATGACATCTTTCGTTGATTTTTTTTTTTTTTTTTTTTTTTTTTTTAAACTCTTTCCAGCTTCAAAAAGTAAAGCATCGTAGTATTTTATTTTTATAAAATTTAACCTAAAGGGGAAGAAAATTCTTATTGCCGTTTATCTCTGTAACAAAAGAAAAACAGAAGAAAAAAAACAACACCTGAAGCATTTCTTTTAGGCTAATTGATTACAGCCATGGGTGCAAGACTTTCAGTCTCAGGACTGATTTCAGTTTTGGACATATTTTTGACTGATAATAAATTCTACTTTATATACTTAAATTATCACTATTAGCTCAAAATGAACCATTTTATCCTGACTGGTTGTTTTGAGCTCCTAAAAGTAAAAATTTTCATCATGATACTTTTCCTTATTTAGTAATTAAAGTTTATAGATAAATAAGATAAAACAGCTTTTTTGCAAAAGTAAGATACTTGTTTTTATTTAATTTTAAAGTTAATATGCTTAAAAGAAAGCTTTAAATAATTTACTTTTAAAAAATATAAAAGTAGCCAGCTCCCTTATATGGTATTTGTGGTAATGAAGTATTATTGTAAATAAGAACAATTCAGAACATGTTACTATTTAGAAAAGATTGGTTTCACAAAATTTCATTAGCAGCTGCATTGTAGCTGTCATGATAATTAGACTTTGTATAAGCTAATAAAGTGATTACTCAGTAACCATTTCAATTAAATATATTAATCTGACTCGCATCTTAAATTAATAAGTTTTTATTCTGCTTTCATTAAACCATTCACTATTCTGTAACATTCCGCATATTCCGACTACAAAAACTCTTTTTATCAATTCCACCTGCACACTGGAGGGTTGCCGTGCCACTTACAGAGTACAGCGTTTATCGCCTCGTTGTGCAATAGCATTTGAAAGATCACCACACTAACATAAAAAAGTAGCAATAAAAGAAAAACAAAATTAATCAGTTGATTGTAAAAAACCCGCTCCATTCTCGGTCGGGGGAGGAACATCACAAGAAAAAATAACCTCGCGAAATTTGCCAGTATGTCATGGGGGGGGGGGGGGGGGGAATCCAAAACTTCATGAAAATAGTTGTAACTTTTCTAATAAATATGTTACATATAACATATGGTAGTAATAATCAGTATATCTGATGAAAATACAAGTAATTTTTTAAAATATACTATTTAATGATTTTTTTTATCCCTATTACTGTATTTGATTAATAGTAGTTCAAGAGCCATAATTTTATATTGTAAAATCCTTAAAAGCACTCTGCAAGCAGTCCTTGTTCAATCACAAAACTTACCACTAAAAAATTTTAATGCAGAAGATGTAATGTATTTCTCAGATATAAACAATGAATTTTTCAGTTAAGAAGTACATGTATTTTACAAATATTGCTATTTTTGGAACACTAAATATGATACATTATCGCCTTTAACACATTATTTTGGAGTAATGAAAACATTGTTATTATATTAAAATTTTTTGTAAATGAGTGTTATAATCAGAGCAGCTCATGACAGGTTTTTCTTGCAGCACTAAAATGCATGCTTTCCAAAAGTTTTTTTTTTTTTTTTAATTTTTGCCTTATTTAATGGAAGAAAATTCTGCTAAAAATAAGGCAAAGATTTCATTATTAAAAATAGTGAAAAAGAATAAATTGGCCAGCCATGCATTTAGTGTTCCCAAAACTGTCAGTCATGAGTTACCACTGTTTATAATGATTTTGCCCAGGCATATTTGGATGTTATATTTCAAGGTAATATCTTTAAGGTAATTTAATAATGTGTGATCTATACCTATTATATAAAATATCATAATTTGCACATTTTCTGGTTCTAATGAATGTAATTTAAAGCATGTATACGAAGTAAATTTAATGATGTATGAAATATGATCTATATAATGCAAAATTCTATAATACGCACAACTTCTCATACCAAGGTGTGCATTATAAAGATCTTCTACTGTATTCATATGTAGTTCACACATCAAAAACCTTAAAGATTTAGTATCTGTAACAAGAGGACATTATTACAACTTTATATTTTTTTCATTCTGTAGCACAAATTACTCAGCTTAGAATTTGCCAATCAAAACATTGCCCTCTTGATTTTTTTCCACTGTCTTTATTTACCTCAGAAGTGATTAAGATTTTTTTATATTGTAAATCCTAAAGGTTATAATAGCAAAAAAGCATCTTTAAGCCCTTGGGAATGAGCGACCGGTATACTTGGCCACTTAAGGTGTTCAGAATCCTTCTTTATTCTCACCACTCATTTTTAATTGTAAAGTTTACCTTCTTTAATGGGAGCATTTCTGTGATTCAATTACAGAAAATTTTCTGTTTTTAAAAACCTGTAGTAAAAGGTTAAAAATTAAGCAAAGGGCTCTTGTCGCGAAATGGTTAAACATCTTGAATTACAGTGAACTTTAATAACCCTTGGCTTTAATTGCCAGTACTCTTCCAATTGAGCTATCTGTACGACAGCCCATCCAACACAATATTCGCTCAGAACAACTATTATCATGACATCAATTGATTGTGTGAAAAATAATTAAAAGTGTACATGATTATATATTTTATTATTAAGCAACAGACTTTGCAGATCCGATTTTCTAAAAAGCTTTAAAGATTGAAATCTCTAGGCTGGAGTGGGAAAGTGGTAATTTTGAGGAATAGGAGGATAATTTATATAGAAGAATTTTCTGTATAAAAATAAAGATTTAAATTTTTTTAATGTCGGGGAGTAGGGGGAGGGAGAAGAGGTGAAATGTACAGTCGTGGAAAAAAAAAAAGTAAACAACCTCTACTAACTCCTTAACAAATTATTATCGTAGACAAGAGTTATTGGTACCGAACGATTGGAAATAAAGTCTATTTTTAAAGGATGTATATAAAATTTGCTTTGGGGGCCATCTACATATTAAAACAAATCCAAACTTCATTTCTTTCAATGGCAATACCCAATTTTAACGAGATATTTCAAATCTTCGGTTCAAACTATGCCTAGGCACCAAATTTCAAGTAATTTGAATAATAAGTTTTTGAATTATAAACATTCAAAATTTAGTGCTTCTAATGTTAAATTATATTTTCATATTTTTATTCATATCTCCTGAAATTATGCTCCTAATGTGCTAATTTTTTGTGTAGCAGTAATATTAACATACCCAAACATAAATACGTTGAATTTGCAATTTTTATAATTTTATGATATGAATTATGAAATTAATATTCGAAAAAATTATGAATTGTAACCTAAAATTTTTTTGATGGATTTAGATTTATTAAGTCCTGCTTTATGGAAATCCAAAATTTCACATTTTTCTTCAAAATAGTTTTCAAATTATGCTTAAAAAACGGCAAAATTATGGTTTAAGGGGCCGTCTATGATAGAAGTGACTAGATATTTTGAAATGTCTTACGCTGTCTTGTAATCTAGCAGACTTCATTGACTGCTTGAGTGACGCTTAAGGTGCCTTGATCAAGAAGGGGGCTCTCTCGGTTAACAATCGAGTACCGAACTTCAATTTGGATACAGCCCTTAAAATAAGCTTGTTTTAAAATAATTAATTTCTCGGGAACTTATAGTACGAATTGCATAAAAATTTGTTTTTAGGCTAATTAAATGGTGTAGAATTCATTTATGCTGTAAAAATTGTGTACTGCTATTGAAAAAAACAAAGTTATGGTTCGTTTTAATATGTAGATAACCCCTTAAGCAAATTTGATATACATTTAAAAGTAGACTTTATTTCCAATTGTTCGGTACCAGTAACTTTCTTCTACGGTAATTTGTTGAGGAGTTAGTAGGGGGTGTTTACTTTTTTCCCCCATGACTGTACATTAGGGAAGTTAGTGCTTATTTATTTATTTATGTTAGTGAGCAACAAATGTTGCAGATTTTTTTTTTTCAAACTAATTTTTGAAAGATTTTATTATTTAGGTAAGCTGGAGAGGTGGGTGCAAAAGCAGAAGTGGAATCTTCGGAGCTCAGGGGATTATTTTATATGATTTATTATTATTGTTAATAAAGAATTTTAAATAGGGATGGCGAAAGATTATTTTATATAAAATTAAAGAATGTTTAATTTTTTTGCACTAGGAATGAGAAAAGGGAGAAGCAGAAATTTGTAGTTTTGGATTTAATATAAATGTATGGAATTACTTTTTTAAGTGAGCGATGATTGTTATATATATATATAAAGGTTTAAAGAGTAATATTTCTTGCTATTTTTCTTAACAAAGTAATTTTTTTATATAGTAAAATTTAACATAGCTTTTTATATCTCTGAAGCAAACCAACAGAAATACCCTCTAAACATACATGTTGTACATTACTTCCATATCTTACCAAAGAGTTCTTATAAAAATCTCATTGCACGGTGCTCTTTAAAATTGAAGTATGGTCATTGCGGGGAGAGATTGAAGGTGAATTGAAATCCTGACTATGAATTCTTTTTATTGGTCTTTAATTTTTTTTTGTGTGTGTTTATTGTTTTATTTATTTTTTTCAATAACCTCAAAAAAGTAATGATATCAATACAAAAACCCTTAACGGGTTAAAAGTTTGTGACGCAGCACTTTATCTTATGCTCTAAGAATTTTAAATATGGAACTTAAAAATAATGATATCAAATTTTGAGTGACGCTATGCTATTAATTATAATCTCTCTATATATTATTTATTTCATCTTTTTATTTTTTTATAATCGCATGTGCAAAAATTATGGTCAATTTAAAAAAATGTATAAAAGTTTATTCATTGATGCTTTAACATTTACACCTCTCATAAATTCCAAGTATGAGTTTTAAAAGATATGATATCAAAATTTTAGTGACGCTTTGATGTGGCTTTAAACGATTTGTTTTAAAATTAAATTTAAATTATTTTTGTTTTGGCTAAGATATATTCACACATCTAAATAATAGTTTTAATTTTCCAATATACTTTAAATATGTCACTTTCACTGAATTTATATAATGCATTTAAATGTATTTATTTGAATAAATTGATTTATCCTTTGTCCAATGCTATTAAAAATTTAAAATAAGATTTGCGTAAATAATTTTTTTGCGTCATTGTATCCAAACTAAGGGAAATGTATTCAAATGGATACTATGAGGCAAAAAAAAATATTTACGTAAATCTTATTTTAAATTTTTAATAGCATTGGACAAAGGATAAATCAATTTATTCAAATAAATACATTTAAATGCATTATATAAATTCAGTGAAAGTGACATATTTAAAGTATATTGGAAAATTAAAACTATTATTTAGATGTGTGAATATATCTTAGCCAAAACAAAAATAATTTAAATTTAATTTTAAAACAAATCGTTTAAAGCCACATCAAAGCGTCACTAAAATTTTGATATCATATCTTTTAAAACTCATACTTGGAATTTATGAGAGGTGTAAATGTTAAAGCATCAATGAATAAACTTTTATACATTTTTTTAAATTGACCATAATTTTTGCACATGCGATTATAAAAAAATAAAAAGATGAAATAAATAATATATAGAGAGATTATAATTAATAGCATAGCGTCACTCAAAATTTGATATCATTATTTTTAAGTTCCATATTTAAAATTCTTAGAGCATAAGATAAAGTGCTGCGTCACAAACTTTTAACCCGTTAAGGGTTTTTGTATTGATAAATATATAACATCAGTTAGTGAAATAACCTGTTGTCATTTTTATTGTAGCTATTTTATAAGGTAAAAGCATTTCTTACATAAAATATATTTATTTTCTGAGTGCCTCCCCTCCCCCATTTTATATGGAAGTATAATCCAATGTTTACTATTTAAAAATAATAAAGCATTAAAATATATGTTATCAATAATTGGTAAATAAAATATACCATTGTATGTTAAAAAAGTAATATGTGGAATAAAGTATGTTTTTCGCAAATTTTCATACCTTTCCCATTGTTTCCTGGAAAAATATGCATGCATTATAGAAATTATTGCAATTACAAAGTTATTAAAATTAAACAAAAATTCTTTCTTAATTGAAACTATAGTACCAATAAGTTATTAAATACTAAAGTATTCTTTTAAAAAATACTTTGAAATTAACATTATACACACTTAAAATTACTGTCGATACGAAAATTGTTTTATTCATCCTCACACTATCCTATTTTTAAAATTATATAATTTTATTGAATATAAAATGTATGTTGTGATGAAAATAAAAACGTGCGTGTGCAAATAATATTTAATTTACTGCTACCAATTTTTAGAAGTTGACATACGTGATTAAATCCGTGGGAAACATATGAATAACCGGGGGAGAACTACGTTTTCACGGTTTATAAGAAAATTGAAAAAATTGTCTTATTTTTGAAATGGCGTATTGCGCTTGCTGTTGAGTGTATAAAAAAGTTGTACATATGAAAGTTGTAGAGAATTTTGTCTTCTTTAATATTGTGGTTGACAAAAATCATGCTACGGCAACAGATATCGAGATATTTAAAAGAAATCCAAAAAAGTCCCAAAATTTTGTTGTTTTTTGGCCACAGAAAATTTAGCCTTAAGAAATTTTGTTGGAAAACTTGGTTTCTTCATGTTGGCATCATTATAAACAAGTCAGAAAAAAAAATCTTCTACCCGATTTTTTGCAAGGTAAAATGTACATTTCCCCTGGACTACATACACTATAAGTGAAAAAAAAAGCGAAACTACAGAGAACCGAGATATCACCAGTTTTAATTACGGTAATTTTGAATTGCGAAGAACTACAATTTTTGGAGTAACGAACAACGAATTCACTATTTTAATTCTTGAAATTTTGTGTATAAGCAGCCCCGTGATTTGAACCCGGGTCCTCTATGTGCGAGATCAGTATAGTACTGACTGTGCTATAAAACCGGTTATCAACCGCTTCCAAATGACACCTTTTATGAATCAGCGACGGAAGATCGCTAACAGCAGAAATGAATTTTCCCTTTCTTAAATATTCTGATTTTTAATAAAACAATTTTTAAACTAAATTTACTTCTTTATCATTTCTAATGAAATTGTAAATAAATTTGAAAAGTGTGTATTATAAATTAAAAATTATAACAAATATAGACATGTCTTTAAATAAAAGCTCGGAAATATCCCTACTGTCAATTCGATATAAGAAAAGGGTTTATCAGAAAACTCATATTTTTGAGCACATAGGATTTAAACATGAATATTAAGACTTTAAAATACAAAATATATGTATTCATTTCTGCATACATTTATAAATAAAGTATAAGTATACACAACTTAAAAATATCATGTACTCGTTTCTGAATTAATTGTATTTAAAAAAATCGAGTACAAAGAAATTTTCATTTTTAAGTAGATTAATGCTCCTTTCTGAAGCAATTGTACTTAAAAAATATGAGTACATAGAAATGCTCATTTTTATGTAGATTATTTTTAACAATGTACTTATTTTTAAAACAATTGTACTTAAAAAAATACGAGTACGTGGAAGTTCTCATTTTTAAGTTAATTATTTTTGAGAGTGTACCTTTTATCAATTAATGAAGTGTATGATATCATTTTTATCTCTCAAAAATCATGGAAGCAAAATCCTGAAATGTCAATAAAGTATTCATTATATATTCAGTAAGCCATTAATAAATTCCGTATTTTTTACTTTGTTTAATTTTAACTTGAAAATCAATAAACATCAAGTAAAAAACACATCATGACAACAAAATTGTTATTTAAATATGAAAACACATGAAGTATTTATAGAAAAAGCATCCACTTAGGGAAGATATAAGAATGAGCCATATTTTAATTTTGCTATAAATTTTGGAACATGATAGCTTGGAAATAGAACGACATAAATCAATAGTTTAATGGCAAACAGTCGGCCTATTGTGTGATAGTTAAAAAAATATATATTTATGCTACCTTTTCCTTTCTTACAGTAAGGCACCGTTAAAACAATTTGACACACTGGTTATCTATATATGCATACATACATTTAAAACAGGATTTGAAATGCTCTTTAAATATTGTAAACATCAAAAATAAATTATTAAGTGACTATTTAGATACATTTTATTCTTTGAAAATTATAAACATTCTTTTTTATGAAAACCTCGTATTCAAACAAGTAACAAATCAGTAAGCCATTAATAAATTCCGTATTTTTTACTTTGTTTAATTTTAACTTGAAAATCAATAAACATCAAGTAAAAAACACATCATGACAACAAAATTGTTATTTAAATATGAAAACACATGAAGTATTTATAGAAAAAGCATCCATTTAGGGAAGATATAAGAATGAGCCATATTTTAATTTTGCTATAAATTTTGTAAACATGATAGCTTGGAAATAGAACGACACGAATCAAGAGTTTAATGGCAAACAGTCGGCCTATTGTGTGATAGTTAAAAAATAGATATATTTATGCTACCTTTTCCTTTCTTACAGTAAGGCACCGTTAAAACAATTTGACACACTGGTTATCTATATATGCATACATACATTTAAAACAGGATTTGAAATGCTCTTTAAATATTGTAAACATCAAAAATAAATTATTAAGTGACTATTTAGATACATTTTATTCTTTGAAAATTATAAACATTCTTTTTTATGAAAACCTCGTATTCAAACAAGTAACAAATGCAATAAACCTTGGTAAACAGAAAATATTTCAGAAGGATGAAATTCTTAAAGTAAATTCTCAGATGATGGATGTGACTTAACTTTTATTCTGGAATTTATCTAAAGGGATTACATTTGTTTCATTTTAAGTGTTTCAAACTGTTTCTTTTTCTATCATTCAATGATTATATTTATTAAATTGTTACTGAAGTTTCCAGCTAGATTTACAAGGGAATAAATAAAAGAGCTCAAAAATACCATTTTTTTTTTATTTTAGGTATTATATTTTCAAAGATATCCTGGAAAATGTAGCGCAAAAATATGTTCCACCCCCATCTAATTCTGAATCTAATGAAACTAAAATTATGAAAATATTAGAGGTAGTAGACGTTAATGTAAACCTTGCAAGAAAATTATGCCGTTTACCCTAGGTCACATAGTTTTTGAGAAAATCGCATTTTTCCGTTACACATAAATTTCAATTTACGGGTATTCAGCAAACGTGTTGAGCGGTGATAGAGGTACCTATCGTACCAAGTATAAAAGCGTTATCGATAATGATTTTCGAAGAAAATAGTCCGTAATTAGCCGAGATATTTGCCCTTAAAGATATGGACGGTTTGGACATACATAATGGCAGGAGCGGTACTCCATGTACCATCGGCTTTTAAAGCATAGTTAAGAACTTTTAATCATATATATGAGTAATGTAATGCCCAGTAGCAGTATAAAAGCAATAAACATCAAATTTTTAAAAACAGGACTAATTGAATTTGAATTTATCTCATAAATACTATGGGATCCGCAAGTAGTTTGCATTAAGTGGATCTCTCAAGACGCCTCGAATTATTTTAAAAGTTAATTAAATATCGCTCTGGAAAAACGCGGCACGGACCAAGGCGGCGTTTCAACTTTGCGAGCTTCCTTGGAAGCGCGCTTAGCACAATGCCAAATTTAAACTTCGAACAAAGGTTTTGTTTTAGCTACATTGTAGAAAGAAATGTTATTACTACGCTGAATTTAGTTACATGAAATGCTAAATGAAGTTTAAATATGCATTGCTTTTATTGTCAGAACCGAATTAACTTCATCATAAACAGATTAAGATATTATTAAAAATGAGTTATACAGAATAGCTATATTTGATGTTATTTAGGTTCCACATCTCTTTGAAATATCATGGTATATCCATTTACACTTTTCCAGTATATACAGGGTGATTCAGCTCGTCGGTGACAAACTTTAAGGATCGATAGAGCACACCTAGACGAACATTTTTGAATAGGGAATGTAGGGTCCCTGACGCGATGGTAAGGCGCTAGGCGCTTTCGAAAATTTGGGTGCCGAAATTCGAAACGTCATAAAAACTAGGGAAATGGTTAGATTTTCTTGCTTGTTGCGTCGAAATGATTCTGTTTGTTTAGACTTTCTTCAGTACCAATTTGATAAGCGTATCTCTTAAAACATGGATAGGAGGCGCTGCAGACTTTGGAGAGCTAGACAACAACTTTAAGCCCGTTATTTTGATAATTTAACACATGCTCGCCAAAGTTTATACTCTAACTTAAAGTTTGAACCCAAAAGTAGAGCCCTGCAAAAAGCGTAAGAGCCGGAATAAAATGTCAAAGTACAGGGTGGTCGAAACTCGAAGGCTCCTAAGAGATAAACAAACAGATTTCTTGACTTATGGCATGCATTTTCATGATTCTGTTTGCTGGGGCTCTCTGAAACTCAGTTGAACGGTACAAAAAGAAACATCGATAGGGGGCGCTTTGGGCAAAAAACATAATTCGTTGACATTTCGGACGCTAACTGGAAACGGGGCGCTACGATCAGTTAGTAATAATGAAAACACATTTTCTACCTCTGCTCAACACTTCTGAATAAATTTAGACCAAAAACATCAATGATACTGGAAATTTATTTACAAAAAATAACACTACAGAAGATGCTCGAAATTTCGACCTTGGGCCATGATGCAGGCTTCGCACCTCCGTCGCATTGAGGAGTGTGTGTTTCCAACAATGCCAGGAGTATCTCTGATCTGCCCTGCAGCTGCCACAATGCGCGCCACAAGTTCTTCAGCACTGCTGACAGGTGTATGGTATACCTCGGCCTTCAGGTAACCCCAAAGGAAGAAATCCAAGCAGGTGAGGTCTGGTGATCGGGCAGGCCAGTGAACTGGACCCCCACGCCCGATCCACCGCTGGCCATACCTTGCGTTTAGATGGAGACGCACGTCGTTCGTGTAATGGGCCGGAGCTCCATCGTGCTGGAACCACATCTGGCGACGCGAACCTTCGGGTACGTGCGCCTCATCCAGAAGCTGCGCCAGCACTTGATCCAGGAAAATCAGGTAATTTCCACCTGTCAGCCGTTCAGGTAACAAATAAGGGCCAATGAGGCAATCCCCCAGAATGCCGGCCCACACATTTACTGAGAAACGCTCCTGGGCTGCTCGGCTTCTGGTTTCATGTGGATTTTCATCACACCACACATGACTGTTGTGGGCGTTCCACATTCCCTCCCGGCTGAAGGTGGACTCGTCCGTAAACAAAATGCTGTTTACAAAACGGGGATCCCTGGATCTCATCGCCAAGTACCATCTTGAGAATTCCACTCGAGGGCCAAAATCCTGCTCTCTGAGCAACTGCACCCGCTGGATGTGGTAGGGGTGCAGATTCCGGGAACGTAAGATGCGCCACGCAGTTGCTTGCGAAATGCCAACATGTCTGGCGATATCTCTCGTGCTAAGAACTGGGTTGTCCTCAACCAGGTTAAGCACAGCCTCTTCGTTGTCGGGGGTGCTCACTGATCGCTCCCGTTCAGGCCTGCCTCCGTCGAAAGATCCCGTTGTGGACAACCTCTGGTGTACTCGAGCGAAGAAGGCATGGCAGGGGATTTGCCTGTTGGGGTAACGCTCGGCGTACAACCGCTGAGCGGCTCGTCCATTACAACCAGCAGCGCCATACGCCAAATGCATGTCAGCCAATTCAGAGTTTGTGTACCGTTCCATCCTACTACCGATCTGCAGACAAGTAACCCGAAGCTTAAGTAGGTACCGCACGTTCAAAAGACGTGTCTGCGCATACAACTACGTCATCTCGCGTTGTCGTCTACGCATTACGTATCTTTTGCATATCGATATGGTACGATATCTTTTGCATAAATCAGCAAAAAGCACCTTATGTAAATTTTATTGCGCGCATTGTGCATGATTGAAACCAGCTATGTTTGTTAAAAAAAACAAACAAACTGCAGTTTTAATAGCTTCTTATGATAAGTAAATTACTCTCTTGTTTTGTTTCTAACTGATCGTAGCGCCCCGTTTCCAGTTAGCGTCCGAAATGTCAACGAATTATGTTTTTTGCCCAAAGCGCCCCCTATCGATGTTTCTTTTTGTACCGTTCAACTGAGTTTCAGAGAGCCCCAGCAAACAGAATCATGAAAATGCATGCCATAAGTCAAGAAATCTGTTTGTTTATCTCCTAGGAGCCTTCGAGTTTCGACCACCCTGTACTTTGACATTTTATTCCGGCTCTTACGCTTTTTGCAGGGCTCTACTTTTGGGTTCAAACTTTAAGTTAGAGTATAAACTTTGGCGAGCATGTGTTAAATTATCAAAATAACGGGCTTAAAGTTGTTGTCTAGCTCTCCAAAGTCTGCAGCGCCCCCTATCCATGTTTTAAGAGATACGCTTATCAAATTGGTACTGAAGAAAGTCTAAACAAACAGAATCATTTCGACGCAACAAGCAAGAAAATCTAACCATTTCCCTAGTTTTTATGACGTTTCGAATTTCGGCACCCAAATTTTCGAAAGCGCCTAGCGCCTTACCATCGCGTCAGGGACCCTACATTCCCTATTCAAAAATGTTCGTCTAGGTGTGCTCTATCGATCCTTAAAGTTTCTCACCGACGAGCTGAATCACCCTGTAGAGTTATACCCAACTCTACGCTATATAGTTTTTAATAAGTCTTAGTATTCTTTTAGCAACGGTTTTTTTAATAATACAATTACTAATTCATATATTTATTATACAGAGCCCTCTGTGCGCGAATAATACTCGCACTGGACCGTTTATTCCTCTTATATTTTACATAAAAAATGACGAATACCGTATCAAAGTTTACTGAAACTGATTTTTATCTTAATAGAAAGTTTCAAACCATGGTTATTTGATACACGTTAAAAAAAAAAAAAAAAAAAAAAAAAAAAAAAAAAAACTTAAAATATGTATGAGCAAATAAAAAAGCAAGCTTTATACACGAATTTGTCTGATTAGAAGTTTCATTTTAGAACGATTTCTTTAAAAATTGTTTTATATCGTTACATAAGGTTTTTAAAGCATGGAAGAGCAATTATATATATTTATGTACACCTTATTAAAAATAACAATAATAATAATAAAAACTTGGGGAATCATTACTCCACCTCCTATAAGACAATAGACATTGTTTTAATATTAAACATTTCAATATTCGCTTAAAAATTGTACAAAATTTTAATTAACTGAAACAATGGAAAATAATTTATCATATTTTCTTTATCTTTGATAGTAGTTCTCCCCCCCCCACACCCAACACTTAAGATATTACATTTTGAACGGATATATAAAACAATTACAATGTATGATTTTATTCATAGAAAATTAGAAAAAAGTTTGACAAGGTCTTCATAAAACAAAAATTTTAGACTTTTAATTGATATTTTGTGTATTATACGTTTCTTTTTTCAGTGGTACTGGAAATCTAAAAAAAAATGTTATACGAACAAGTGTAAAAATAAATCTATTTATTAAAAGGTTTTTTATTGATAAGTGGAAACTTTCAAGGCTACCATAAATGCCCTCAACTTTTAAAAATGCGATTTTCTGCAAGTGCTGCATTCCTTTGAAATAAGTACATATATCGTAAATAAATAAAAGCGAATGGTATTTTATTTTATAACATTGTGTTTAAAAGTACAGTAGAACCTCGATTATCCGAAGTAATTGGGACCGACCATCTTTCGTGAAATCGAAATTTTCGGATAATCCAGAATGCTTCAATTTTAAGATTGAGGAGAAATATATTTAATATTTCTTATTATGGTAACAAGCGCTTCATAAAAACAAAGAAATATCAAAATAGAAATAAGAACAAATTGCCTGAATTTTAATTTTTAAATTAAGTATATTTTATATATATCACAAGGGTTAGAAAAAAGGTTTTGTTTGTCGCAGTTTCGATTGTCTTTTCTTTGAAGCTCTATCGCGGAGTTTTTTAATATTATTAATTCACAAGTATGACAGTTTTTCTGCTACTCCACCATGTCAAACGTTTTGCAAAAAGCTTCAGAACTGCTAATTCGTTCGCTTTCTTCGTTCAGCTCTGCAGCTTCACACAAGGAATAGGATAGTTTTAAAAAAAAATCTTTCAAAATGGATTTCCGTTAACCGAGAGTTTTGGTTGAAAAAGTTTCAGATAAAAGAGGTTCTAGTATATTCGGAAAACAGAAAAATGCAATTAGAAAAAATTCTTTAATTTTGCTTTTATAAAATTGTAAGAAAAAAAAATCTAAATCATTTATTTTATTCACCGCTATTTTCTTATGTATACAAGTCTGTATGTGTGTTATATTACTTCTATATATTCAGCCATGCTTTAGAATTTTTTTAGAATATAAAAATTCTTTTACTAATAAATATTTTCAATAATGACTATCCCTACCTTTGATTAAACGTTAGCAATGTATGTAAAATTTCCTGTGCCATCAGTAAACAAATATATATGCATATATATATATATATATATACATATTTAAACTTTAAAAAGCTGTTGTAGTCTGATAATTAAATCAATAAAGTGGTTTCTCCGTAATTTTCTATTAAAAAATAACTTTAATAATAACAAAACTTAATGTTTAACCTCTATAACCCTCTATTCAAACTATAACGAACTTCATGTCGATAAATAGAGTCAACACATGATATTTAGTGTGTTACTTTTGCTTTCGACACTAAATGATATTTTTGAACAAATAAAATTAATCCTGTTTAGCTTTAACTATTTAATGCAAAAAACTGAACTGTATAAGTTTACCTACGAATTTCATAGTTTTTAATAAAACTAAATATGATTTTGTGATGTAGGTTTAATACTGTCAACATAAATATTTAAAGGTTAAAAATGTTTGTAATTATGATGATGCTTGTTTTAGAAGTGATTTAATAAATTTGTAAAATAGTGTATGTGTATTTTAGCTTATGAAAACAGCTTTTTGTAAGCCAATCTCGTAAATATTAATACACTATTCAGCTGAAAAATTTGAATTTTCTCTAACGAGGATATAAACATAACATGTTTGTGAATGTTTTGATAATAAAATAGTAAAAACACAACATCTACAGATTATATAAGCCGGCTTAATTTTATAACAGAGATATAGTCAGTAGGAGGTTGTTTATTTTGTGTAAAAATTATGGTTTACAAAGAAAAGTGTTTTCTTAGAGTAAAGACGTATAAAATATGATAGCATAACTTTCAAAATTTGTAGCATTACTTCTAAAGTAAACATTATCGTAGCTATAATCCTTTGTTATTTTGAATATTTAAGAAGGGAGATTTTAAACATACTTCGTAAAACCCTATTTTACTTTAGGAAGTTAAAAAACATTATTTGTATACAGAAAGCAATAATAGGAAAATTACAAGGAACTGAATAGAGTTATACAAACAAATGCTTGATCCTTTCGCAAAGATAATGCATAAATTAATTAATATTTTAACATTTTAACGGAAAATCAAACACTGAACGAGGAAAAATTTTTGCGAAAAAATATAATCAACTGTAGGAGAGCAAATATTCAAGATGTCACTATTCTGCATATTTCACATTAAACTATATTTCACTATCTAAAGATTTTACTCTGGTGTTGAACAATTTGAATAAGCACAGCAAGATGATAAAAATTGCTAATTCTAATTCATACCTTTAAATATGGACACTTGTGCAAAAAAAAAGTAAACACCCCCTACTAACTCTGCGACAAATTATTGTAGAAGAAAGTTACTGGTACCAAATTATTGGAAATAAATCCTACTTATTAAAGATGTACATAAAATTTGCTTAGAGGGCCATCTGTATATCAAAACAAACCCAAACTTTGTTTTTTTCAATAACAATACCTAAGTTTGAAACCATAAATAGATTCTCTTCCCCTTCAATACCCCTTTAAATACAACCTTCATTTAGCCTAAATCCAAATTTTCACGAAATTCGTATGATTAGATTCCGAGGAAATAATTATTTTAAAATGAGCTTATTTTAGGTGTTGTATCCAAATTGAAGTCCGTGACTCGATTGTTGAAATGCTAGATCATGACTACGTCACTTTTATGTATTATTTCCTTTTAATATGACCATTTCACTACCTTAATATGTTTCGACTGTTGACGGCTCAAATGTTTCATTAAAATGAGTAAAATAAATGTTTTTCAAATTATTCTTTTAAGGACTGGACATCTCCCTTAAACCGCCATTTTAATGTTTTTTACTCATAATTCGAAAAATAATTGAAAGAAAAATTTGAAATTCAGAATTTTCATAAAGCAGAACATAATAAATATAAATCTATCTAAAAAATTATAGGTTTCAATTGATATATATATATTTTTTAATATTAAGTACATAATTCATATTAGATTTTTTTTTTAATTACAAATTAATTGCGTTTATGTTTGGATTTTTTAGCATTATAATTTTTAAAAAAATCACATTTGGATTATAATTTAGGGAGATATTAATAAAAATATGATAATATAATTTAATATTATAAGCTCTAAAATTTGAATGTTTATAATTCAAAAACGTATGATCCAAATGACTTGAAATTCCATTTTTAGGTATAGTTTGAACCGAAGATTTAAAATATATTGTAAAAACTGGGTATTGCCATTAAAAAAAACAAAGATTGGTCTGGTTTGGATTTGTAGATGTCCCTTTAAGCAAATGTCACATACATCATTTAAAAGTAGACATTATTTCCAATCGTTTGGTACCAGTAACTTTCTTCTATTATAATTAGTTGCAGAGTTTGTAGGGGGTATTTATTTTCCACGACTGTACATATATGGACACTATTTACAACGAAATATTTTCAATTAACAATTTTTTTTGTACTTTTCAGGGATCCCAAGTTTTTCAAAACAATTTTCAACTCACGTATTTAAGAAAATAAAAAAATCAACAGCTAATTTTTACTATTTAGAAGCCGTGACAATGTATGTCAATGTATGTGACAGCCGTATATGTCATGTTTTCATGCTCGAGAAGAAATTACTTAAAAATGAAAATAATATTTTTTCCATTTTGGAAGAACAAGGCAAATACTGCAGTTTCCTTGCTGAGTACAAATTTACATCTACTTAAAAATACTAAGAGATTAAACTTTTAATAGAATTTCTTCAGTAAAACACGTGAGCCCGGTGCCTACCGTTTGGCTAAAAGAGGCCCCGCGAAGCGAGATGCGAAAAATTCCACCGACTCTTAATTTATGTAAATTTATTTTAAATAACTAACAGCTGATTATAAAAAGTAAAATTTTCTTTGTTTGCATACATGATAAATTTTATAAAGACCTATTTATAGAAAAATTGAGAAATATTTATTTGTTTCATTGCGTAAATAACTTACGTAACATTTTTTTTTTTCTGAGCAAAAATTCCACCTTAAAAGAAACCTCTATTCAATAAAAAAGGAAACTCCAATACAATTTAGTAATCAGAACATTTTTGTAAAAGGATAAAAATTCGATTCACCACATAAAATTTTCTATGAGGGGATGTTTCAGCTTATAGATTAAAATGTATCTAAAATAATTGTATTTGTTTAC
The DNA here is from genome assembly GCA_963932465.1 of Maratus speciosus. Taxonomy (NCBI): domain Eukaryota; kingdom Metazoa; phylum Arthropoda; class Arachnida; order Araneae; family Salticidae; genus Maratus; species Maratus speciosus. The sequence continues at coordinate 296,288,950 of OZ010799.1, forward strand.
AATTCAGTTTTAACAAAAGGATTACGCTGTATGTTTCCAATATTTGAGGATTATGTATGTTAAAATGTGAAACAATATTTATAACAAAATGCGCTTAAAACTTGTTTTCATTCATTCGGGAATTTGATTGAAATTTATTTAAAAGGCATATTCAAAAATTTTACAAAATATTAAAGTTTATAGTTGTCACGAGGAATACTTTTTAGAAATCTAAATGATATTTTTTAGCTAACGAATTTTATTAAATGTCAATTTCTAACATTTTACGTATTTAAATTTATAGATTTTCAGGAAGATATGTAGTTGAAAAATTCAAAATGGTTATCATATTCTATAAAACAATGATACTTTTTCATTTAAATTCATAAACATTTGTTGGCTATATTGAGTAGAATAAACATTATCCACCAAATTATAAGTAACAACGTTAAGTAAGGCTAAAATTATATATACAACGTACAAGTACAACGAAGCATATCCTTCTATATATATAAAAAAGTTTTGATTTGGAAATGGACCAATGAGAATCTGCGTAGATATTCCGGGTATAACTCATCCAATTTAAATGCTTAAGCCAAGGCCTCCTTATCGAAATAACAGGCCTCGCAATCGCTAAGTTTCCTTTGTCCGCTGTACACGTGGTTAGAAACCACATGGTTTACCGTGACTAGCGCTATCTAACGTGAGAAACAGAAATATTTTTTAATTTGTTTTATATTTGTCTTTTGCCATTTTCTTTACGATGTGCTTTGTAGTTTGCAAATGATAGTTGTTAATCTTAAAATTTTCGGTACAGATGTCATATTCGCCCCATATTGGCGCGATTTTTTTCTGTCGCCAATATCATATAGGCAACAGGTACTTAACTTGCGCCAAAGTGTCGTTATTTTGCTTGATGTGGTAACCCGGATTATGTTGTTTATGCTGTTGATGTTTTCGCCAAATTGGCAACCGAAAAAAATCGCGCCAATGTGGGGCGAATATGACATCTGTTCCAAATTTTCATATGTTCTAGACATTTTATTTAAAAAATGAACTTATTTTACTGTTAAACAAAAAAATGTTTACTGCTGTATTCCGTTATGTAAATAAATGATGATAATAATAATAATAATCAGGAAAGAAAATTATTTTACCATGAATTTCTCAGTGATATTAGTTATTGAAATAAATGGATAGCATCTAGATCCGGAAAATGTAAAATATTTCATTTTCTCTTTAATATTTTCAAATATGCGGTTTATTTTATTTCTGCTATTTCTTTTCTTTTCACAATTAATTTCACCTTACAGTATTAATTTAACATCGCTCCTTCAATTTGTTTCAATGCACAGTCTCATTTATTTATTTTTTGTCCTATCATTTGTTTTATTTTTGAAGGTATGGGGGATCATTTCAGTTTAACATACTTTAGATGAAAGCTTCACTGTTTTTTCATATAAAGTTTGTATATATTAATCTATGGAAAGTTTCATAAGTGGCTCCACAGCCAATTGGCATAACTTGGCGGGCATAGTTTGGTGCGTAATTAATTTCCTTGTTTTACCTCACATATGTTATGTAAGTTTTACTAAAATGTATCAGAGTATTTTAGGAAAGTTAAAACACGCATAGATACGCAAAAAACAGACTGAAGTCATAAACACTTAAAAAATTGAAAAAATAAAGTTTAATAATCACTTAAATTTATACAAGTCTCTCAACTTTCCGCAAATACCGTATTCTTGTCATGCTACGATTTTGGTGTTTGTAAATCTTAATTTGAGTATTCTTCCTTAATCAGACCTAGAGCCAATTGGCGTAAGTGTAGTTTGGCGCAAAATTAATTTTATTTTTAAACCGTATACTTGATACCACATTATTCCAGCATCGCGTTTTTGCAGTCAACTTTGACTGTGGAACAGATTACAGAACATTAGCTAATACTGTTGAAAATAATCACAGCATTACATTAAATTCTTATTAATTTCTTTTTGTACAACTATGTTTCTTGTGATTGGTTGTTTAATGTAGCTTTCTTTCACGGCCGCCAATTCTCTGCCATGGGCCTTGCAAAATCTATAAATACCTGTAAATTTTCTGTTTTCTTTCAGTATGTTTGTGTAATTGTTCTTGTTAATATCAAATATACTCACTTCGATCCACGTCTTTATGTCTGCCTTTTTATTTATTTTAACAGCAGAGCGTGGTTCTAACAAGTGTTGAAATGAGCTGCGAGACATACTGACGCCGTTATTTTTCTGTTTTTCATTTCTGCTGGGTATTTGAGTGAAAAAGATTTTATCTTTCTTTTTATATATTTTATCGAGCAGAATGGATTCTTCAAAAGATGTTTACGGTGTCCCTCTTTTTGAAGGTGATGGAAAAGTTTTTTCGGTATGGAAATGAAGAGTAATGGCAATTTTTGCTGCTAAAGAATTGGAAAAATTCCTGGAAAATGAAGCAGCTCTGGACAATGCCGCCGATGTCGTGAAAGCAAAAAAGGCTTACGCTTTATTATTATCATTATTAAGTGATAATGTTCTTGCGTCACTTCAAGATGAAAATACAGCTCATAAAATATGGATTAAATTAGAACGCACTTATGATACAAAGCGTGCAGTGAATCAAATTTTAATTCGGAAGAGATTGGCAACGATTAAGAAAGATCGTACAGTTTCTATGAGAAATCACATTGATGAAATAAATAAATTAATTTCGGATCTTAAGCTGTCTGGGGCAGAAGTTAATGAAACGGATACTATTGTTTATATTTTGATGTCATTGCCTCAGGAATTTGAAAATGTTAAGATTGCTTTAGAAAACCAACCGAATTCTGTTTTGACATTAGATTTCGTGACACAAAGATTATTAGATGCTGAAACACTTCTTTTGGATTCAAAGACAGAAAAAGTATATACTAAGGCTGCTCATGATAATACTGCATTTGTGTCAACTCGCAAAGAATTCTTTTGCGAAATTTGCAACTCTAAAGGGCATACAGCGAAATATTGTAGAAAGAAAATTACTTGCCATTCTTGTGGAAAATTCGGACACATAAAACGTAACTGTAAAGCTGTTAAAAATTCAAATGAAGAAAAATTTGCCTCTTCAGCTGTTTCTTTCGTTGCTGGAAATGCTTCCAGGAAAAGGAATGAATTTATAGTAGATTCCGGAGCAACTTCCCATATGTGTTCTAATGAAAATTATTTCGCATCCTTAGTACCTTCTTCAGGAACTATTAAATGCGCATCAAAAACAACGAATCTAGAAATCAAAGGTATTGGAAATATTAATGGAAAACTGTCAAATGGAAGGGAAATTACTTTAAAGGATGTCCTTTATGTTCCAGACTTAAACGGGCAACTCATTTCCGTTAGGAAAATTGAAAGTGCAAATTATACAGTTATTTTCAAGAACCAAAAAGTATTTATCGAAAAAGGGAGAAACCGTTTTTACTTCGGTGAACGGGATTTGAATGGACAATACGTAAGTGACTTTGTCCCTGTTTACGAAACCGTTCTTACTTCAAAGAAAAATCATTGTGATATCTGGCATCGCAGACTTGGTCATCCGAGTGACAAAGTATTGAAAGATATGAAGCTTCCGGTACCTGACTCTTTTTGTGATATTTGTGCTCGGGCAAAACAGAGTGCAACACCAATGGGAAGAGGACCAAGAAAAAGAGAAACCAAGCCAATGACTTTGATTCATAGTGACATTTGTGGACCTATTTTTCCGACAACCTTTTCTGGCGAGTGCTATTTTATGACTCTTATCGATGATTTTTCTCGTTTTACTGAAGTACGTTTACTGAAACATAAAAGTGAAGTCTCAGAAGAATTAAAAATGTTCTTAAAATCCAACCCTACAGTGAAGAAAATTAGATGTGATAACGGGAAGGAATATTTTTCTAATGATTTAGTGAATTTTACTAGAGATCTTGGTATAGTGATAGATCCCGCTCCTACATACACACAATCTTTGAATGGAGTAGCTGAACGCTGCAATAGGTCGCTTCTGAATATAGGACGTGCTTTGATTGCTGAATCAAATTTACCAAAGACTTTTTGGGGTCAAGCTATCCTTTCAACAGCTTACTTGAAAAACCGAATGCCAAGCAGCACTATTGAGAACAAAACTCCGTACTTCCTGAAATATGGAGAAGAAGCCGATTTCAAGCACATACGTGTTTTTGGATGCAGTGCTTACATGTTAATTCCTTCCGTTCATCGAAAGAAGCTTGACGATAGGTCTAAACAAATGATCTTCATTGGTTATTCTTCAATGGGATATAGATTACTAGATCCTGAAACGAAACGCATAACTGTATCAAGAAATGTGAAATTCGACGAAGAGAAAAAGGAAAATGTTCAGTCGAAACAATACATTCTAGAAAATTCAGAACCAGTCGATAATGAAATTGATCCAGATGTTCTAGAAAATACGAGTGATGAATTAGATGATCCTGAAGAGAAAGAAGACAAAACAAGAAAATCTGAAAGATTTAAAAAGCAACCTGTACGGTATCCAGATCCTGAAGTTTACGAAGCATTACTTTGCCAACAAGAAACATTAACGTTTGATGATATCAAATCCCTCCCTAGTGATGAACAACGCATGTGGAAAGAAGCTATGGACGCGGAGATTGAAAGTATGAAAATCAACGATGTCTGGGATCTTGAAAAATTACCACCTGACAAACGACCTATTTCCTGCAAATGGGTATTTACCATCAAAAGAGATGGTCGACATAAGGCGAGACTCGTAGCTCGTGGATTTATGCAAAAAGAAGGGCTAGACTATAGTGAAACCTTTTCCCCTGTAATAAGTATGCCAGCTTTACGTTTGGTTCTTATTTTGATTTTAAATGAAGACTTATATGCATCTGTGTTAGATGTTAAAACAGCGTTCCTGAATGGTAAGTTAAATGAACTTGTTTTTATGGATCAGCCGCAAGGCTATGATGATAAAAGTGGGCGAAAGTGTAAACTTAAAAGAAGTTTATATGGTTTAAAACAAGCCCCACCACAATGGTTTGAAAGGTTTCATGAATTTATTTCAAAGTTAAATTTTAAATCTTGTGATAATGAACCTTGTATTTTTATTCGGTATAATAATGATCATAAAATAATTATTGCTTTGTATGTAGATGATATGTTAATTGCAGGTTCAGATGTAAATGAAACTAATGTAGTTATTTCCCTATTACATAACGAGTTTCACATGTCAAAATCGCAAAGTGTTTCAGAATTTCTAGGTATTCAAATGAAATTCAATTCTGATAGTTTAATAATGGATCAAGAGTCTTACATAATTAAATTGTTAAGTAAGTTTAATATGCTAGATTGTAAACCCAGTGACATTCCTATTTCTCCTAAATCCACCCCATCTGATTTCAAAAATGGTAAACCTTTTAATGGCCCATATCGTGAACTTGTAGGTTGTTTATTATATTTAGCTTATATTTCTCGACCTGATATTTTGTATGCTATTAACTGTTTAAGTCAATTGCAAGAAAATCCTACTGAAATTGCATGGAAAGCACTTAAGAAAATCATAAGATATTTAAAAGAAACATTGTCTTTAAAACTTGTGTATAAAAAGCAAAATTCTGATCCTAAATTATCCATGTATGTTGATGCTGATTGGGGGGGCTAACACAAATGACCGCAAATCAGTAACAGGTTATATTTTAATGTTTTGTAACATGCCTGTTCTGTGGTGTTGTAATAAACAAAAATCAGTTGCTTTATCGTCAACTGAAGCTGAAGTCATTGCTTTAACTAAAAGTTTGCAAGACTTGTTATGGTTTAAAAATATTGCTAGTGAAATTGTAAATATTAAGAATTTAGTAATTTTTGAGGATAATCAATCATGTATAAAATGTATCAGTAATGAGAGTAATTATGGTAGAATGAAACACATTGATATTAAATTGAAATTTGTTCGCAATATTATAAAAGAAAATAACATCAAAATTGAATATGTTCCTACGAATATGCAAATTGCTGATTTATTTACAAAGGCATTACCTAAAGTTAAATTTTATGAACTATTATTTCTTTGTTGTTTGTACAAGTAATGTTTAAATTGTGTCATATTATTATTAATGATTGATTTCAAGAAATTTCTTTGTTTTTCTGATGTAATGCTAGATTATGGGCGGGTGTTGAAAATAATCACAGCATTACATTAAATTCTTATTAATTTCTTTTTGTACAACTATGTTTCTTGTGATTGGTTGTTTAATGTAGCTTTCTTTCACGGCCGCCAATTCTCTGCCATGGGCCTTGCAAAATCTATAAATACCTGTAAATTTTCTGTTTTCTTTCAGTATGTTTGTGTAATTGTTCTTGTTAATATCAAATATACTCACTTCGATCCACGTCTTTACGTCTGCCTTTTTATTTATTTTAACAAATACTACATTATATAATAATAAATCGGTATTTTTCAAGTATAGGGGCCTTGGCGAGAGAAGACAATTTGGCAACGTAATTTCTGGAAGCATATTCACTGTTTCACATAAAGAAGCAATATTTTCCATTATTTGTACAATTTATTTAATATAAAAAAGGCATTTATCTATTTTATATACAAATATAAACAAATCGTATATAAAAAACAATAATAATATCTAGAAACTAAATTTATACATGTACATTCGGCACAGATGTCATATTGGCGCGATTTTTTTCTGCCGTAAATGTCATATACGCACTGGATACTTAACTGGCACCAAAGTGTCGTTATTTTGCTTGGTATGGTTATCCGGATATAGATGATATGGTAACGAGGTTTTCGCAAAATTGGCGTCGGAAAAAAATCGCGCAAATAATGACATCTGTGCCGTAAATTCTTATATAACAAGCTGGCGGTTCATAAGTTTTGTTTTCATAACTGTTTATATCAATCGGCAACAAATCGCTCTTTCCGAAGCCCAAATCAAGATTTAAAAAAAAATAACCCGCAAAGTCCTATATACTGAAAATGGTACTTGTTAGTTATCCCGTCGACCAAATTACTGTCGCCAAATTGCAAGATTAAATGCCAATAATGGTTTGCCATAAATTAATTAATTTTAAGATTAAATGCCAATAATGGCCAATAAAACGGCGATTGTTTGGCGATTTATATAATTTGGCGAAATTGGTCGACGGGATAACTAACAAGTACCCTGAAAAAATATCAATAAATCTTATATTTAAATCTTCATTTTTGATATGTTTCATTTTTTAAAGCCAGAACATAATTGTGCGAAATATTTTTTTTACGCCTTTATTTTACTGGAATTCGAAAAATATTTTATACAATTTTGCCAATAACACAACATTTTCAATTTTTTACTATGCATTTGTTTATGGAGTATTACCAGGAGTATACACCAGGTGGCGTAACTTACGGGACAAAGTCAGCTAATAACTTAACTCATTCATAACTACTAATTCATAAATACTTAATTCATTTTACATTAGCTTATTTTCGAATGTTTAACTGATTTTTTTAATTAAATACGAAAACAGCCATTGTATCTTTTAACAGCAGCAGATATGGTCTTAAAAATTCCCAATCCAAGAAAAACGAATGGAAACCCGTTTACAGAGAGATCGCTACTGTTTGTTTTTTTTTTAAATTTTAATTTAATATTTTTAAAGCCGATCAAATTAGCGTGCTTTTTGGATTTTGGTGTCCCTGAACGGGGGTTGGCGAGCGTAGCTCGTAGGGGGCAGAGCCCCCTAGTAATTATAAAAAAGATAACGTACACCAATGCATCTTATGATTCTACGTTAGAAGAAAAATCTTGCCTTGATTTGACGATTTTTTTTCCACAGTTTATCATTTGAAAATTAAGCAATTGAACAAATTTCTCTGCATCGGGATTAACTTAGAAGAAAAATTAAGAGTTTAAAAAAACTGTTGTGTACTCGGGGGGGGGGGAGCGAATGCACAAAAATGTGGATTCGGGTGAAGTTTGGGTGAGTTTCAAGCAGTAATCTGCCAAAACACCGAATCTGACACGATAAAAGTAATTTTACTTATATATTTTAATCATTCGAGGTATATATATATCTACCCTATATATATAAAATCCTAATGAAACGAATTTATGAAACGGAAGTATGAAACGGAAGTAGGAATCGACTGATTAAACAACTGATTATGTTTCACGGCAATTTCTCCTAAAATATGGAATACTTTGAAATGAAATTAACACCAAAAATCAATATTGATCCGCAGATTTCAAAACTGGTATTAGAATTTTTAAATTCGAATTAGTTTTCGAAATATTATTTTTTTTTCTAATTTTATATACATTTTTCTAATGATGGCAAATCAAATTTTAATCAAACAGATATATATATATATATATATATATATATATATGTGTGTGTATATATATATATATATATATATATATATATATATATATATATATATATTTCAGAAAAGGTTGACATGGTAACCCGGCTATTGTTGCTTATTTGATAATAAATGTTTATTTACTTTTATTTCTTTTTACAAATTATATAAATTATTTTGTTCTATGATTATTAATTATTTTTTGATCCCAGCAAAGAAAGAAACAGTGGGCCATCAGCTGGAAAAAAAGATGGCAGCCAGCAGTGTCATCAGCGGTTAAGTGCAAGGATGACATTACTTAAACCTGTCGAAAAGTATCCGAACCGAATGCAGCTGGCCCATCAGTGATGCCCAACAGCAGGCCAGCATTGGTATGCCATCACATTACTTAAATGCGGTATTTTTCCTGCAGTGCTAGCACCTATTTCACTGTTAATACTTTGCTGGCCCAGCACTTTCACTAACAAAAATTTTTTATAGAATTCTATAAAAAAAAAGAAATTATTATATAATTATGGCTTTTTCTCATTACGCTAGTTTCACCAAGAGCTATAGAAATACCTGTAGAAGTGTCCATAGAAATATTTGAATTTTCAGTGGTTTCCATATGGTCAGCCTCCCAAGTACTAACCGTGCTCGATGCTGCTTGGTTTTCGTCATCGGACATAAACAAGTGCTTTCAGCGTACGCTACAACTGCTTGTAGTTGTCAAGCTCTCATTACACTATTTCAAGTTTGTTTCTTTTGTGATTTACGTTCCCAATCATTAAACTGGTATAGAAATTATTCTATTGCATGGAAATTTTATGTATTTTATACGCTTTTTTTTTTATTGATTCTGAACTGCGTAAATTATGAAAACCGAAATCCTTTGTAACCTAGTAAAACAAGCTTTAAGGAGAAAAAAAAAGTGCGTTGAAATAAAGAATTTATTTTTTTATTCAATTACGTATTTATTTGGTTAATGGCAGTGGTGCTATATATTTACAGTTAAAAAAAAAATTAGCTTCACAGCTTAAATTGTTATAAGATATTCATTTCAGATTTGTGTTCAAATACTCAATGTCTTCAATATTCGCAGCGCCACCTAGCGTAAGGGTTGCCAGCACTAATACTGCAAAAGTTTGTGCACTTCCATGTAATGGTGGGCCAGCGCATGTGATAAAATGGATGCCCACCAGAATTTTATCTGATGATTTCCAACAGCAAAGTTGACTGAAGCTGGCCAGCAGTGGTCATGCAGTGGTAGACGATCAGCCAGCACTTCTCCATCATTGCCAGCACCTATCTTGCTGCTGGCCAGCAATTTCCTCTTTGCTGGGATATTTCCTTTAGAAAATAATAGAAAATAATTAAGAAATACAGTACTACTTAGTTATTCCGCCGACCAATTTCGCCAAATTATATAAATCACCAAAACACTCGCCAAATTATACAAATAAACATAATTTTTATTTTAAATAACGAAAGAACAAATAAATTAGTATAACATTAATAAATATACGAATAAAACGTCGAAATAAAAATCACTTGATGACGTAAACACGTGTAACTTGCTTAAAGTCAAGTGATAATCTGACATTTACGATCAACCATTGTTGGCATTTAAAGTTATAGTTTGGCGATAGATTTTTGGTCGTCAGGATATCTAAGGAATACCAAAAATGCATATGTAACTGGTATTTGAAAACGAGGTTTTCAACAAATTTTCGTAAAAAAAATAAAAATCACGCCAAACCTGTATATCTGTAACCTGTATAACCGTATAGCCAAATATTACCACTCGAAAAAAAATGCTAACTGGCGAGTTGAAAAAAAGCTACTGGCGAGATTTGCATCCTGCTAGCGTAACAGTACCTAGAATTCTTTGCGACCATGGCAACTTTTATGTAGTTTTATTCGAAAAAATTTTTTGATTTTTTAATCAAAATGGAATATTTACGGTCCCATATTGGCGCGATTTTTTTTCTGACGCCAATGTCACGAACGGAACGGGCACATAACTGGCGCCAAAGTATCGTTATTTTGCTTCATATGGTAAGCCGGATGTTGTTGTTTATGCTGTTGATGCGTTTCCCAAATTGGCGTCGTTAAAAAATCGCGCCAATATGGGACGTATATGACATATTTGCCAAACTTTCATATGAACGGCTAAAGGATCAGACCGTATTTGTTTATGGCAGTTGATGACTTGAACTATTATAATATAGATGAAATGAGGGCGATAGAATAATATTTGGCGACTTATCACCTGTGCCTGGCTAACTTTAAAGTACCAAAATGGCACCTCGAGTATAAAAAGCGAAGTGGTCCGCCTGGAACTGTTGATGATAGTCACATGACTTAGGCTATTGTTATAGAGATTGTTTTAAAATACCGGGAGATAAACACTCTTATACTTAATTTATTTTATATTAGCTTCTTTTCAAATGTTTAACTAATCCTCTTTAATCAAAAACGAAAACAACCATTGGGTGTCTTAACAGCAACTGATTCGCCCTTATTTTTTGCAATTAAAGAGAATTGAATGGAAACCCGTTTACAGGGAGATCTGCACCGCTTTTTTCAGTACAATTCAATCTGCTCTAATATTTTTAAAACCCATCAGATTTGTGTGTTTTTAGATTCTTCGGTGTCTGAACGGGGGTTGGCGAGCGTAGCTTGCAGGGAGTAGAGCCCCCTAGTATATATATATATATGTTATATCCCAATGATTGAAATATCTTCTAAAATTTCTCTCCAATCATGATATTTATACGTATTAAAATAAAGAACTAACATAAAAATTAAATTAAAAAAAAAACAAAACAACAGCAATGAACTATTTAAAATTATTCCAAATATACATAAAAAATATCTTTAAAAGAATAACAAAGGTATTTAAAAAATCATTCTTTTTGTACTAAACATGGTAAAAAATTAAAATAAAAATTACTAATTTCTCAAAATAAAATTGAATACACTCCTTTAGCATTGTGATTTATTCAAAAATGAGTTAAAAAATTTCTTATCAATAAGTAATGCAGCCACTCCTTCTGCCGATTAATTGAGTAAAAAAAGAAAAGACTGAAAATGGATTTTAAATTATAAGCAGAAGTTCTCTTATACGTCCATTAAAAATATTTCAAAAATATATATTCTAAAAACACTCAAAATATATATTAAACATTTAATTGCTAAAAAGGACGTCAAACGTTAGTAAAATACATTAAAAGATCTTAATAATTTGACATGTTTCGATTGAATTTACTCAATCATCATCAGAAAAACAAATAAACACAAAGATGGAAAATGACAATAAACTATTACAAATGAAATTTAAAAAATAAATAAATAAAAATCACGCGCGTAATATTTTAACATGTTTCACGTTGCCCTATTTTATTTTCAAATTATCTAACAATTCAATCCAAATATTTGGGATTTGAAATGACAAGGAATCATTGCAGACCATTGAGTTTCTGACGTAAATTTCAATAGATTCTCTAATAAAAAGTTGCAAATAAAAATCAGACCTATAAATTAATCTACTTACATTAAACAAAATATTTATGTTTTCTATTTTATTTAGCCTAGATAATGCGGTTTTACCTCTATTAAATTTTATGTCTGCAATGTGCTCTTTACATCTCACTTGGAATTTTCTCCGAGTCATGCCAATATAATAATTTCTATAACCACCTTCTTTAAGAAAAGGAATGATATAAACACCGGAAAGGTCAAATTTATCAATAGGGTCAATTCTAGTGGTTAAAATTGATTTTAATTTAGGAGGGGGTCTAGCAATTAAATTTACATCAAACTTTTTAAGTTGAGTTTTAGCGGATTCGAAGAAATTTGGATAATAATTTATAACCACCCTTTTCATGTTATTTTCTCTGTCGGTTTTATTCTCAAAAACTGCATCGCTCCTTTTGTTAATAAACTTTTTAATTAATTTATTAACTATTTTAACATGATATCCGTTGTTAATAGCTATTGTTTTAATTTTATCTAATTCATCATTTAAATATTCTAATTCTAAAAATTCTAAAAGCTCTGTTAATAAGGAATCTAAAGGTAGATAATTTATAAGAATATGGAGTGCAAGCATCAAAAGGTATAACATTTAAGTTAGTTATTGGCTTACGATATATTGAACGAATTAGTTTATTATTTTCACTTTTTAATTCAACATCTAAAAAAGGTAATTTCTTATCGGTTTCAAGTTCAAAAGTAAATTTAATCTTATTATCTAAATCATTTAACTGTTGAATAAAAACTAACAATTTATCAACTTCTCCCTGCCAAACAATAAAAATATCATCTACATAACGTAGCCATACTAAAGGTAATAATTTAAAAGTACTGAAAATTTTTGATTCAAGGGGGCGTAATTTGAATTCTGCTAGGAGGCCTGAAATTGGAGATCCCATTGGGGCACCGTCCGATTTTTATTTGCAACTTTTTATTAGAGAATCTATTGAAATTTACGTCAGAAACTCAATGGTCTGCAATGATTCCTTGTCATTTCAAATCCCAAATATTTGGATTGAATTGTTAGATAATTTGAAAATAAAATAGGGCAACGTGAAACATGTTAAAATATTACGCGCGTGATTTTTATTTATTTATTTTTTAAATTTCATTTGTAATAGTTTATTGTCATTTTCCATCTTTGTGTTTATTTGTTTTTCTGATGATGATTGAGTAAATTCAATCGAAACATGTCAAATTATTAAGATCTTTTAATGTATTTTACTAACGTTTGACGTCCTTTTTAGCAATTAAATGTTTAATATATATTTTGAGTGTTTTTAGAATATATATTTTTGAAAATGGATTATCAAAAAGGAGTGAAAATAAACACTCTGCAAGATGGATGATATTCGCTCCTATAGGATAAATGCATTTTCAATATCGGAAAGGAGCGAAAAAAAACTCAGTCTGAGTTAAAAACGCTGGATTTTTTAAAGGGAGTATTAAAGTTATTATTATATGTAAGATGTGATTTGTTTTTTTTAATTATTTTGATAGACTATATAGGACACATATTTTTAAGTGTATTTACAATAGATTAGATTATTTAGAACAGTTGGATCGGCCATTCGGCGAATAAGCTAATAAATCGTCATATTACTGAGTTACGTTTCTTAAAAATCAAAAAGTTTTAAAAATATTAAACACGAAACATGAAAAAAAAACGTTCATATATCACTTTTTTCTGGAGATTTTCCCTGTTAATTAAGCAATATAGAGATTTTGTGTTGATACCGTTCCAAACGAAGACACCCGCAAAAGATAAGCAAAGATGAAAGATGTATTTCAATCATTATTAGTTGTTTGTAGATTTCAATTTTATGTTTTATGTTTCACATTTGAAAGGAAAAAAAAGAAAAAGAAATAGAAAACGCTTCTAGAATAAAGGTCAAAGTCAGTTAAGTATGAATTTGAAGTATATTGAAACTGTATCTTAAAAAAATAATAAAAATAAAAATACTGTATGCTCTTGTCGACGACTTTGATGTAAAAAAATGTATTACAAACATTTTCGAGATAAGAAGATACATTTTTCATTCAATTCCTACTATTAGCTCACACTCTCCCTATATTTATTTATATATTTATATATTTATCGTGTACAAATTTTCAATCGTTAATAAAATACTCATTATACATCCTATCAGGTTGAAATAAATTTTTTTAAACTTGTACTGGATGTCAATTGATGTTAATAAAGTTTTTTCAAATATTAATTAATTAATTAAATTTTAATTAATTAATTTTAGTTTTGCATGGGAAACAAAATGGCCGCCATTGGTTATTGAATTTCAATGAAAGTATTTTCAATAAAGGTTACCATAGGAGGGACCTGTTCTGTCGCCAAATACCGCCAAGTTTGTCGCCAACTTGGCGATATATCGCCAAATTTGGCGGTCAAAATGAGTCGCTAAAAGTGACGCCAACTTGACGATATCTGTAATATTTCGCAAAATTCCCATAGAGTTCCATTGTAAACCTACTTGCTTATAGAAAATCAACAAATTGAGATATTTTAATGCAACAAAAACTCATATTAGCTTGATTATATTAAATTTTTCTTTGATGGCCTAAGTAGGAATTGACTTTAAAAACAAAATTTTTATATTACTTGTTTCCATTAGTATATATTAGTGCTCGCTATTATGCGTATAATACGTATAAAACGTATTGTACTGATACAGATTTTTGGATAGGATAATATGGTAAAAAACGGTTTTCAACGTATACGTTTTATACGTATTATACGTATAATCGCGAGCACTAATGTATATCCTGCTGAAAGGATGTTGGAACGACTTTTTAGAGTTTTTTTTATGTACATTTTGGAAACATAATTGGCTTTTTAATAGCTGATTAAATCAGGCATGCACTTGTATCTAAATAAAAGTATTCAAATATTCAATAATTATATTTTAATGAAAACTTGGAAATATGAAATAATTTTTATAATATAATATCAGAAAGAAAGAGTTTTTTTTATGCAAAGAAATTTCAAGCTGTCATACATTTGGGTTTCGGATGATCGTAAATTTATTATATATACGAGGGTCACTCTGAAATTTTTGAGATAGAACTAGGTTTTTAAAGTTATGCTTACAAAATTTTAGATGTGTTCAAAGTAGTCTCCTCCAGAATCAATGCACTTTTGTAGACGAATTTTCTACAGATTAAATGCCTCAAGCCATTCATTTCTTGGAATAGATGAAAAAAAATGCATTTATAGCCACATCAATCTCTTCTTGTGAATGAAAATGACGTCCACGTAAGTTCTTTTTTAGATTTAAGAATAAACCAAAATCACACATAGCTAGATCAGGTGAATACGGCGGATGTTCTATCACTTTAATTCGTTTTTTTAAAGAAACTCAACTGTTAATCTGGCTGTATGTGAAGATGCATTGTCATGATGAAGCATTAGCCCCCTAACATTCACTTCTTGTGGAATTTCTGGAGGACATTTAGTGGTATACCAGTTTGCTGTTACTGTCTTCTGTCCTTCCAACTTGATGGCTTTGACCAATCCCGTACTTCTGAAGAAGACGGCATACATCACATTTTTCAGTGCGCGCTGTCTTTTCACCATTGTCGGCGTGGGATCAACTTCAAAGACCCATACTTTGCTTTCTTGACGTGTTGGAACGTCAAAAAACGGTATGTACTTTTCATCACCTGTTACAATTTTAGAAATGATGCGGTGGCCACCATCATTTAGCAAATTTACAGTTCTTGATTCTGACACGCTCCTCTGTTTGGTGCTCAGTTAGATTATGGAGAACCCAACGTCAAACTACTTTTTTCATATGCAATTCTCCATGAATAATTTTGTGTATGGCTGCGGATCCAATGTTAAGTTCCTTCTGTATCATTTGATAGGTACAGATATTATCATCCATTAACATTTTTCGTATGGCAGACACATTATCCGGGATTACTGCCGACGGCGGCCTTCCTGTGTGTTCTTCATCCTGAAGAAAATTGCGACCTCTTCTAAATTCTTTAAACCATCTGAATACAGTAGCACGAGCTGGAGATTCATCACCAAATGCTAATTTCAACCGTTGAACGCATTCTTCTTGATTTAATCCTGCTTTAAAATCGTAGAAAATCATAGCGCGAAAATGTTCTCGCGTCAACTCCATTTTTTCTTCTGTTTAAAATTTATTCTACACTAAACAAGTTGAAGTAAGTCAGTAAAAAATCGTCTGCTGAGTTAAAATACCTTGTATTTTAAAATTAAACCTTTATTTTTATTTTGTAAATTCTCGTCTGCGCGTATCTCAATAATTTCAGAGTAACCCTCGTATATATATATATATATATATATATATATATATAGAGAGAGAGAGAGAGAGAGATACTCTTTTGTTTAATATGTGCTAGAATCCTAAAATAAAGACACATAAGACATACTGTGCTAGCAACCTATCAAGGTATTCGATATCGTACAGAAATTCAGGTTTGACATTTAGATTTATTTGCGACTTAAAAGAAAATTAACTTTTCTTGACATAGGATGTAATAAAATATCAATGATGAAGTATTGTTAGAAGTTGGAAGTAAAATAGTGTCTGATAATTCTGATAATTCGTTTAAAGATTTCACCTTTCATTCTTCTCTGTGTTCACTGACGGAATCTGCAAGGATCTGACGCCGCATATGGATCGACGTAGCCTTTATGAAATAAGTATTATTTTCACAACAAACGATTTATAATATTATGAATTCCTTAAATTCTTCAGGAGAAAATTGAACGAAAATTTTCAGTATTATAATATTATATTATCATATATGTTTTCATTTTTTGTGAGAAACGTTAAAAAATATCTTTGTAATAATATTTCCATAAAACTAACAAATATGTTTTTATAGAACTAAAGCGTAATTATAATAGGATAATTTTTCGTAACATTGTATCCCATAAATATGTTCACACTTCAAGACTATATAAAAAAGTAAAGAATTGTCGTTTAATGAGAGACGTTTGAACCATTCGACTTGCCATATGATCTCACTTTATTACGGCAAAAGAAAAGCATAGTTCAAAGAGGTCTATAAATATGCTCAGATTTCCCCTTTAAAATAAAATTATAACACATTTCCATACTGTAATCCAGTTTGCAACACAATTCTTGCGAGATACTAAGATTTTTCGTTCTAAAAAAATAAAAATTCAGAGCCCGATAAGTCATCCAACTTTTAAAAAATTTCTGCCGGCCCGGCCTACAGGCAGAGGTAGATTTCGAAGTTAAGTATACTAATTTCACCAACAAAAACTAAATCATGATTAGATATAAATCCACTTTAACAGTTTTATCTGTCTGCTTTTGACGAGTTTTTATTTCCTTTTTATAAAATAGCTGGTTTTATGAGAATCATGTTAAGGTGATATTAAAAAAAAAAAATTCCATACTCAACAACTCGAAATTTTCTGGCACATTTTCAGATTAATTTTTAATAAAAAAAAAATATGAAACATGTTGACGTGATTTTTTAAAAGATTTATAAGCGACCTGTGTTTTTATTTTTCTTTCAATTAATTAAAACTTGATTAATAAACAATTATTTTCTCAGTAGGGCAATATTTTTCGTTTCTAACACAATCGCTTCGGGAAATTCTGTTCAAAATGCCCACTTTGACATCATTTTTTGAAATATATTCTGCCTCTATCAAAAAATCGATCATTACTGTACATTATATAGTTTCTGAATAAGAGTATCTAGCAATTGGATACGTTTGAGAGAAAAAATGAATTTAAAAATCAGTAAGAAAATAGACAGTTTGGATTTGAATGCACCCTTAATAAGATGATTTTTTTCGTCACCCGCTATGTATTTTTAATTTGTTTTTGCTTTAATAATTGGCCCTATCAAAAACTTGTCTATATAAATGTTGAAGACAATATTAAGAAGATTTATGATAAATTCATGGAGATTTTATATCTTGTGAACTGACGGAGTTATGAAAATTTTTCTTCTTCAACCCCCCTTTTTTGTTTTCGTTTTTTTTTCTTGCAGTACGAATTGGTCCTATCAAAAACTTGTGAATATAAAAGTTGTAGATATTATTAAGGAGATGTACAATAAAATTAATTGGACTTGATATATTGAGAACTGACGAAGTTAGGAATTTTTTTCTCAACAAAAACCCTATTTTTTGCGCCCCTTTAGTCCATTTTTAATTTTATCAAAAATCTGTGATACATAAATATTTGGTCCTATTTTTAGAAGTAATAAAAACTTTAAACTGATTTGATATGTACAAAAATTAAGAAGTTATGGGTTTTTTTCGGTTTTCACAAAACCCCTCCCTATTTCCAACCCCTTAGTCCGCTTTTGCCCATTAACGAACTTGACCGAGATTTTATGTCCCTTGATTTTATGTATGAGTTTGGAAGAGATTTGTGCAGAATTGCGGAAGTTATCGTGTCCAGAAGAAAGTGATAACACAATTGCTTCGGGAAATTCCGTTCAAAATGCCCACTTTGACATAATTTTTTGAAATATATTCTGCCTCTATCAAAAAATCGATCATTGCGGTACATTATATAGTTTCTGAATAAGCGAATATACCAATTAAATGCGTTTGAGAGCAAAAATGAATTTAAAAATGAGTCAGAAAATAAGCAGTTTGGATTTGAGTGCATAATTGATGCAATGATTTTTCCAACACAATCCGCTTCGGGAAATTCGGTTCAAAATGCCCTTTTTAACAGCATTTTTTTAAGTATATTCTGCCTCTATCAAAAAATTGACCATTACGGTACATTATATAGTTTCTGAGTAAGAAAACGTACCAATTGGAAGCCGTTGAGAGCAAAAATGAATTGTAAAATGAGTCAGAAAATACGCAGTTTGGATTTGAATACACCCTTACTTAGATGATTTTTTTCTCCAACCGCTATGTATTTTTAATTTGTTTTTGCTGTAAGAATTGGTCCTATAAAAAACTTGTCTATATAGATGTTGTAGACAATATTAAGAAGATATATGATAAATTCATGGGGATTTTATATCTTTTGAATTGACGGAGTTATGGATTTTTTACTTCTTCAAACCCCCTTTTTGTTTTCGTTTTTAATTTTTTTTGCGGTACGAATTTGTCCTATCAAAAACTTGTGAATATGAAAGTTATAGATAATATTAAGGAGATTTATAATAAAATTAATTGGAATTGATATCTTGAGAATTGACGAAGTTATGAATTTTTTTCTCCCAAAAACCCTATTTTTGCGTACATTTTTAACTTTATCAAAAATCTGTGATACATAAAATTTTGGCCCTATTTTTAGAAGTAATAAAATCTTTAATCTGATTTGATATGTACAAAAATTAAGAAGTTATGGGGGGTTTTCGGTTTTCACAAAACCCCTCCCTATTTTCATTCCCTTGGTCCGATTTTGCCCATTAACGAACTTGACCGAGATTTTATGGCCATTGATTTTATGTATCAGTTTGGAAGAGATTGGTGCAGAATTACGAAAGTTATCGTGTCCAGAAGAAAGTGATATATATATATAGATGGATAGATAGATACATAGATAGATAGATAGATAGATAGATAGATAGATAAAGTTTTTTACTGAGGGTGGTTTTGGGTTCTAGGAGTCATGATCGGTGTAGATCTGCAAAAATTTTTCAGAAATTCCAACATAGGAACGATCCCAATAGGTAGTATTTCATACGAAATCTACCTAAAAGTTCGGAAAAGTTAATGAATTGCCGTATAGGAGAGCAGTTTGGAACATAAAACGCATTAAAAAGTTAGAAATATTTGGAAGCAAGAAAAACAAAATAGCTCAAAGAGTAGAACTCAGATCTCAAATTTTTTATAAGAATTAAACACTTATCACATGACTTGTCAGAGAGTACTATTCGTCATGGAAAAAAATAATAGTTTAAGGGGACCGGGAAAGCCCTATCTCCACCATGTTAAATTCACAAAATTTATGTAACTTTTTCTCAGAAATGGTGAAAAGATAGAGGTCTAGACTAGATTTTTTAGAGTAGTTAGAATAAAATGATTTGCATATTTTAACAGACCATTTTCTTTCTAAGTGAAACTCAAAATTAATTATTAATTATTTATTGAAAGTCATTTTTAAATTAGCATTTTCGGTAAGATTTCACTGCCTAAAATAAGTAATTTTCAACAAGTCATTAAATCCCTGTGTTAATTATACAGAATAACATAATGTAAGTATTCAAAAAAATATGAGTTCTTACCCAGCAAACACGTACCTTTCGGCACACGATCGGACCGCAGGTGGCATTGTCGGTTAAGTGTCGGCATAGGCACAGTGGTTTCGGTGAAGCGTCAGCAGCATGTCGGCAATTGAAATATAAGAATCTGCTTTTTCGACTGCCGGTTACCGTAATAGGTCCCCTTGTGGTTATATATCTGCAAGTGACTTACGCCGGCAAGTGACGCAGGACCAATACGTGATTTCTGATAGTGGCCCGATCAGATTTGCCAACATCGGTCCGAATTCGGAATTTTTAGTCTTAGCCGACACTTTTTTTTTTCTTTTTCTTAGTTTGTTTGAGTTTCAGTTTTGATAAGATATGTATATTTCATGTATTTCATATAAAATTCTAACAGTTATAAACAAAATAAATGTCAAAAATAGCCTATATTTATTTATTTAAAAAAAGTTTTTGTTGAATTCATTTTAAAAAGGACTCACAATTATTTGAATCATCAAAAGAGTTTTTTAAATCGCTCCTTAAAATTATTATTCATTATAAACTTAATCGTAGAAAAAAAATATTCATAAATTAATTGAAATTATTTTCTAGCTGTTACATTCATTTTAAAAGCAATAGCTATGTTTCTTATTTTATCTAAAAATCAAATTATTAAAAAAGTGTTTAAAATTATTTTACATGCTATAAAAATATAAAATAAACTACCCAACTTTTTATCATTAAAATTTAAAAGAAAGATTCAGAAATCTCACACATCTAAAAAAAAAAAAAAATAATAATAATAATAATAATAATATTTCTATTTTATTTGATGATTAAGAAATGTTGATCATTATTGTTACATAATTACTAAAAATATATTCTACATTAAATTATCAAATTACAAAAAATGAACTCTTATTCTAATTAAATGTAAATAACCAACTTATTTTTTTATTAAAATTAGTTTTTCTATGTTACAAACATATATTTCTTGAATTAACACATTTAATTACATTATAATTCCTAAAGAAAAAATTGTATTAAGAGAAAAACCTCTAAAATTCACTTATTTTATTTAATAAGCATTCTTAAATTTATAAGAAAGATTCAGAAATATCCCCCATTTAAAGTTGTCTTCCAAAAAAAAATTATATATAAATTAATATTTTTATTTTATTTTTTAATTAAAACTATTGATAAGTAACAACTTAATATTGCAACATACTCATTAAATATGTGTTCTACTTTAAATCATCAAAAAGACATAAAATGGATTCTTATTCTAATTAAAAGTTATTAATTACCAACTTTTTATTTATTAAAATAAATTTTTCCATGTTACAAATATGTATTTTGTAAATTAACGCAACGCATGTAATTATATCATAAATCCTTAAAAAAATAAATAAATAAATAAATAAAAATAAAAAAAATAAAATAAAAAAAAAATTGATTAACTGAAAAAAACCTCTAAAAAAATTTTTTAATAGCTAATTATTCTTAAATATATATATATATTCTTAATTATTCTTAATTATATCTATATCTTATTTATTCTTAATTATATATATATCTTAATTATTCTTAAATTCGTTTGCTTTAACGAATTCACTAACGTATTTATTTCATTAACTTAAATATTAAATTAACTTTTAAATACACGCGCGTAAGAAAATTACAAATAAATAAATAAAAAATAAAATAAAAACACTTAAAAATTCAAATTTTCCCATTACCACTTTCCTTCAACGACAACCAATACTTATCGATATGTCTTCCCCTTATGACCTCATATAATCCGCCAAGTCTCCGTGGCTGAGTGGTAAAGGCGTCTACTTCCTGTCCCTGGGTACCATGGATCAAACCCCGCCTCTCCCAACGCTGAAACACGTTCCTTCCAAATATACATTCCACGGTGGATCATAGATGGCGCCATCAAAACAGATTTTTTTTTCAATTTATGCTGGTGTCGGGCTGCGGCCGGCATTCATATGGATAGCTATCGGCGTGCTGTCGGCATAGTTTTCTGCTGATACCGGACCGGCTGCGTGCCTCATGAATCGGGAAGCATTCGCGCGGCGTATCAAAAAAGATACGGAACCGGTAGCGGCAACCGGTATCGTACCAATACCGTCGGTAGTGGCAAGCGGCTGTCGCCCGATTGCTTACCGATAGCTCTGTGTTTGCTGGGTAAGTTTAATAGATATTTAAAAAAGGAACATAAACATGAAAAATCCAAGTTTTGAGAAAAAGTCAATTAAAGATTTAAATGACCATTAAGCTTTGAAGTACTCTTAGAAAGAATGAATAATGTCAGCACTTATTTTTTTATATATGAACATGAGTGACACATCGTTGGAAAGATAAAAGTTAAAACTATTTAATGATATAAAAAGGTAAAAATCGATTTTTTGGTTAAATTTTGCTTTCCCGGCTGTCTTAAAGTCTCATAAATCCTCTCACTTTACTAAAATTTATAACAAAAATAAAAATAACGAATTGCCGCATCAGGCAGCCCGTTTGCACTGTAAAACTCGTCAAAAAGTCGAAGGTTTTAAAACAAAGAAATAAAAATAGTTCAAAGAGACGTATAAGTGCGTTAAGATTTATTTATTTTTAATAAAAAAAAATACGCTATCATACCTGACTTCAGTTTGTATCACAAGGCTTGTCTGAGAGTGCGAATTGTCCTTTCGAGAAAAACTGCTGCAAAGAACCACATAAGTACGATCACATTTTTAAAAAAAAATTGCCAAATGTTTTAAACGTAGTTTGTTTTGCATCGCATATCTTGTCAAATCGTCGGACATTTTGCGGTAAAAATTATCTCGAAGAAAATTAATTTTTTTTCATAAAAACTCTGTCATTTTAGCACGTTCTGCTAACTCATAGATGCCAACATCGCTTAACTATTCGGAAGTCTGGTACAAGATGAAAATGTATTCAACCGGAAAATTAATTTGATAAAAAATTTCAAATAAAAATCTAAAATGTACCTCTTCGAAACAAGACACAGTTCCTTATATATATTTTTCCGGTTTAAAACATATGTGTGTTCGATCAGACTCCTGAATAATTAAGAGATATTGGTATCTATGGTATAAACTGCGATGTTACCGATGTAACCGAATTTACTATAATTGTTTTTTTTCTGATGTTTAATATGATTGGATACAATTAATCTTTTATGAACTTTGATGAATCTTTTTGAGCTGAAATGTGAAAAGGGTATATTACTTAATGTTCTACGAATATTACTAACTCATAAAACTTTTTCATAATACTCAGTATATTACTTAATATTTTTTAAAACTATGTGCTTTTATCATTTCATTTCCCGTCTTTCACTACAGAAAATAAATGTTATCTTCGTCAAAAAAAAAAAAAAAAAAAAAAAAAAAAAAAAAGGAATTTAACTGTTTATATCGTACTGGGAAAAGAATAATGGAAAGCACTTACTTCTCTTCCTTGAAACGTTTCCGAATGTGCTATTGCCTTACGTGTTCTTAAATAAATCTTTACTATTACATAAAAGTTTCTCGTAACATTTATGTTTGTCTTACTTACACATTAGTAACATTTCTAGCCATTTATTGGCTCCGGAAACTGAATTATGGAGACATAAATGTATATATTAAGCTAGAGGAAAACTTCTAAAGTTTTGATAAAACGAAAAATACTATGTTAACTTGCTCATATTTATACGGAAAGTAAATATGCTTTAAAATATGTAACTCAAATGTAAACAAAATAACTTTATATTGAATTATCTTTAAAATGGGTCCATGTGGTTCGCAATTGGAAAAACATATGCAATGATTAAATTATTTTTTATTTCTAGAATATTGTAAAATGAGTTTTGTATGCGACATACAAAGCGTCTACTATGAATAGAATATACAGTGAAACATCCCTGTGCGACCATCTCCATTAAGCGACCACCTCCATGAACGATCATTTTTTCATGGAACGAAATTTATTCTCATACGTTCAATACTAATTTTACCTCCATTCAGATACCATACCAGTTGAAATCCCTCCATGAGCGACCCATTTCTTTGAAAAAAAAAATGAAAAAAATTCAGCTTTTACCGGGTTGCTTGAAGAAGGTTTTGTTAGAAAAGTAATTCCGGAGAGCGTATTATTCATCAAACTTCTAAACTAAGTTTAGAATTTTTTTTATTATTATTCCGGTAATTTTTAAGTGTATTTAAACCCTTTTGCGCCTTTTAAGGCAGTGAATTTAACTCTGATGACCAATTAAGAATGATGGTCAATGAATTACCCTGCCATATTCTGTCAGGAAACTCTAAAGAAATAGAAATTAATTAATGAAATCGTCATTATTTGTTCACATCCTTATAAAAATTGCATTTATTTGCTGAACATGGAAAGGACTTGGAAATAAAAGTTATAAAAGACAGAAGCGTAAAATCAAAAGCAAACGTCAATGTATTCATTTGTTAATCTCTGCAGTAATTAACTTATGTAATTAACTTCTGTTTTGATACATAATTTTTTATATTTTTTCCTAATGTGTAAAATAAATTTTACTAACATTAATTGTTACCCTTTTACAAAAATTAAAATCTAGATTTAAACATAACCTACATTAAGAGATCACCTCTCAGAGCGACCCATTTTTATTGGAATGGAACGTGGTCGCTTTAGGGAGGTTTTATTGTAATTATATTAGAATAAAATTTGGTTACTTTGTACTTGAATAAAAGATACTTACTTTTAGATATAATTTAGTCACACTTTTAGGATATTTTTTGGCACATGCTTGAGGCGGTTCACGTTTAATTCACTGTTTTATCTTTTTGTAAAATAAACTTTAAATCGTGAAAATTATTACAGAGATTACTAACGGTACTTTAAATATTACAGACATGTAATGAAACTGTGATGACAATCACGCTTACAGCTATCACGCGCACACAATATATAGGATATAATTAAAAATTTAATAATTAAAACCTTCATTACGTACAATATTACAGACATGCAATGAAACTGTTATGACAATCACGCTTACAGCTATCACGCACACACAAAACTTGTATATAATTAAAAATTTAATAATTAAAACATTCATTACTTATAACATTACAGATATGTAATGAAACTGTTATGGCAATCACGCTTACAGATATCACGCACACACGCATGTACATAACTAAAAATTTAATAATTAAAATATTCATTACTTACAATATTACACACGTGTAACGAAACTGCGATGGCAATCACGCTTACAGCTATCAAGCACACAAAACATGTATATAATTAAAAATTTAATAATTAAAACCTTCATTACTTACAATGTTTCAGACATGCAATGAAACTGCGATGGCAATCACGCTTACAGCTATCACGCACACACAAAACATGTATATAATTAAAAATTTAATATTTAAAACATTGATTACTTACAATATTACAGACATGTAATGAAATTGTGATGGCAATCACGCTTAGAGATATCACGCACACACAAAACATGTATATAATTAAAAATTTAATAATTAAAACCTTCATTACTTACAATACAACAGACATGTAATGAAACTGCGATGGCAATCACGCTTACAGCTATCAAGCACACAAAACATGTATATAATTAAAGATTTAATAATTAAAACCCTCATTACTTACAATGTTACAGACATGTAATGAAACTGCGATGGCAATCACGCTTACAGCTATCACGCACACACAAAACATGTATACAGTTAAAAATTTAGTAATTAAAACATTCATTACTTACAATATTACAGACATGTAATGAAACTGTGATGGCGATCACGCTTACAGCTATCACGCACACACAAAACATGTATATTAAAAATTGATTAATTAAAACATTCATTACTTACAATATCACAGACATGTAATGAAACTGCGATTTCAATCACGCTTACAGCTATCACGCACACACAAAACATGCATACAATTAAAAATTTAATAATTAAAACATTCATTACTTACAATATTACAGGCATGTAATGAAACTTTGATGGCAATCACGCTTACAGCTATCACGCACACACAAATCATGTATATAATTAAAAATGTAACAATTAAAACATTCATTACTTACAATATTACAGACATGTAATGAAGCTGTGATGGTAATCACGCTTACAACTATCACGCACACACAAAACATGTATATAATTAAAAATTTAATAATTAAAACCTTCATTACTTACAATATTACAGACATGTAATGAAACTGTGATGGCAATCACGCTTACAGCTATCACACACACACAAAACATGCATATTAAAAATTGATTAATTAAAACATTCATTACTTACAATATCGCAGACATGTAATGAAACTGCGATGGCAAGCACGCATACAGCTATCACGCACACACAAAACATGTATTTAATTAAAAATTTAATAATTAAAACATTAATTACTTACAATATTACAGACATGTAATGAAACTGTGCTGGCAATCACGTTTAAGGCTATCACGCATACACAAAACATGTATATAATTAAAAATTTAATAATTAAAACATTCATTACTTACAATATTACAGACATGTAATGAAACTGTGATGGCAATCACGCTTACAGCTATCACGCACACACAAAACATGTATATAATTAAAATTTTAATAATAAAAACATTCATTACTTACAATATTGCCTTTAATTTTAAATAAAAAAATGTATATAATTTTATGTATTTAAAAAATTAAATGTGAAAATTATAATATAAATTCTTTAAAAAATACATTTCATATATATAAAAATAATTTGGCTCCTATTTCCATGATAACAAATGATATTGCCATTATATAAGAATTTAATAATTTGGATTTAATTGTTAATCTTAAAATGTTTTAAACATATATCTGCATCATTGCATTATTATCTTCGAAAAAATGACACGATTTAAATTACATTTATAACAAAAATCTAATAAAGATTTACATCATATAATATTGCTTTGTATGAATTTTCCTTCAATGGAGCGCATGGATATATCTTAATCGATAATATTACTCTAAAATTAATTTTGCGTTTTCCTCAAAATCTTTCAATAATGGAAAAAGTGAATGATTCGGGAGGTTTGGTTTAATTTAATTTTCAAAAGTACGTTATTCTATCTGTCTTTAAAGGTGGTATATCTCTGCCACTTTTCCGTAATTTTCTTTATGTTTTCAAAAGTATCTTATTCTATCTTTCTTTATAGAGTATACATCTCTGTCATTCTTCTGCCATTTTTTTTCTCTGCAAGAAGACAAGGAAATTATTTTTTTTAAGAATATTATATAGTCAGCATTTAAATAGTGATATCATTTATCATAATAAAATAAAAATACTGCTGATTAAATTCTAAAAGCTATGTTTTTGACATTAATATCATTCCATAAAAAATTATCATACTGATATAAAGAATTGTCTCGCATATTTAAAATCTAATCTAAATAAAGAATATTTTTTAAACCCTTTTATTTACCTGAAACGTATTTAAAAAATTAATGCACGATTAATTACACGCAATTAATTATTACCATTATTAAATAATCCGTGCAATTAAGGCATAACTGCGACAATAATGGCACCAATAATAATAATTATAATAACCCTTAATTTGTGACAATCACATATTTTATTTATAATGATTTACTTGTTCATTATGGTCTACAATTTATAGATTTTGAAATTTATTTATTATAGTTTATAATTTTTGTAATTTATTTATTATAATTTATTTACTGTTGTCTATTTATATTTTATACTTTATGTATTTAATATAGATTACAATTTATTTTCTTGTTGTAGCTTATATTTTGAAATTTTTGATTATTTTTTTCATGTAGTTTACAGTTTATAGTTTTCTGTTTTTTATTTATTGTAGTTTATTTACATTATTGATTGTATTATTTACTATTATAAATAATATTATGTATTTCATAATGTTAAATTACTGTTCCTAAACATGTGATTTGCCATGATAAACACGTTTGGCAATTGACACCCTTTTTAATCATCAATAATACATTAGGCCCGGTCGAGACTGGTCCTCCCCCAGAATGCAAACTTTTTTTAACCACTTGCCGGGACTATATAAAACCTGAAGTTGCGACGGTTAAAATTATGAAAACACTCTTAATCGTTATGTTAGAAAAAACCTTGTTTTAAATAGTACAGAAAGAAGGTGGAAAGGTAAAAATTTAAAATTGAATTGCAGTTTCATAACAAACATGAAACTGCGCTTACAGCTATCACGCACATGCGAAACATGTATATACTTAAAATTTTAATAATTAAAACCTTTATTACTTACAATATTACAGACATGTAATGAAACTGTGATGACAATCACGCTTACAGCTATCACGCACACACAGTATTACAGACGTGTAATGAAACTGTGATGGCAATCACGCTTATAGCTATCACGCACACACAAAACATGTATGTAATTAAAAATTTAATAATTAAAACAATCATTACTTATAATATTGCCTTTAATATTAAATAAAAACACACATATAATTTTATGTATTTAAAAAAATGAATGTGAAAAGTATAATATATATTCTTAAAAAATACATTTCATATATATAAGAATATTTTAGTTCCTATTTGTATGATAACAAATGATATTGACATTATATAAGAATTTAATAATTCGAATTAATTGTTAATCTTAAGATGTTTTAAATAGATATCTGCGTCATTACATCATAATCTTCGAAAAAATGACACGATTTAAATTACATTTATAACTAAAATCTAATAAAGATTTACACCAAATAATATTTTTTTGAATGTATTTTCATTCAATGGAGCGCATGGATATATATTAATCGGCAATATTTTTCTAAAATTAATTTTGCGTTTTCCACAAAATATTTCAATAATGGAAACAATGAATGCCTCCGGAGGTTTGGCTTATTTTTAGTTTCAAAAGTACGTTATTCTATCTATCTTTAAAGGTGGTATATCTCTGTCACTTTACTGTAATTTTCTTTATATTTTCAAAAGTACGTTATTCAATCTTTCTTTAAAGAGTATACATCTCTGTCATTCTTCTGCCATTTTTTTCTGTGCAAGAAGACAAGGAAATTACTTTTTTAAAAGAATATTATATAGTCAGCATTTAAATCGTGATATCATTTTCCATTATAAAATAAAATTACTGCTGATTAAATCCTAAAAAGTATGTTTTGACATTAATATCTTATACATTCCATAAACATTTATCATACTGATATAAAGAATTGTCATATTTACAATCTAATCTCAATAAAGAACTGTAATATATTTTTTAAACCTTTTTTTTTCACCGGAAAGGTAATTAAAAAAATAATGCATGATTAATTACACACAATTAATATTACCATTATTAAATAATCCATGCTATTAAGACATAACTGCGCCAATAATGACACCAATAATAATAATTACAGAAACCCTTATTTTTTGACAACCACATATTTTATTTATAAGGATTTACTGGTTCATTATAGTTTATAATTTATAGATTTTGAAATTTATTTATTATAGTTTATAATTTTTGTAATTTATTTAATATAATTTATTTCCTGTAGTCTATTTATATATTATACTTTATGTATTTAATATAGATTGCAATTTGTTTTCTTGTTGTAGCTTATATTTTAAAATTTTTGATTATTTTTTTGATGTACTTTACAGTTTATAGTTTTTTTGTTTTTTATATATTGTAGTTTATTTAAATTATTGTACGTATTATCTACCATTATAAACAGTGTTATGCATTTCATAATGCTAAATTACTGTTCCTAAACATGTGATTGGCAACGATAAACACGTTCCGCAATTGACATTCTTTTTTGGCAAGGATAAGGCGTAAGTATACCAATAAAAAGTCCTTCCGGCCAGTGCCGGGAGGAAGAGGTAGCTTTCATAATCCTTATTTAAAAAAAAGCCAACTTATATCATGCAAACACACGAAGCTCAATTTAGTGGAAACCGAATATAGGAGATTCAATACTAATTTTTATCAATATAATGAATGAGAATTTCGCGAAATTAGTCAGCTTTATCCAAGCTGCTTTTCTTTAAAGTAACTTATATATGGCTGCCAAATTCGGCAATTTCTTAAAGTGCCTGTAATTTTAAGACAACATGGTGGATGAGGCTAAGCAGTGAACATAGTCGAGACCTTAGTAATTGCTATGCACGTGCTCACTCACATCGGAATCGGTTAATATATAGGAGTGCTGTCGCATGCAAAAAATTAGATTTTTCAAAATTTCACACACAATAGAAATTGAAACTGCTATATCTGAGCCATTTTTTAAGATAAAGACAAACAAAAAATGCTCCTGAATACTTATATCAAGATCAAATACTTAAGAAAGAAACCTTTTTCAATTTCTAATTTTTTTGTACCTCACTTGAAATATATATATATTTTTTACTTTAATGGCCGCCATTTTGAAACAAGATGGCTGATGAATCTGGCCAGCGAACTTGGTCGAAGTGTTGATGTATACTATCCACATGCCTTCTTACATCGAAATAGGCGAATACGTGTGTTATCGCGTGACAAATACAAGACCGTTTCAAAATGTTAGCCATGCTAGAAATTCAAAGTGCTATAAATCAACCATTTTTTAAGATATCAACAAAAGAACAAATTTTCAGAAACAAAAACTGCTCCGGAATCTTTGTATCAAGGCCAAACACATAAAAAAAATCTTTTTCATTTTCCAGTTTTTTAATACCTCATTTTGAATTTTAAATTTAATTTTTTTTTAATGACAACCCTTTTGAAACAAGATGGCGAATGAAGCTGGCCAACGAACTCGGTCGAGACATTGGTATGTACTATGTACAGACCAAGTTACATCCAAATAGGTTCATAAATACGCCTGTTATCGCGTGACAAAAATCAGGTCGTTTTAAAATGTCAGCCACAAGAGAAATTCAAAATGCTATTACTCAGCCATTTTTTTTTAGATATAGACGAAAGAAAAACTGTTCCGGAATCTTTGTATTAAGGTCAAACACATACAAAAAAAAATCTTTTTCATTTTCCAATTTTTTGGTATCTCATTTAAATTTGTTTATTTTTTAATTTTTTTAAATGGCCGCCATTTTGAAACAAGATGGCGGATGAAGCTGGCCAACGAACTCGGTCGAGATATTTGTATGTACTATGTACACACCAAGGTACATCCAAGTCGGTTCATAAATACGCCTGTTATTACGTGAGAAAAATCAGGACGTTTCAAAATGTCAGCCACGATAGAAATTCAAAATGCTATAACTCAGCCATTTCATAAGATATAGACGAAAAAAAACTGCTCCCGAACCTTTTTATCAAGGTCAAACACATAAGAAGAAAATATTTTTTCAATTTTCAATTTTTGGTACCACATTTCAAATTTAAATTTTTCTTAAAAATTTAAATGGCCGCCATTTTTAAACAAGATGGCGGGTGAAGCTGGCCAACGAACCCGGTCGAGACATTGGTATGTACTATGTATAAACGAAGTTAGATCCAAATCGGTTCATAAATACGCCTTTTATCGCGTGACAAAATTCAGGACGTTTCAAAATGTCAGCCACGCTAGAAATTCAAAATGCTATAACTCAGCCATTTTTTAAGATATAGACGAAACAAAAACTGCTCCGAAATCTTTGTATAAAGGTCAAATACATAAGAAAAACATATTTTTCCATTTTCAATTTTTTGGTACCCCATTTCAAATTTTAAATTAAAAAAAAAATTTAAATGGCCGCCATTTTGAAACAAAATGGCGGATGAAGCTGGCCAACGAACTCGGTCGAGAAATTGGTATGTACTATGTACACACCGAGTTACATCCAAATCGGTTCATAAATACGCCTTTTATCGCGTGACAAAATTCAGGACGTTTCAAAGTGTCAGCCACCCTAGAAATTCAAAATGCTATAACTCAGCCATTTTTTAAGATATAGACGAAACAAAAACTGCTCCGGAATCTTTGTATAAAGGTCAAATACATAAGAAAAAAATATGTTTTCCATTTTTAATTTTTTGGTAACATATTTCAAGTTTTAAATTTTTTTTAAAATTTTAAATGGCCGCCATTTTGAAACAAAACGGCGGATGAAGCTGGCCAACGAACTCGGTCGAGACATTGGTATGTACTATGCACACACCGAATTACATCGAAATCGGTTCATAATTACGGGAGTTACAGTGTGACATATGTCAGATATATATATATATATATATATATATCAATTTTGAACGGAGGGTGGTTTCGGGGTCTGGGGGTCATGATCGATGAAAATATACCAAAATTTTTTGAAATCGCTTTTCTCCGAACGGCTGCAATAGGTAGCTTTTTTGTAAAGAAAGCTACCTAATACATTCAAAATATCGATTATTGTTTACTGTAATAAATGATAAGCTTGAAAATAACAATAAATATTTATACGTGTACATTTATTCTGGCGGATTTCAGCTTATTAATGTTTTTGTTATTTTAATGCCTCTAGAATGTTGATTAATATTATCAATAAGCAGAGAGATTGTACTGAATTTATTCCAGCAGCGTTGAGGGGATGCTACAGAGGGGGGTGGAGGCGTTTCCCCTGGAGCAGTGAGATGTCCGACCGGTAGATTTGAGATTTGAGTTTTCAATGGTCAAAAAGTGCAATTCCGCCCTCCCCGAAACTCTAAAATGTCCCCTTCCCCTTAACCACAGAAATCTGTCCAGGAGAAAAGTGTCTGAATTCAACACTGTGACATTGTGATTTCACATTGTGATTCAGCATTGTGATTTTTTCCTTGTAAAACTTTTTTTGTAGCGCATTTCAAATTCTTTACGTATCAAAAAGTATAAGAGAAATATGTTTGTTTGCTTTATTAGTTTTCATATATGAAGTATTTCGAAAATGCTATTTTAATAATGCTTCGTAAAATTATTTTTGAGATTTGCATTAGTTTTTTTCACAATTCCCCCCCCCCCCCCCCAACACCTCCACCCAAAAAATACATATTTTATAGATTAGATTTTATTTCCATTTAATAATCATCGGATCCTCTAATTCTATTCTTGTTTTTGTTTTTTGCATAAATAGAATTAATTAAAAAACGCTTCGTAGGAAAACAATGGAAGAAAAAGAAATTCATATTTAAATCAGGAAAGCATCCATTCAAAGGAATTTAGTTACTGCAATTATATACATTCTTAAA
Organism: Maratus speciosus; assembly: GCA_963932465.1. Classification (NCBI taxonomy): domain Eukaryota; kingdom Metazoa; phylum Arthropoda; class Arachnida; order Araneae; family Salticidae; genus Maratus; species Maratus speciosus. Next base: position 296,322,213 of record OZ010799.1, read on the forward strand.
GGAATTTTAACTTGCTTCATAATGTGATGTTTTTCATAACATACTTTAATTTTTCATGAAAAAAATACCAACATTTTAATATTCACCAAGAAATATTTAAAATTTTTGTTTTTTAAAAAATGCTTATTTTTTTTCTCTTCAGACATTTTAAATAAAATGTCTTAACAAGGTAATTTTAGAGAATTATGAATAAGAAAGTAATCTCTGATAAATCACAATCGAAACTAATATTTGCAGAATACGAACTAATTTTCACGTCCATAGCATTTTATACTATATAGATTATTAACTTTATTTAATTTTCTAAAAACATAATTCTTTATAAACTACAAATTTGTAGTAGAATAATACGTAATAATAATAACAAATAATACGTAAATGCCAATTAATTTAATAATAATAAAAATAATGATAACAATGATAATAATAATAATAATAATATTAATAATGATAATAATAATTACAATAATAATTACAATTATATAAAATAAAAAAAAATAAACTATAATAAATAACTTACAAAAAGCTATAAACTATAACAAATAACTTACAAAAAGGAAAATATATAAACTATAACAAATAACTTACAAAAAGGAAAATATATAAACTATAACAAACAATTTACAAAAAGAAAAATTATAAACTATAACAGATAACTTACAAAATAAAAAAAAACAATCTGTAAACTATAAAATATTATAAATAAATAATCAATATATATGAACTACAATAAAATCTAAACTGTAAGTAATAATAAATAAATAATCTATGACACATAAATTGCAAAATATATAAATTATAAGCAGTAAAAAATATACATATTTAAAAAATACGGTTGTCAAAAAATAAGGGCTACTGTAATTAATATATAAGCAGCTGAATCTTCAGAACACTGATAATAAGAAAATACCTATTTATTTAATAAAGCGAGTGCTCCAACATGTGACGAATCACATGTTAAAATCTGATTTTTCCAGCTTATGGTTGCTTGCAACCGCAGCACCAAAAGTTGGCTGAATCAACCACAATATTTTCAAAAACGTAATTCTCAAAATTAAATGAAAATTTTGTTTTTGAAAAAAAAAAAAGTAATCAATATTTTGACAATATATGTAGTTTATACTTTAAAAGGGAAATCACTGTGGGCCAATAAAGAAGTTCATTTCAGAATCGTTTCCGTCACTGCAGGTGTGAATTTATCACCTTTCTTCCCTCGGAAAAGTAAAATTTGTATGTTTAAAGCAAGGTTTTAACATAAAGAAGTCCATAATTGGGCTATTTCCAGACTCAAATTGTTAACTTAAAACGGAATCGTTAATGTCCAAAAATTAAGTCCGTCTCAGAGAAGTTTCCGTTTTAGTAGGTATAATTTCACCGTGAATATTTCCTTGGGACAACAGAATTTGTAAGTTTACGGCATTAATTTATTACGGAGAAGTTCCATTTTCATAGCTGTGCTATCTATAGTTTCATTCAATTTAATTTTACATTTTCAAAGTCTTGAAAAAACGAACAAATATCATACAATGTACACCGTAAAAAAAAAGACAAATGTCTGTTAATACATTAAAGTATAATGTAATAAGAAACCTAACTATAATTTAGTCTTCTCCCAGTTACCCACGATTCCCAAAAACATTTTTTGTTTTAGGAATACCATAAAATAATGCAATTTCGAGATATGATGAGATAACGTCATCATTTTAAACTCAGGAAGCCTCCGGTGAAGGGGCGAAAACGTATTTTAGTATAGAACTGGACATTATAGACGCTGCATTGCACATAATATACCAGGTACTATATAATATTGATATATAGCATAATTAAAAAGTGTTGGAATATATGTTTTTATGAAAAACAATGAAATGTATCATACAATTGTTTTTAATGTAAATGTACACAAACAATATAATTTGTTTTAGGAATACCATAAAATAATGCAATTTCGAGGTATGATGAGATAACGTCATCATTTTAAACTCAGGAAGCCTCCGGTGAAGGGGCGAAAACGTATTTTAGTATAGAACTAGACATTATAGACGCTGCATTGCACATAATATACCAGGTACTATATAATATTGATATATAGCATAATTAAAAAGTGTTGGAATATATGTTTTTATGAAAAACAACGAAATGTATCATAAAATTGTTTTTAATGTAAATGTACACAAACAATATAAGGAATTTTTTGAATGAAAAAATAATGTGTCTTGTTCTTAAAACTTGAATAACATATAATGAAGAAATGTCTATACTGTGATAACTCTCTATTATAATAATAAAGCCTGAATATACGATATAATATAAGTATATAAAAATATATTGTCCTTGAAAGAAAAAAGTGAAGATGTCGCAAAATCATATACCTGCTAAAAAATAAAATCTGGAATTTCATTAACCCCTTAATTCTCGCTCCTATCAATATTATATCACGGGCTGGGGTGTCATTCGTTATTTCTCATGCCCGTCATATTTCCGGGCTGGAGATTTATTGCTGGAAAAAACTTCTGAAACCAGAAAAATTTAACTGGCGTTTCCGTGTGAAGTCTTTGAATATTAGCGTTTTGGTTTGGTTTTTGGCGCTTATTGTGATGTTGGACTTTGTATTGCATGTTTCAAAATATATCACACTCAAAAAAATATTAATAATAGAAATTTAATGTATATTATATTATTTCAAATATTATTTGTAAAAATCTGTTTGATGATGATAAATAAAGATCTAAGATGTGAAAAATAATGGTCTTATTCGCATTAATTTGTATGGCGTAAAACAAACATTAAAACACAGAAAATCTCGCATGATGGTTTTTCCACAAATATGAATTTGTTCTATAACATCGTTTTTTTCGCCTTAAAAAACTAATTGTATACTTTATATAGAAGGCTTATAATTATTCAATTTCTGTAATAAAAAATAGGTACTTTTTTATGGTTTTTCCAAACCTTAAGCGACCGTTAAGGGGTTAATCACATACAGGAAAACATTTTGCTTGCTTTATTACTTTATGCCTTGCATTTACTATACCTACCTTTTACGGATTTTTTTTTTTTTTAATTTTATCTAATTTGTTTACTGTGTACATTCTGTTCTTTTATAAAAAATATTTTGCAACATTTTTAGATTAACTTAATAACGTTTCAATATCTTTATGTATTCCGAAAATAATTATGAACTGTATAATCAGTTTCAATGGGAACACATAATAAATATCACTTAAATTTTAAAAAGACATAGCTTAAATCTGCTAACTATATCTACATAAAAAAAGAGAAACATTTGGCAAATTTCAAAAACAGAATTAAAAATTACATATATAAATAAAGAAATAAACTACATGCTGGAAAAACTATGAAAATGAAAGTTCTATAATTTTAATTTTTTAGAATGCGAATGAAACGTCCTTTCAAATAACTTTTCTTTAGTAAATTAAAACAATTTAAACTTAAATAATATAAATCGTTACACAGTTTACAATAAAAATAATTATCCGTTTTGTCCACAGTAAGTATTTTTAGCTTGTTTAATCGTACTTTTTTGTAAAATACGTGATATCAACTTTCTAAAAATCATTTCTTTAGATTTAATTTTTTTAAAGCAGAAAAATATATTGCACATTCATAACTGCTTGGCATTTTACTGCAGTTGCCAGTTCGCTGTATGTTTTTTTTTTTTTTTTTTTTTTTGCCACGACATTACACTGTTTTACCATCTGTAATTACACAGGGGTAGATTACCGCCTAAGATGTAACCAATTCACATTCCATTTTCCTTTTCTTCGATGTAGTAATGCCATAAATTAGTGGCGATATTTTAAATAGTAAATTCAAGAAGCTTGTTTTCCTTTATGAAATTTTTAATAACAATTCATTAAAGGAATAGCTAATTTTATAAATATGTTATATCCATCTTCCGATTTAGACTGTCTAGGTCCGAGAACAACCACCTTTCTGCCCCACCCTCTGCTATATATCCAAATTGCTTATTAATTACCCTGAAGTGACAGTACTAAACTTCATACATATTATATGTATTTATAAATTTCGTACCAGGTACTCTGCACATCTGTATAATGTATACCACAAGAAATACTATCATAACATTAAGAGATGATAGAATACACTATTTTCCCTTTTTTATAGAAATAAAAAGCTATATTAATTAAACAAATGACAACAATTTAAAATCATGATTACGTTTCAATTTCCTAAATGCAAGACATAAATAAATTTAAAATGCACGACATAAAAACTTTGTTGTACCATGAACTTGTCAACATCATTATTTATTATACATATCTGATAAATTATTAAAAAGAATTTAGTTTCAAATCTATAAATGAATCAGAGTGGCTTAAGTTATAATAGTACAAAAAAAAAAAAAAAAAAAAAAAAAAAAAAACACTTCACGAAAGGAAACTGGAAGAACTATAGGTTTTTTAGGTAAAAGTCTATGTGTGATTAATTTTACAAACATTATCATACTTGATTAAAACAATTGCTATATTTTGGTTAAGTATCGCGGACTTTTAGTTTTGTTTAAGTACCACTTGGCGCAGTTTATATCTAACAGAAATAAAAGTACTATTGTAGAAAGTAAGATATTTTTGCGCTTAATGATTCAACGGAATTGTTTTATGGAAATAATACTAAAAATTATTATTATTTGTTTAATAAAAATACCTATTAATATTAGCATGTTATTTAATTACAAGTATTATTGAATTATAAACATTCGTGAAAAAGAAAATAGCAGATTATTTTAAGAACTTATTTTTCTTAAAATTATCAGAATATGGCTTACTTAAATGCTTAGACTTATCGATTTACTGATATTAAGTCAGCTTTCTTTTTTCCTTTGGGGTGTCATATAAACAGTACGATGATTCAAAAACTTAAGTATACAATAGATAGTTTTTTTTTCTTTAGAGGGAAATATTAGAAAGTGTGGAAAAAAATAGATGTTTGCTTTCATAAATTTGTTTGCGGGATATTTTAATCATAGCTTCTGATTTGCGTTTCCATTTTTTATTGTGACATGAAATACTCAATAGATTAATATTCTTGATTCGACCGTTTCAAATCCTAAAGCCTCCCGTCCTATGTCTAGATATTTTCAGTTTCAGTCTTCAGTCTTCAGTTTTTCCCCAAACAGCCATGTTGTTGTATTCAACATTCTGAATAACATCTGAATTTTAATGAAAATAAAAAATTCATCCGTAAACTTGTTAGTAAAATTGTATGAAAAAAATAATAAAGAAGATAAGGTTCATGAAAATTATGATCTCAGTACTGGGAAATGCAGTAGAATATATTTTCGAGCGTTGACATTTTTTTTCTCTTTTTTTTGCATGAAAAAATACGGTACATTTCTATAGATTATTTTTTACGAGAACATTAACGCATGTTGTAAGGAAAACTATATAAAATTCTCATTTATTTTCCTTTTCACATAAAAAAAGATTGAAATGCCACATAATGAGATATAAAAATGTAATTCTCGAAAAGGAAAAAAATAGGATATGCTTAAATCATACGTCTGCACTTCTGGAAAACTTCTCTGAAACTTCTGGAAATAACTTCTGGAAAACAGTTATTCGCATTCATAAAAATATTTCCGCTGTTTTATTACTTTATGCCATTGATAATAAATTACTGTAGTTTGATAAAACATATTTCGTAACTTTTCATATACATATAAGCAAAATTTCTACTACTTCATGTGTTCCGGAAAGAAGAATTATGAGAAAAAGAAATTATTTTAAAGAGAAAAATAAATCATGTTTGCAAAAGAGAATTTTAGAAAGAGAGCCTAAACAATATGAAAATTGTTATAGAAAAAGATATTATGCTCATAATAGTTTGCATGTAAGTATTATCCGTATCTAAATTTTCTATTAAAACCTAAATTGTTTGGTTTGTAAACGAGATTTTTGATAAATATTTTTTAAATCCTATCTAAAAAAATATGAAGAATATCATATTCAGATATGAGAAAAAATGTTTAAACAAATCAAAAACCCAATTACCAGATTTACATTAAAAATGTATTATAATTTTACTTCCGGAATTTAAAGCATCTGCATTAGAATTCTTGAAACGGGAGTGTTCCATAATAGTCCAGGCAATAGGGAATTTTACCTAGCAAAATTAATGGTAGTATTGGAAATCGGCTTTTTAGATGTTTTTTGGGTCGCTGAATCCGAATTTGTAACTTCCCACCAAAATTTCCCCCGGCAACCACCCCAAATTTTGGTAAAAAGCCCCCCAAAAAGGTTTTTATTAAAAAAAATCAATTTTTTTATTGTTTTAGAGAAAAAGTATCTAGAAATTTAGAAAGAAGACAAAATTTCCAACAAATTAGATATATGACATTATGACTTAGGATGAAGGGGAAGGGGGGATCTGCCTCGGAACATGCGCGCGGTACCGTGTAAACTAAGTTGCACAATTCCACTTAACCACTCACACGTTTACATTTGCTCTCCCATCTCCCCTCCGAACTTTCTCTATAAGGTTTACTTCAAGATTTTTGGGCCGCTGAATCCGAATTTTTAACTTTCCCCAAAAATTTCCCCCCCAAATAGTTGTTTTTAACTTAAATTTCTTATTGTTTTAGGGGAAAAGCATTACGAAATTCAGAAACTAGACAAAATTTGCAACAAATAGGATATATGACATTATGAATTAGGATGAACGGGAGGGTGAGAGCTGCCTCTGAACATGCACTGTGGCGCTACGTGCTCTAAATTATGAAGTCCAGGTAATAGGGGATTTTATCTGGCAAAATTAATACTAGTTATGGATTTCGACTCACTTTATGTTTTTTGAGTCGCTGAATCCGAATTTGTAACTTCCCACCAAAATTTCACCCGGCAACCCCCAAAAAATTGATTTTTTGAAAAAATTTGGTTTTTGAGAAAAGCGTGCGGGGAATGTTCCAAGGCAGCCCCCTCTCTCCCCGTTTATCCTACGTCATAATGTCATATATCCTATTCGTTGAAAATTTTGTCTACTTTCTGAATTTCGTAATGCTTTTCCCCTAAAACAATAAGAAATTTAAGTTAAAAACAACTATTTGGGGGGTTTTCGGGGGGGGGGGATTTTGGGGGTAAGTTAAAAATTCGGATTCAGTGACCCAAAAAACTTAAAGTAAACTTTATAGAGAAAGTTCGGAGGGAAGATGGGAGGGCTAATGTAAACGTGTGAGTAGTTAAGTCGAATTGCGCAACTTAGTCCACGCAGCATTGCGGCGCATGTTCCGAGGCAGATCCCCCTTCCCCTTCATCCTAAGTCATAATGTCATATATCTAATTTGTTGCAAATTTTGTCTACTTTCTGAACTTTTAGCTACTTTTCCCCTAAAACAATAAAAAAATGGATTTTTTTTTATGAAAACCTTTTTTTGTGGGGCTTTTTACCAAAATTTGGGGGGGGGGGGGTACCCGGGGAAATTTTGGTGGGAAGTTACAAATTCGGATTCAGCGACCCAAAAAACATCTAGAAAGCCGATTTCCAGTACTACCATTAATTTTGCTAGGTAGAGTCCCTATACGGTCTCTATTGCCTGGACTATAAACTGAGATAATACGTTTATTTTTATTCAAATATAATATTTTTGTGTTTTCTTGCAATCAAATACAGCACACGATTTTCCTGTTGAGATACTTTTGGAGGATACAATTTTGTTACTTGCTCCTCGTTTTTTATTTATTTGAATATGGATGAATACGACATTGAATGGTGAGACGTATTTGTATACCACATTTTCTTTAACAGGCGGGGAAGGGTTTCTCACCATACTTCCTTACCTTCACGGGAATTATTTCATTATAACTTTTCTTAAATAGTTATTGCATACTTTTGGACTCATTACGCAATTAACATGATATAATTCATTACCTAAAAAGGAATACTGTTTGAAGTGGAAGTAGAGTTACTAAAATGAATTTTATTATTACTAAATATCTAATACTTACTCACTTTTACACGTCATTTAATTATTACGTAATCGTAAAGCAAAATTATTTTCTGTTGTGGTGTGTAAACAGTGATAGGAAACTTAAAACTTTTTGTGATCTCATTTCAAAACATTAAACTTTCTTTTCAAAGCTCCGAGAAGTGCTTCTACAAAGAACAGAATATATTGAATATTTGCGGTTTAGTCTCTCCTAGTTTCTACTTCTACTGTGTATATGTAATACTTGTGTGTACTTCATCTACGACTGAACTTTAACTTTTCTTTTACGTATTCTATTAGAACAGCTATTTCTGCCTATGTATGATGTTGTGCTTACCAGGCTCCGAGAAGAATTTTCTTCTCCCGGTGCTTCTACTGTTTAACAAAATAATCTAGAAATTTTCATTAAACATATTAAGTGGATATATACGTTATCATTCCAATTTAAATCCCATCCACGACACGAAAATTATAACAATATAAATATAATAATATTTCTTTTATTATACAAGATAGATAAATACTGTGAAATATCTAACAAGCGAGCAAAGGCTGATATATTTCGGTTCTACAGAAAAAGGGATTGGAGCATAAACAGCGCTACTGAACACAGGTAAGAAATATCATTTTCCTGTTTTAATTTACTATTTTTGAAAATTTGAAAAGAAAAAAAAAAGCCTGCACACTTGAATTTTTGAATAGAAATATTATCTCCAAATTCGTGTTTTATTTTCGTGTTAAAACAAAAGTCGAAATGAGAATGAAGCATTTACAAAACGTGTTTTCCAATTCTGGGAAAGGATTGATAAAACGCAACATCTATTAACGATTTTCAAAATGAAAAACAAAAAATACAAAATGAAGAATGCCAGTTTGTCGAATATTTAAGAGATATGAAAAAAAAATAAATAAAACAGCAGAATTGATATTCAATGTCGATCCTCAGCTTTAATCTTAGCCAAGTACGGATTCTCTTCCAGAAAAGCTCTTCAATTTTCCACTCATGCAGCTATTAAAACAAATAACGCAATAAACTTTCTTATTAAACGGAATAGAAATAGGGGATCAGACGGTTTCGGATAAAATATCCTAAAGAAGAATCAGAGTAAATCAGCAACATCATGATGTCGAGTTTTAAACAAGAAGTAACGTTAGTAAGGTTTTAATTTTTTATTACCGAATCAATTATATTTAATACTTTACAAGTAATTTAAAGATAGTTGTTTTGTAATATAACATTGTTTTTTATTCTTTTGAAAAAGTTAACGTTCGTTGATTTATCTCTTCGAGCCAGGGCTTAATTTCGAGCAAAAAAAGTACCGGAATTCTAATTTTCCTCTGTAATATAAAATTTCACTGTACGTTCAACCCGCATATTTATATTTCATACATTATTTGCCAAATTTAAAGTAAATTCATCTTCAGTAAAACAAAATTTTTAATATATTTTGACTATGCCTATATGCATTAGTATATAAAAAGATCTAATAATTGAACAGAGCAAAAACCTTTATGTCAGAATGCGGGAATTTTCATAACATGCTACTCGCCAACTATTTCTTGGTGTAAAGTAGCGAAACACGAAATACAGCTCTGTTCTGGTGGGCTTCGGCCATAGTATTTAGAAGCTTCAGTTGGTTTCGACTGATATTTAAATACTCACTAAAAATAAAGAAGTACTGAAGCTGACCACAGGTGAGCATTGCGGAAATGAAGCACCGCGTTGAAAGGTTGATCAGTAAGAATATTTTAGAAACACGAACAAAATGCAGCATATAAGCATAACACGACTACGAGTAAAAATGACAGATACGGTTTCAGTTAATACTGACATATCTCATCGTCGTTCATAAACTATTTGTACAAAAAAATAAATAAACAAACATTGAGTCTACACTTGCGAGCAATAGATATGTGCTATAAGATATGTGCTTCGATAGATATGTGCTTCTATATGTGCGATACACTACGTCACATGTATAAATACTTTTGTTAGGAAAGAGCGCAAATTATTTCATACGGTAGGGAAAATAAAATATAATTTAGACTTTGGTTTTTCGGAAGTGCTGTTCTGCTGGGTTCCGGAGCGCAGAGCTGCGCTGAATTCCGAAGAATGTTTATATATTTACTAAAAACAAAGAAGTACAATGGAACCGGGATCCGGTAAGCTCCACTGAGGGCCAGCGCAAATGAGGTTTTCCATGTTTTTGAGCAAACGTTTTGGAAATGCTCCCTTTATTCTTCTGATTATGGTTTACAATAAGGAGAAAACACAAAAAAACTTTTGTATTGAAAATAATTAAATATCAAATTGCCTGTAAAAAAAAACTAAAAGTTTTGGATATAATTAATTTTGGAATAAAAAAAATTAAACTTTAAGAAGCCTACTTCTTGTTCAAATGTTAAATGCTCATTTGATCAGATGCAATGTGATTCAGAAATTTTTATAAGAATACAGTAGGCAAGTTCCACTCAAAAATGCGCAATAACAACAATATTCTAATTTACCTTTCTTTCTGATTTGCCTACGCATATTACTAATATTTAAAATCTAAAAGAATGAACTATAATTTATAAAATACAAAAAAGAAAAAAAAAGCGTTAAAAATTAACGATTATTTTTCTGACCAGTTAACTTAAAGTTGATTCTCCTCTTATTACATTTTTTTTTTTTAAACTTTCAGTAAATTCCTATATGGGAGGATGATAAATTACTCTCATTTCTTTTTCGTCTTTACGTAACTACAAGAAAAACATCTACTACGAAGTAAAAACAAACAAACAAACGTGTGAATACATTTTATGATTGCACAAGAATAGAAATATGGAATGCTGTTTCCTGCGTTCTTGTAAATATTTCCATTGTTTTATGACCATGTGCGTTCCACAATATTTTTTCATAGTTTGAAAGAAAAAAAAAGAGAATCTCATAACTATTTAGGCTCATTTGAATAACATGTCTCTATATTTAAGTGTTCTGTTAAAAAAATTCTCAGAATATGAAAATATTCTAAGACAAAAAGTGAGAATTCTTCCATAAAAAAAAAAAGGCCAAAGTTACCGAATGTCGGTAAACAAAAATAAAATAATTAGAGTCGTAATAAAATTAAACATTTTTTTTTTTTTTTTTTTTTTTAATGCAAGAGTATTTTAATTCTGCTTATAAAATACGTTTGAGCAAAAATTAAAAAGTAAACATGAATAAACGAAAACATTACATATATTTTTATTTACTTCTTTGATAAGTGGGAGGGAATATAAATTAATATAACAAAAAATTCTTTGCAAAAAGTGTATTTAAATTAACAGAAATGAAATTGATCAAAACATATTTTAAAAAATCAGCCTTTCATTGCTGTTTTAAATAGTTTAATTAGATTTATTTTGCCAACCTTGTAAGAATGAATATTACTTTGTAATTATATCGTCATAAGAGGGCTTCATTTGTTGATATCCTTCACTGCAATTATCAGATAGTAACGATATTGATGACAGCTTTCTAAATAAGTTGAATTACTTTCGTGATCAGTTTTAAACCTTCAAAAAATATTAACTTCCTATTAAACCTTTATTAAATTTGAACCTTCAAAAAATCTATTTTTTACTTTCAACATTAAAAATAAATATGTACTCGTATATATATAGAAATCTGAATCGAACAAAACAAACCGCAAGAAAATATTCAAAATAGAACAGGGTCCATTAAAATTTCAAAATGCGTACACAAAACTGTTTTTGCTATTTTCGATAACTGGATTTTAAATAATAATAATAATAATAATAATAATAATAATAATAATAATAATAATAATATATGATAATAATAATAATAATAATAATAATAATAATAATATGATAATAATAATAATAATAATAATAATAATAATAATAATAATAATAATAATATATGATAATAATAATAATAATAATAATAATAATAATAATAATAATAATAATAATAATAATAATAGGTGTAATAATAATAATAATAATCACAGATTATATCTTTTGCACAGGTATGAAGAAAGCGAACAAACTGCACTGTAGTCAAACCGTTATATGTTTTACTTATTATTATTATTAGGATTGCTTGTTTGCCACTAATTTTTTCAAATATTAATATCCGCCTTATTTATGACATATTAAATTAAATGACAACAATTTGTATTATACTAGTTGGAAAAAGTTGGTGGCAAACAAGCAATTTGAAGTAGTGGATTGGCAACACTGTTTTACCGTCTATAACTACACTGGTGTAGACTACGGACAAAGATGTACCTAATTCACATTTTATTTTCCTTTTCTTCGACGAAGTAATGCCAGAGAAAAATTATTAATGATATTTTGAATGTTAAATTCACATTTTTTAAATATAAAATTTTTAACAATAATTTATTTCTGAAAAAACGTACCTTTATAAATTTGTTGCATCTAGCGTCCGACTTATACCCTCTGGATTACGGTGAAAGTACCAGTCTGCTCCCTTCCTTTTATCTGTACAAATTATTCATTAAGTATACTGCAGTGACTAGTACTAAACTTAATGTATGTTATACGTATTCTTAAAAGTCGTACCAAGTACTGCCTACATCTCCATACAAGGTACTACAAGAAAGATTGTCACAAATTAAAGAGATGTTAGGATACACGATTTTGCCCTTTTTATAAAAACAATAAGGGCTGTTAACTAAACAAATGAAAGAGATTTAAAGACAAAATTCAGTTTCAATACCCTAAATAAAGAACATAAATAATTTCAAAATGCACGATATTAGGAGCATTATAGTTTATTTATCATATGTGATAAAGAATTTAGTTTCAAACTTAAATGAATGGGCGTGGCTTAAGTTATAATAGTAAAAAAATCGCTTCCCTAAAGAAAACAGATTTAAAGAAGTATAGATTTATTTTTCATAAACATTTACGTGTGATTAATTTTACAAACATTATTAAACATGTCAACCAAATTGCTACATTTTGCTTAAGCATCGTGAACATTTAGTTTTGTTTAAATAGAATCTGTTGCATTTTATAGGTTATAGAAATAAAAATAATATTATAGAAATTAAGGTAAATTTTATTTTATTTTCCTCACTGATTCAATGAAAATAATTTATTAAAATAGTAATAAAAGTAATAATTATTGTTTATTTATTTTTATAAAATTTCTTTATTGACTATTAACATGTTATTCAATTACAAGCATTATGTATTATAAGTATTCGATAACATAAAACTTATCAGGTTATTTTTTGAACTTATTTTTCGTAAATTACCAGAAAATGGCTTACTTAAATGCTTGAGCACATACTTATATATTTACTGATATTAAATCAGCTTTCTTTTTTTCAATTCAGATGTCAGATAAATAGCATACCGATTCAAAAACTTAATTACCTCATTGATTATTTTTCTTTATAGGGAAATATTAGAAAGTTTGAAAAAAAAAAGTTGTTTGCATTCAGAAATGTGATTCCGTGATATTTTAAACATATATTCTGATTTTGTTTCAATTTTTTCATAATGATATGCAGGACTCAATCGCTTAATATCCTTTATTCGGCCGTTTCAAAACCTAAAGACTTTAAGTCTCCCATCCAATGTCTAAATTATTTCAGTTTCAATGTTCAAGTTAACTTTTTCCCAAACAGTCTTATAATTGTACTCAAAATTGTAAATAATATCTGAATTTTAATGAAAATAAAAATTTAATTCGTGAACTTGTTAGTAAAATGTTATGGTAAAAAGGAATAAAAAAGATATGTTACGGGTAACATTATATCTGTACTGTGAAATGTAGTCAAATTTACGTTCGAGTGAATATTAATTTTTCTTAATAAATCAAATATGGTGCATTTCTGTAGATTATTTTGTACCAAACATTAATGCATCTTACAAGATATAGTATAAACGTCTCCTTTATTTTTACTTTTCACATAAGCAAAGATTGAAATGCCACATAATGAGATATGAAAAACATACTTCTTGAAAAGGAAAAAAAAATTATGGTATGCTTAAATCATACGTCTGGAACTAAATTCTGGAATGCAGTTATTGACATCCATAAAAGTATTTCCTCTGTTTGATTACTCTATGCCCTTCATAATAAATTACTGCAGTTTGATAAAGCATATTTCGTAACGTTAATACATATAACCAAAATGTCTACTACTTTATGTGTTACGGAAAGAATAATTATGAGAAAACGAAAACATTTTAAACAGAAAAATAACATGTTTGCAACAGAGAATTTTGAAAAGCAGGCATAAACTTTTTGAAAATAGTTATAGAAAAGTCATTATGCTCATATTTGTTTTTATATAAGTATTCCTATCTAAATTTTTTATTAAAACATAAATAGTTTGGTTTGTAACGTTACTTTTGATAATTATCCTTTAAATCCTATCTAAAAAAATATGAAGAATATTCTTTTCGGATATGAGGAAATATGTTGGAACAAATCGAAAACACAATTGCTAAATATATATACACATTAAAAATTTAATATTATAATTTTATTTCTGGAATATAAAGCAATTGCTGTAGAATTGCTAAAGCAGGAGTGTTCCATGAAGTTTATTAAACTAATATAATAAGTTTAATTATATTTAAATGTAATTTTTTTTAGTTCTCTTGCATTCAAATGAAACACACGACTTCCTTGTTGAGATATTTTTAGAGAATACAATTTTGTTTCCTGCTCCTCGTTTATTTATTTGAATATCTCGAATACGGCATTTAACAATGAGAGCCATTTGTGTACAACATTCTTTCAGCAAGTGGAAAAGTGTTTCTCATCAAACGCTTCCCGTACCTTCAAATAATTCATTTCATTAGAAGTTTTCTGACGAATAAACTGTTATTGTATACTTTTGGACTTTATACACAATTAACATGATATAATTCATTGCCTAAACGGAATAGTATTTGAAGTAGAAGAAGAGTTACTAAAATTAATTTTATTATTACTAAATATATAATGCTTATTAATCACTTTTACATGTAATTCAATTATTATTTAATCGTAATACAAAATTGTTATTTTGTTTTATTTTTGTGTTAAAACAAAAGCTGAAAAGAGACTGAAGCATTTGCAAAACGTGTTTTCCTCTGGGAAATTGGTGAAAAAGATAGCACAACATCTAGTAACCATTTTCAAAATGAAAAAAAGAAATACAAAATAAAGAATGACAGTTTATTGAATATTTAAGAGATATGAAAGAAAATAATAAAACAGCAGAATTCTAAAATCCTTAAGTTCGTATTCAATGTAGATCTACAGCTAAAATCTTTGCTCTGAATCTTTTCTAGAAAACCTCTTCAATTTTTCTCCCATGCAGATATTAAAACAAATAACACAATAAATTGACATATTAAACGGAACATAAATAGGGGATTAGACGGTTTGATATAAAATATCAATATAAAAGAATCAGAGTAAATCAGCAAACTCATGATGTCGACGCATCTGAGGTTTAAAAGAGAAGAAAAGTTAGCAAGGTTTCAATTTATTAATGCCGAATCAATTATATATAATGCATTACAAGTAATTTAAAGATAATTGTTTTGAAATACAACATTGTTTTTTATTCTTTGAAAAATGTTAACGGTCATTGATTTATCGCTTCCAGCCAGGGCTTAATTTAGAGCCAAAAAAAAAAAAAAAAACGGAGCTCTAATTTTCCGCAGTAATACAAACTTCCATCGTACGTTCACCCCGAATATTTATATTGCATCCACTATTTGCAAAATTTAAAGTAAATTTATCTTCAGTAAAATAAAACTTTTCATATATTTTGATACCCACATGCATTAGTATATAAAAGGGTCCAATAAATAAACAGAGCAAAAACATTTTTATCAGAATGTGGGGAATTTTCATAAAATACTACTCGCCAAGTATTTCTTGGTGTAAAGTAGCGAAACACAGAATACAATTCTGCTGTGGTGGGCTTCGGTCCATAGTATTTAGAAGCTCCGATGGGTTCCGACTGACATTTAAATACTAAAAAATAAATAAATAAATAAATAAAATAAAATAATGGAGTACTGGAGGTGAGCTCCGGTGAGCATCGCGCAAATTAGTACCGCGTTCATCTTAAAAGTTGATCAGTATAATAATATTTTACAAACACGAACGGAATGAAGCATGTAAGCATAACACGACAACTAGTAAAAATAACAGGTACGATTTCAGTTAATACTGGTATGTCTCATCACCATTTTTAAACCATTAAGACAAAAAAAAAAAAAAAAAAAAAAAAAAAAAAACATGAGTCTACACTTGCGAGTGATAGATAGAAGTACACTGTAAAAAAAAAATCTGTTGCACTACAGATGTAAACTTTTTATCTGTAAACCTTTCATCTGTAACAGTACAACAAAAAGCTGTAAATCTACAAAACTAGTTTTTGTAATGCTACAGAAATCTGTAGCTTTACAAATGAATCTGCTAAAATTACAGTAATCTTCCTAAAATTTTATCTGGAACCCTGGTTGCAGTTACATGAAAAGTTATAGGCATCCCAGTTTTCTAAAAAATTCATAGTAACCTTACAAATTTTTAGATTTTCGGTGCAAAAGTATACCTGTTGCACGAATTTTTATTGTTACCATTACATAAAAAATTCAAGGAATCCCAGTTTCCTAGAAAGACTTTAGTAAATTTACAGATCTTTTTACATTGTATGCTTCTACGTATGTGACCCACTACGTCACATATGTCACGTAGTGGGTCATAGTGGTGGTCGTAGTGGTGACGTAGTAGTTAATCTTTGTTAGAAAAGATTGCAAATTATTGGAAATGATAGGGAAAGGCAAATATAATTTAGGCTTTTGTTTTACGGAAGTGCTGTTCTACTGGGCTCCGGAGCGCAGTATTTGTGAGCTGTGGTGAATTCAGGCCAATATTTAAATATTTACTAAACACAAAGAATTACAAAGAAACTTAGATACGGTGAGCTCCACTGAGGGCCAGCGCAAATGAGGTTTTCCATGTTTTTGGGGAGACGTTTTGGAAATGATTCCTTTATTCTTCTTATCATGGTTTAAAATAAGGAGAAAACACACAAAACTTTCGTAAAGAGAATAATTAAATATCGAATTGTCTGTAAAAAACTAAAAAGCTTTGGATATAATTAATTTTGGAATAAAACAATTAAAACTTTAAGAACCCCACTTTGATCATATGATTCAGAAATTTTTATAAGAATATAGTAGGCATGATCCACTCACAAATGCGCAATAACAACAATATTCTAATTATTGCATATTACCTACGCCTACGCATGTTACTAATATTTAAATTCTAAAAGCATGAACTATTACTTATTAAGATACAAAAATGGAAAAATACGCTAAAAATTAACGATTATTTTTATGACTAGTTAACTTAACGTTGATTCTCCTCTTAAGTGGTTAAATTAATTTTTATATAACGAGTTTCTAAAACGAAATTTAATATAACCAATTACAATTTTATTAACCATTTGGAAAAATTATTATTGTCCTCTGTCAGGGTAGGAAATCAAAAACATATCTGGAGCGTTTTATTAGTTGAATCCGCATTTTATTCGCTTTCTGATTGATCTATATAGTAATCTGTATTTTCCCTTTACTTTCAACAGAGATGGATATTTCTATTGCCACTATGAGAAAAAAGAAATAAAAACTACAAAAAAAAAATAATAACTCAGAAACAAATTGAGATACAGCTTTCAAAGAAATTTCATTAAAAAGTACATTTTTTTCTCTATACGATGGTGTAGAAAGTAATATTGTGGGATGTTTAGAAGTTTAAGAATGAAATTTCATTTAAAATTGGTCCAGGAATATTAATGTTGAATTCAAGGCGTACGTATGAATGAGCAGCTCGGTAGAAGTTTTAAAATTTACAGTACCAAAAAATGTAATCCATGGCGTACGTAATGTAGGACCAACTCCGTGCGATTTTTTATGTCTTAAATTTTAGTCTTTGAAAAAATCATTTTCCAAATGGTCGTTGTAATTTGTTAAATTGCATTTTTTTCTGTTTTAAAAGCATTCTCTAAATTTCTATATCGAAGGATGATACGTTACTCTCATTTATTTTTCATCTTTACGTAACTACAAGGAAAAAAAAAACGTAAGCGTAAGCATAAATTTTATGATTGCACTCAGAATAGAAATATGGAATGCTGTTCCTTGCCTTCTTTAAAATGTTTTCGCTAATTTTATGACCATATGCGTTCCATAATAAGTTTTCATAGTTTGAAAGAAAATAAATAAACGGTCAATTGCGAGTATTACTTGCGCACAGAGGGTTCCTTACAATAACATATGAATTAGTAAGTGTATTACTAAAAAAATACCGTTGCTAAAAGAATACTAAAACTTTGTATAAACTATACAACGTAGAGTTGGGTATAGCTGTATAGTATACAGGGTGCAAAGGAAAGTCCCTTTAATGTGAAAATACTTGCGAACGGAGAGAGCTAAAGCTATACAAGTGTGAGGTAACGGTACAGTAAAGCGACTACGCCCAACTTTATGCAAACGACAGCAGCACCCCTATTAGCGAAATTTGGAAGATAGTCATTGCAAATCGAAAACAAAAAGAGGTAGAGCAAATTTTCCAATCAGAATGTTTTAGAGCATCAATTAATTAGTACAAAACGACACTTGGTTCACACGCATAAGATAATTCGTCACTTGCATACTCAAAAATGTCCGAAATCGATGAGCGACGATTCTACTTTGCCTATTCACATTCCGAAAATGTAGCAGTGCACAGTTGCAGATTGTGACATTGTACTCTGATGTAATGTCTGTAAAGATTTAATTTCCAATGCATTTAAAATTTTAGAATAACCCTTTCAGCGCCAGAAGAATTCTGTTCGTGAACTGATGAAATAATTGACTGACGCCGGAATATTCAAATGAATTTCTCAGAAAACAAAAACCCGCTAATTTGCACTTTCATTACAAAAGCAAAATTTTATTAAAATGTTCTTGGTGTCATTTGTCAGTTTTGGAATTAAAATTAGGTGGCTAGACCGTCTAGCCACCGCCCTTGAAAGTGTTAAATCTATGTCGTCGTATTGAAGAGGCTTGCAATAGACGTTCCATGCTGAGAAATGTGTATGCAGAATTACTCTCACGAATACAAACATGTATCGTGAGCAACTGCGAACTTTTCGAACATACTGTATTTTTAACTTTTTATCACTGTGAGACAGTTTGTGTTTTTTTTTGTGTGTGATGTTATCAAAATGTATTGAGATAAGTACATATTTAAAGCATAAATTGTGCGCATTTTTTCATACTTCTGACTATTACATTCAAACTTTACACAAAATGAAGTGTATCGATTTCGGACATTTTTGGGTAAACAAGATTTATCTTGTCCATGTAAACCAAATATCGTATTCTACTAATTAATCGATGCTCTAAAATTTTGTAACTGGAAATTTTGCTTTATCTCTTTCCGTTTTCGATTTGCAGTGGCTATCTTCCAAATTTCGCCACTAGGGGTTGCTGCTGTCGTTTTCATTAAATCGGGCGTAGTCGCTTTACTATACCGTTACCTCACTTGCATAGCTGTAGCTCTCTCCGTTCACAAGTATTTTCAGGTTAAAGGGACTTTCCTTTGCACCTTGTATACTAGAAAAGTATAAATGGATATACCATAAAAGTTCAAAGATATATGGAACATAAATACTAGTAAATATAGCTATTCTGTATATTTGTTATTCCATATTGATTTTTAGTTAATCATTAAACACGTAGTAGGTGTATTGAGAGAGCCACTCAATGGAAATTAGTCTCGAATCCCATAGTATTTATGTGATTAATTCTCATTAAATTAGTCTGTTTTCAACAATTTGACGTTTATTGTTTTTATACTGCTACTGGACATTGCATTACATAAATATATCCTTAAAATTTGTTATCTAGGCTTTAAAAGCCGATGGAGCATAGAGTACGCCGCCCTTGTCATTATGTATGTCCAAACCGTCCGTGTCTTTAAGGGTTAATATTTCGGCTAATTACCGACGATTTTTTTCGGAAATTCATGATCAATAATGCTTTTATACTTTTGCTACGATAGGTACCTCCAGGTCTGCTCAACACATCTGCTGAAGCCCGTAAATCGAAATTTGAGTGTAACGGAAATATGCGATTTTCTCAAAAACTATGAGACCTAGGGTAATCACTATATTTTTCCTGCAAGGTTTAAATTAATGTCTAGTTCCTCTAATTTTTTTCATAATTTTAATTTCAATAGATTTGGAATTAGATGGGGGGGGGGACATATTTTTGCACTACATTTTCCACCTAACTTTGAAAATATAATACCTAAAATGAAATGAAATATATTTTTGATTTCAGCGTTACGAAAGCTTTCACGCGATACCCCACACCATGTACAAAGAAAATATTTTTTATCGAGTAACTTAATTAGCCCCTCTACATTTTTCCTAAATATACTTGTGAATATTTATTAATCTGTAAATATGTGGGTCAATAATCTTTATTACTTCCCCCAATTTGAACTTTCCACGTTGCATAGTTTACGAGTAAAAGGGCTGTGACAGACAGACACAGGAGTGATCTTATAATGGTTCCGTTTTTACTTTTTATGTACGTAACCCTAAAAAAAGAACATCATAACTATTTATGCTTATCTGAATAACATTTCCCGAACTTTATGTGTTCTGTTTAAAAAAAGGGAAAAAGTGAGAATACTTCCATAAAAAAAAAAAAAAAAAATCTTCAAAGTTACCGAATGGCGGAAAACAGAAATAAAATAATTAGATAGAGTCGTAATGAAATTATACAAAATTGTTTTTATATGCAAGTATTTTAACCTTTTTCCTTATTATGAAATATGTTTGAACAAAAATTAAAAAGTAATCATGAAAATAATAAAATATTTTTTACATATTTTAATTTATTTCTTTGATAAGTGGGAGGGAATATAAATTAATAAATAAAAAATTATTTACAAAAAGTGTATTTAAATTAACAAAATGAAAATCATCAGAACATATTTTTTAAAAATCTGCATTTGATTGCCGTTTTAAACAGTTTAATTAGATTTACTTTGCTAACGCTGCAAGAATGAATATTATTTTGCAATTATATCTTCATAGGGAGCTACTTTTTTTTATATCCTTCACTGTAATTTTCTGACATTAACTGTATTTATGACATATTTCAAAATAAATAGAATTACTTTCTTGATCAGTTATAAATTTTAAAAATCTTAACTTCCTAATAAATATTTCGCAAATTTAAACCTTCAAAAAATCTTATCTTTTTAAACCTTCAATAGTACTATTTTTTGCTTTCAACATTAAAAAGAAAAAAAAGTACAGGGTGCGCAGAAAGTATTGATAGTAAAATCAATCTCCACTACAGCGCCATAGATACAATTATTTCAATAATTTTTATTGCGTAAGATTAGCAACTAAGTATCAATTGATATTCTGTCATTCATTTTCGATTCTGTCTTCTTTTTCCATGATACACTCGTGGAGAAAGTTCGGGAAGGCTTCCACGGTGCGCCGCAAGTAGTCCGCATCGAGACCGTTCCATTTACGCATTAGAGCAGCTTTTAAAGAAGTGATATCTTTGTGAGGATTAGCAGAGGCTCTTGCTTGCAAAACTCCCATACTGAGTAATCAAGTGGATTAAAATCCGGAGTATACGGAGACCAGTCTTCAGATGAAATAAAATCACGAAAATTTGCTTGGCACCACCGTTGCGTTTGGCAAGACTTATGGGCAGGTACTGAATGTTCTTGGAACACATATGGATTGTTTCCAAAATGAGACTTTAGCCATGGAAGGACCTCCTATGGAATATCGTTGAGATAATTGATCCCTTCACGCTGGCTGGATGAGCTTTTCTGGCTGCTATTCCACCACTTGAATTAGCAGTTTTACAGTTTTTGGCTAATATGCAGCCATTCTGATGGTTAACAGCTTATTCAATAGTGAACAGTTTTTCGGCACAGAAGACGAAATGCAAACAATAACCCAAAAGCACTTATTTATAATGCAATATTTAGATTATAAAGAGCAAATAGACACAAAAAATATAATTCTACAACATTTAAAAGACACACACAAACATTAAGAAAAAATTATCAATAATTTTTCCGCACGCTGTATATATAGAAATCTAAATGGAACAAAACAAAATGCGAGAAAATATTCAAAATAGAACAGAGTCTATTTAAAATTGAGAATGCATTGACAAAACTGCTTTTGCTATGTTTGCTAGCTGAATTTTATAAAGACGTAATAATAATATCAATAGTAATAGTAATAATAATAAACACTTATTATATTTTTTGTACAGATTTGAATAAAAATATCACATTTACAACCTCCATCTACTGCTTTATCAATTAAACGACGCATATTCTATTTATTGCGATTAGAATGTATGTTTATAGAAACATACAAAAGAAAAAAAATACTCATCTTTGAATTTTCAAATGACTCGCATTAAAAAAGAAGAAGAAATAAAAATACCCATGCAAATTTAACTTTAATGTATAACTCAGTAAATTAAAGCGACTACAAGGAAACCATTTTATTTTCTTTTAGTTCTTTTAGAAAAGTTTAAGCTTAGGATTACAAGAGCTATTCTAAAAGAATTTATTATTAGGAAATTTAAAGATTTACTTACAAAACCTTTTTCCGTTTATTTATTTATAGTACTACTTATTTTTATTCCAATATATGTAAACTCTAAAAGAAATATTTTATAAACACAAAAAATTATGTTTGATAAAATATGTATTGCTTTCATAAAAAAATAAATATAAAATAAAAATATTTACATATGTTAGAATCAGTAGAAATCTCATTTTAAAGAAATATGGCTTCTTTTTCTTTGGCGTAAACAGATAAATAAATAAATGCATTAAAGCGTTTTCTTTCAAGATTTGGCTTTCATGAGAAAACATTTAAAACTGCTTGGAAAAATCAGTTAAGTATTTAAATATTTTGCTTAAGAAGATTATATATACATATATGTACAGGGTGCTCACTAAAGTCCTCTCTAATCCCATTAAGGGGACCTTCTACATTAGGAGACCAAGAAAAAAGCACTTTTTATGATTTTTTGAAAGAAAACTGCATAATGGATCTTTTTAAAATGTTAATAGTTTATTGTAGATATCTTAAGGTATACACTAGAATTTTTTTTATAAGATTTTGTTGCTTCTACTCTAAGTTATAAACAAATATGTTCAACCACATTTTTTGACACGGTGGGCAAGATTAAAAAAAACAAAAAAAACTACTCAAATGGATCATCTTTATTTTTTTTTTTTATTAAAGCTTGTTTAATTGCCTTCGATATGAATTAAAGCTTTTACTAAAATTAAAAAAAAAATAAGTTATTAACAAATAAAAACGAATTTTTTAACTTTTTTTTTTTTTTTTTTTTTTTTTTTTTTTTTTTTTTTATCAGCCATTACATAACTTTTTTAATAAATTTATAGGTAACTTTGCAAATTAACAATTTGCAAATTAACTCACTAAGTTTACGAATAAAAATTATTTTTGTGTTTCAGATAATTCTACAAGGCGCTATCAAGCCCACCGTCCAGACGAAATTTTCCAAAGCAGTTGAACATATTTGTTTATTACTTAGAGTAGAAGTAACAAAATCTAATTTTAAAAAATCTTGTGTATACCTTAAGATATATAGAAAAACTGTTAAAATTTCTAAAAGATTCATCATGCAGTTTTCTTACAAAAAAATCATAAAAAAGTGCTCTTTTTTATCTGCTAATGTAGAAGGTCCCCTTAAGTCCGTAAAGACTACAGCTATAGTATACTATGCGGTGAGACGACTTGCAGCGCCAGCTAGCGGTAAACTGCAGAATCGGTTTTTTATTTGTAAAAGGTAAGAGATATGATTTTAAAAAGTAATTTATAAAGATATTGTTATAAATATGTATAATAATCACTTATAAACAAATTAAGTTAAATAATGCTATAAAAAGTGATATAATATCTTTATTAAGACTTACGATCGTTTCATCGCACAATCGGCGACATTTTCAAAATCAATCATAATAGAAAATAATTTCACATAACTTAAAATTGTTTACTATATTATTGTTTTTAAGTTATGTGAAATTATTTTCTATTATGATTGATTTTGAAAATGTCGCCGATTGTGCGATGAAACGATCGTAAGTCTTAATAAAGATATTATATCACTTTTTATAGCATTATTTAACTTAATTTGATATTGTTATAATCTTTTATTATGAAATGAGGTCTCACATCTAAAAATTCTATATTAGAAGCCTTGAAATTTTAACTTTTTATATTCTATAGTAAGTTTATATACGCCATTAACTGCATCCAAAAATGTTTCATTATAAAACTGGGGCACATTTGCTAATAAAATTAAAACACGTAAGCAAGGTGTATGTTATCTTACTAAGAAAATGGATTTAAGTATGCTGAATGTATCAACCTTCGAAAGACAAGTAGAATACACGATGCTTTGCTTGCGGTGGCGATGATATACAAATTGAGCTTAACATATTTTTTTTTTTTTTTGTAGTACAGTACACGTGTTTTGCTTATTAGTAGTTTTATTAGTAAACATATATCTACAACTACCAGCATAAAGAAATGTTTTATTATAAGACCGACACGCATGTACTAATAAAACTAAATCACACAAGCAAGGTACTAAAAGAGTATTTGAAGAGGCAAGGTTATTAAATTTTATTATGAAAATGAAGTTAAATTTGCTCTATGTGTCCACATTCGGAAGATACGCATGTTGCTTTGGTTACGATGCGGGACACACTGAGCATACTTAACTTAATTTTCTTATGAAAACAAACTATGTCTTCCTTACACATATTATTAGAAATGGTACAGTAGTGGGAAAAAAAGTAAACACCCCCTACTAACTCCTCAACAAATTATCGTAGAAGAACGTTACTGGTACCGAACGATTGGAAATAAAGACCACTTTTAAATGATGTATATAAAATTTGCTTAGGGGGACATCTACATATTAAAACGAATCCAAATTTCATTTTTTCGATGACAATACCCAATTTTAACAAGATATTTCAAATCTTCGGTTCAAACTATGCCTAGACACCGAATTTCAAGTCATTTGAATGATAAGTTTTTGAATTATAAACATTCGAAATTTAGTACTTCAAATGTTAAATTATATTTTCATATTTTTATTTATATCTCCAGAATTATTTATAGCTCCTATTGTGATATTTTTTTATGTAGCAATAATACTAATATACCCAAACATAAATACGCTGAATTGGCAATTTTTATAGCTTTATGATTGAATTATGATTTATGAAATTAATAGTCGAAAAAATTATGAATTGCAACCTGCAATTTTTTTGATGGAATTAGATTTATTAAGTCCTGCTTTGTGGAAATCATAAATTTCACATTTTTGTTCCAAGTACGTACTCGTAGTTTTCAAATTGTGCTTAAAAAACGGCAAAATGGTGGATTAAGGGGCCATCTAAAATAGGAGTGACTAGATATTTTGAAATTTCTTCTGCTGTCGTGTAATCTAACAGGCTTCGTTGACTTCTTAAGGTGCCTTGATCAAGATGGGGTCTCTTTCGGTCAACAATCGAGTTCCGAACTTCAATTTGGATACAGCCCTTAAAATACGCTCGTTTTAAAATAATTAATTTCTCAGAAACTTATGGTACGAATTGCATAAAAATTTGTTTTTAGGCTAATTGAAGGATGTAGAGTTCATTTATGCCGTCAGAATTGTGTACTGCTATTGAAAAAAACA
Source organism: Maratus speciosus (assembly GCA_963932465.1). Classification (NCBI taxonomy): domain Eukaryota; kingdom Metazoa; phylum Arthropoda; class Arachnida; order Araneae; family Salticidae; genus Maratus; species Maratus speciosus. The sequence continues at coordinate 296,347,987 of OZ010799.1, forward strand.
AAGTTACGGTTCGTTTTAATATGTAGATGGCCCCCTAAGTACATTTTATCTATATCATTTAAAAGTAGACTTTATTTCCAATCGTTCGGTACCAGTAACTTTCTTCTACGATAATTTGTTGAGGAGTTGGTAGGGGGTGTTTACTATTTTTTTCTCATGACTGTACATCTGAAACTAACTGCATACAGAAATATTTCATTATAAGAGAGACTTATATTTACTATTACAATTAAAACAGGTAAAAAAAGGTACAAGTTATAAATAAATATATACATGTATATATATTAAGAATGCTGAATGTGAACAACATCGAATCACATGTATGATGTGTTACTGTTGATGATATGCGCATTGAGAATATTTAACTTTATTATTTTCTTTTTTATAAATGTGTCCTGTTTAACTGTCTTAGTGTTGTTAATAAATTTTTGTATGTTTTCAATGCTAATATTTTGAATTCAGGTAAAAGTGTATGTCATCTGATAAAAGGCTATTTTTTTTTTTTTTTTACATTTCAGGGCTTCTATTACAGTTTATTTTACCATCTATTACAGTTATTTTACGTCATTTTTTACAAAATTAGGAAATCTCTACAACTTTGTAATTGATTTCATCCGAATATCTCATATTCCGTTTTCGAGATAAGAAAGCGAAAATATCGTTTTATTGCTAAGTAGAGCTATTGTTATAGTGCATATACACCTTACTAAACCTAGACATCGCTTTCATACCTATAGTTCCCATCATTCAGAAATTACTGGGGGTGAACAGGACTCAAGTTGACATTCTGTATATGTACAAATATGAGTTTCTTTTCTCCAGTCTTCAAAAATAATATATAGACAGTTCTTCAACTTTAATATTTACAATTCAAGTTTAAAGTTTTTAAATTCCTTACGACATTTTTTCAACTTTAAAGAGTATAATTAAAAATATCATTTCGACTTAAATTGTAGCATCTCGATAATATTTTAAATATTCTAAAACATCAATTTAAATTCTAATGAAAGATTTCCGCCATATTCTCGAAAACCAATGTTTATTGTCGAAATGCGATGTCTCCAATTGGAGACCAGTATTTTTGCACAGAAAGTTTCACCTTATCTAATCTCAAAATTTTAGCAGTTAAATAATGAAAAAAAAAAGTTTGTCAGAAAAAATGGTGCCAAAGCAATATTATTTTAAAACAACGCATTCGGACAGTAAAAATTTTTAGTCGAGACAGGGTTTCCAGTTTGGCCTCCAATTTTTACCCGAAATATCCAACTCATACCGGACATTTAGACAAAATAATTTTTACTTTATCTGATAGCTAAATGTATTATATTTTTTAAATGTTAGTAATTTTTTTAATTAAATTTAGTTTATATCTTTCATTTTGAGCTCAGGAAATACTTGTTTGTCCCCCCCCCCCCCATTTTTAAGCCTTTTTTCCCAGTACTGCCAAGATTCAGTTCCTGTTAGTCTTCCATAGCGTTACTGTCGGGGATGTGTGGGCAGTGGCCCCAGGCTCCTCGGTAAACCGTCAGAAGTCTCTCTTATTAAATAAAGCATAAAGTACTATTCTTTATTTCTGGTATGAATACTAAATTTCTGATTAGAAATGGATGCCAAACTAGCAAACCTGATTCGCAACTAATGCTACATTGATACGGAATAATAATAATAATAATAATAATAATAATAATAATAATAATAATAATAATAATAATAAAACTTTTATCTTACCAAGAACTTAACTTACATCGTTTAAAAAATTAAATATTTCATAATTATTTTAGAAGAATATGGAAGAAACTTAACATTTGAAAAAAATTCCGTTATTCTGTTTGAATCAACTTTAGTTTATTATTTTCTTCTATCCTTACAAGAAAAAAGTACTAGGTTCGTAAAAAGTTTCGAATTCTGGTTTTAAACAGATTTACACGTTTTAGGGGCCAGAGATCCCTAAAAACATATTCTTACAAAATGCCTGTCTATGAATCTATTTGTGAGTCTGTCAGTCTCTCTGTCTGTCTCTTTGTAGGTCTGTGAGCCTGTCTGTCTCTCTGTCTGTCTGTGTGTGAAATAAGTTTTATGGGCGCTCTATCGTAAGAGCAAATGAACGGAATTTAATGAAATTTTAGATTCATTTAATTGTTACTTGATTAATTTTGATCAGTTAATTGATATCCCTGATATAAATTGGTGCTTTTTACTTTTTGATGTAAATCACCAAATAGGTGGCGCTGCTATACATCATTACTCATGATTATCCAAAATAGCTCTATCTCTAGAACTAATTCACGAATTCACATCAAACTTAAGATTGAGTTAGTTCCTGATATAAATTTGTGTTGTTTAGTTTTGGTGTAAATCGCACAACTGGTGGCACTGCTATACTGCATTTTTCACGATTTATAGCTGTAGCCACAATAGCTGTTTCTCAAGAACTAATGCATGACTTTTCGTCAGACTTCAGGTTCAGTTAGTCCCTGATATAAACGGATCCTGATTAGTTTTTGGTATAAATTACCCAGCAGGTACAACTGCTATACAGAACTTTTCACAATTTCCGTAATAGCTCTATCTCAAAAACTAAAGCACGGATTTTCATCAAACTTCAAATTCAATTAGAAATTGACATAAGTTGTTGCTGATTATATACTGCTGAAAATCACCTAACCGATGGCGCTGCTATAATATCTTTTTTCAGGAGGTATTAACATGTATGAGATAGAAGAAAGTTTTGTGATTGCCACATCCGACTAGTTCTAATTGCCTATAAAAGAAAAAAAAAACCCAATGAAATATATTAAATGCGTTTCCTAAATAATTTAATTTGTATTTTTAGGTGCGTTCGTAATTATATAAATGCGAACAAAATTGAATTGTATTAATTGAAATGGGTGAAAATGCGTGAAAAGCGTTCTAAAAACGTTCTAAATCACGATTTCTATGGATCTTTGAAATACCAAATAAATTTCAATTGTAATGGTTGCAAATTGATGGTGACAATCTTTGCTACAATATAGGATCTATTTTATGTCGTTTCAAATACCACCAAGGGGATGCAGGAGAAAATACCCTTTTGTGATACTATAAGGGACTAGCAATTTCAGATTTTGAATGGTAGCTATTTTTAAATGTAAAAGCTCTCTAAGAAATGTAAAAGGAAAAAAGAAATTAAAAAGCTATGAAAATGCACTAAAAGCTTTATAAAAATGTTCTAAAGTATTATTTCTGAGTAATTGTTAAAGATAGAAACTTGAAATCTGGCGTTATAGATACTTATAAGATATGAATGATCTCAAAGAACAGGTACTAAAAATTTCGAAATTTAAAAGGGTGAAATGAGCGAGAAGTATTATAAAAACTTTCAAAATTGCGACATGGACGATGGAATCTCAGGAAGTACTAAACCGATTTCAAAATTAATGGCGGCAATTTGATGGTGAGAATGATTATTCGAAAGCAGACTATACTTTATGACGGTGCCACTACCATCAGGGTACGTTGTAAAATTGCGAAGTAAATCTGAGATATTTTACGCATGTATTTACCCATATTTATGCTGCATCTAGTGAGGAAATATGTAAACAATCCGTAAGCTGCCACTTTTTCGTCACCTTATTCCTTCTGTGACGCCACACGAATATTGTCCGTAGTGAAATCCACATTACTTGAAATCCACCTAAATTGCCCTTACGCGTAACCACTTTCTGTGCTCTCCAACGTTCGATGTTATCGGAGGTGTGCTTGATCGATCTGCATCATTAACGCTCTCGGTTCGTTTCGTTCGTTTGGTTCATTTTACTTACCACCAATTTGTAGATAGATATTCTGGCAAGACCCGATTTTTGTATTTTGCGGTTGAAGCCCATTCGTCCAATGAGACGACCACAAACAACAGCTATTATTTTTACTCTTGAATGTATTTTGTTCGATCAGCGTAAAAAAAAAGGATTTAGAATATATATGGGACATTCTAACAATCTTTTGACTTTCGGGAATAAAAATTTGGTGAAATTAAACTTGCTAAAATAACATTTTAATCTGATAGACGAATGCCTTAATGATTCAAAATAAAGAAAAAAGTGTCAGTAGTGATAAATGTTTAAGTTAAATTTGCGGGTTTAATTTTCCTTACCATTTTACCACTATAACTTTTTATTTTCTTCTAAACTTTTACTTATAATGAATTTGCATACTACCCACAGGATATTCAAATAAAAAATAATAAAAACGTAGTACTTTTAATACAGAATTTTTGTATAACATTTTCTTAAAGGTGTGTAAAAGAAGGGACGGTAAGGTAAAAAAAAAGGGGACGATAGGGAAAAAGGGACGAAACGGGAAAAAAAATTGACTGTAAGGATGGAACGGTAAGGTAAATTATCACCTATTTTTGGAAAATCATGTCAAGACTAAGTGATAGCCACAATGCTCATTGATTTTTAGAAACAGTTGTTAACATTGGATTAAATTAATTTTTTTTTTTTTAATTTAACACGAAAAGTGTTGGAATAAACCTCAGGGACGGTAAGACTACCAATAAAGCCACAATCTTGAAATTGATATTTAAATGCTGATTGCAATTCTGCAGTAAATTTCCTATCAAAGAATTTTAGACATTCTTTCTCCAGCACGTTTCTGCCTGAGAAAAAACTTGAAAAAAATTCTGTGGCTACATTTGAAGTGATTTTCTGTACAAGTTTAGCAAGAGGGACGGTAAGGATGTAAATAGTTTAAAAAATAATATTAACCTTAAAAATGTGAGCAGGTTAATTTTTTTACATATTTATTTAAATCAATTGTCCCAGTTTTTGAAAAAAATTACATCGAATTACTTTTATTGAAACAATTTTATACAGACCGCTCCAAATTTAAAAATCAGCATCAGGGACACGGGACGGTTTAGGAGTTTTCCTGGTATTTGGACCCCCAACATCGTCCAAAACTTATTTATCTGGTTAATATTGTTATGCAATGGGATGTTCCTCATTATATGAAAGAAAGAAACACAAAAAAATGGATTAAAATAAAAATTATTATTCAGGGACATAAAAGTCAAAAGATTGTGAGAATGCCCTATATATGAAACGATAAAAGCAAAGCCCCTTTTTCAAATTTTAAATCATCTTTTTGCCCCTTTTATAATTTGAAATCCCCGTTTAAAAAAATAAAAATTCAAATTTAGAAATGGAAATTAAACCTTTTTAAATGCTTTAGTAATTGTGTCTCAATTGATTGAAACTTCCATTGCCCTTATTAAGTTAGTTTTCCCGCATCGCGTCTTATAACTTTAAAAGGTGATTTTCTCAGATTTCATAAGAATACATTTTGCTGGGGTTAACGCTATATTAAATTCTCTTGGCATGGTCGGCCGAATTTGAGCCAAATCATTGCCCAAGCAATCAATCATTCAGCTCGCGCCCAATTAATTAGAAATGCGCCTCTTTTAACGGCGAGGACATCTAGCAGAAATAATGCAAAATACCTGAAATTTATACTGCTGCACGTGTCTTAGGAGAAAAGTTTTTACCATCTAAATCATGCACTAAGTTCACGCCAATTTGCTCTCCATGGGTCGCTTTGCGATACAGCTAACACTCGATGTCCGTGAAGGGTTAAAGTCTCAGCTCTCCAGCCATTTGGGCCTGATTTAAAAGGACTCATGTAAGCAAAAAAAAAAAAAAAAAAAAAAAAAAAAAAAAAAAAAAAAAAAAAAACAGGTCCCATCACAGACTGTATCTTCCTTTATCCGACACTCATTTTCTCTCGGATTTTCATTGAATCCCGTATAGCTCTCACGGCCCGCGACTACAGCAAAACGTTGGAGATCGTATGGAGCTATCCCCCGTACGCGCCACTCGCCCGGTGGAATCCAGAAACTTAGAAATGATACGTCCACGACTCCCGATGTTTCGTATGCTAACGAGTCCGCGAGACAGAAACACCCATGGAGCGAGAAATCCTTTCATATATATTTTTTAAATTGCACGGATTTTTCAGACAGCATGTTTAGAAAAATAATTATTATATATAAATAAATATTTACCAATTTTCTACTTAATTAAATAAAAGCTATTTCTTGATGTGTAATAAAAATAAGTAATAAATTAAAAAAGAAACCATTTTTACTCTCTTCTATCTTTACAAGAAGAAAGTATTGGTTTCACGAAAATTTTCGTATTCCAGTTTTCGACGGATTTACACGTTTTATGGGTCAGAGATTCCAAAAAACATGTTTTTACAAAATGTCTGTCTGTGAGTCTGTCTGTCTGTCTGTCTGCCGTCTGTCTATCTCTATGTGACACAAATATTGTGGGTGCTCTATCTCAAGAACAAATGCACGGAATTTAATAAAAAAGTTCATTCAGGTAGTCCTTGATATAGACTGGAGCTGAATAGTTTTTGGTGTAAATCACCCTGCCGGTGGCGCTGCTATGTAGCATTTTGCAGGATTTCTGCAAAACTCTATCTCAAGAACTAATGCACGGATTTTTATGAAATTTCAGATTCCGTTACTTCTTGACATGAAAGGATGCTGTTTACGTTTTGGTGTAAATCGCCCAACAGGTGGCGCTTCTATGCTGAATTTTGCAGAATTTACACTATTTTCGCAGTAGCTCTATCTCAAGAACTAATGCACTTATTTTCATCAAACTTCGGATTTAGTTAGGCCTTCATATGAAATGATGCTGACTGCGTGGTGGTGTAAATCGTCCAATAGGTGGCGCTGCTGTGCTGCATTTTGAACTATTTCCTCAATAGCTCTATCTCAAGAGCTAATCCACGAATTTTCATCAAACTTCAGATTTAAGTATAACTTGATTAATATTGCTGCTGATTATGTGTTGTGGCAAATCGCTCAACAGGTGGCGCTTCTATGCTGCATTTGTGATGATTTCAGCAATACCTCTATTTCAAGAACTAATGCACGAATTTTCCTCAAACTTCATATTCAGTTAGACGTAGACATAAGTTTGTGATAATTAGGTTCTGGTGTAAATAACCCAATAGGTGGCGCTGCTATGCTGCATTTTGTTGGATTTACACGATTTCAGCGACAGTCATACCTCGAGATCTAATCTACGGAATTTCATATTTTTAGAATTCTCATGATGAACGCAGATTGCCATTTAATTTGGCACTGAGAATTTTGAAGTATTGACATGTATGAGATAGAAGAAAGTTTTGTGATGGCCACAACATACTAGTTTAATTTAATTTTGAAACAAAAATTAATATGTAGATAACTTTAGTACCTGTGTAGTTAGAATACAGAAAAAACATTAAGTATATATATGTAACAACTTATTAATTTTACGCTTAATTAAATTTAAAAAGAGGTTATTTATAGACTGAAAAATGAGAAGTCCGAATTAAGAAGAATTGTATTATAATATATGAGTTTTCTTCTATGGAATGAGAATATCTAAAAAAAATTCTTCTTGTACGATCTAATAAACATTCTTTCTTCGAGAAAAAGAAGAGATATGTTTTAAATACTTACATAAAAATTCCTCTGTGACTCTGGAATAAATTTAGTGTCTTTTGAAATACTCTTTCAGTTCTCTTTAAAATTCAACTCGCGGCACATGCAATTTTTGGAACAAATTGTACTCATTTTTCATGAAGTATCTTTTGACAAATGATCGCATTACCGTGATTTGGCCATTGCGTCTAACTTCAATGAATAAACGGGACATGTGAACAATTGTTGGTTAAGTTCTCTTTGTTTCTTTGTAGTTAATACTTATTTTCAAATTGATTTTTCTTCAATATAAATATATATTTACAGTTGATGCATCGAATAATTTTTTTACAATAATTTATATATATATATATATATATATATGTATATATATAAAACACTGCATTTTTGAATTTATACTTTGAAAATAAATAATGAAAAATTATGAAATATTTATACTACATGTATTTTGAACCAAATGCTTCGTCTAATTTTTTTCGCAAGATTTGATGGTAAAATGTATCTTGCACGATACCATAACAAATCGGGATATTCCCGCCATTTCTCTGTAAGGATAGGAGTCAGACAATAAACGGAACATAAAAATTGGACCACCTTCGATCGTTTCATGGCATCGTTTCATGGGCGGTCGCGTAAGGAAAATTCTTTTAAGAAATAAATATGTCTCAGTGTTAAGATAGCAAATATAGAATTTTAAAATAGAAGGCAGAATAATTTTGCACATCTGGTGGCTCTGTCATCAGTAGTGCAATAAATATGTCCGCTGGGGATTTTATCAAGCTTTATTTAGCAGTTTTCAACTATGTTAGCAACCAATGAATATAATGTATGTACGCATTTCAGCACATTTTCATGACTGTAGTAAAATTTTAAATCTTTAAAAATCTTTAGACATTAAAATTATGCCCTTTAATATTTACTGTTTAAAGCTATATATAGTTCGCCCTCTTTAAAATGAATTTGTTCCTTTGTGTAATTTAAATAAAAAAAATGAATATACTAAATGAAATGACTAGAACATGATACATTTATAATTGTTTAGGAATATTTATTGTTTAAGAAAGTCTTTAGAATGTGTAATGTGAATATACTGAAATTTGCATTTGCATTATATTAATTATGATTGAGAAGAAATTTTGTACTTCAGTACACCCTTTAAACATGTGGCAAAAACCATATCCAAACCCGTATTTTTGTATATGAATTTTTTTTTCCGAAATTAGACAATTCTTCGAGCATTTATTATTTCAAGCTGAATCATTAAATAATTATTAAAGTAATTATTTTTTAATATAATTTCACACTTCTTGTAGCAATTAAAAAATAATAAATAATATTTTTTATTATTATTTAGAAAAAGAAATAATTAAAAATTCAAATTTAACAGCAATGCAATACGTATACAATACTTACAATCAACACAGATGTATATACTGATAATTTAAAGTTAAAACAAATTTTATCCTGCTACTTTCAAATTTGCATATTCATTTTCTTAAACCAGGCAACAGAAAAATTTCTGTTAACTATATCCCACATTGTCTTTACGATTCTAGCGCAAATTTCAAATACTTTTATATTCAAAATCCCGGAATAACTGCATCACGTGCTATTTCCTCAACAAATGACGATATTATTTCCTGGAATGCCTTTCGTGGAACTAAACGCATTAACATAATTCCGCGAATGGGGATAACTTCAAAAAATCAAGATTATAAAAAAAGTTTTTTGTCAGCGTTTTCGAACGAATCATGATATCATTTTACATTTGTACTTTTTGTTGTTGTTTTCTTTTCTACAATTTTTGCAAGATATCCGTAATTCTTTGTAGAACATGTTCATCTGGGTATGCATTATGAATGAAATATCATTATTACATTTCATAATTAAATTTTATAACATTTTAGTTATCTAGATTCTATTTAATTTAATATTTTATGGCGGAAGAATTTAATGAAAACTACATCTATTTTAAACAATATTAAATTCAGTTTAGATAGAAAATACCGATGGAATTTTAACCGATTTTGCCGACATACATATATTTTGTAATGAGTCTTTATATGGAAATGAGTAGATGTACACGATATATCATTATAGTTTTGTTAAACTAATACTAAAAGGTTTGAATTTAGCAAATGTATTTTATTAGCTACTTTGTTAGTTGAAGAATTTGAGAATATTACGTGATTATTTTATTGATAATTATGTACTGCTTTTTTTGTGCTATTTTTAGAGGACATGTGTAATCCTTTATCGTACATCTTTACCTGGATATGAGGCATTCTCACAATCTTTTAACTTTTAAGTGCCTGAATTATAATTTTTATTTTAATACATATTCTTGGGGGTGGGGGTTCTTTCTTATACTGGAAAACATCCCATTGCATGACTGCATAACAATATTAACGAGATAAATATGTTTGGGATGATGTTGGGGGTCCAAATATACCATGGAAATCCTATATCGCCCCGTGTGCCTGATGCTGAATTTTAAGTTTGGTTCTGTCTGTATAAAATTGTTTCAATAAAAGTAATTCAATGTAATTTTTTTCCGAAACTGGGATTATTTTTTTTTATATAAATATGTACAAAAAATAACCTGCACATATTTATACGATTGTTCTTAATATTTTTAACTCTTTCCCTGGATTTCAGATTCCTTACCGTCCCTCTTCCTAAAATTATACAGAAAATCACTTCAGATTCAGCCACAGAATTTAAAAAAAAAAAAAAAAAAAAAAAAAAAAAAAAAACATTCTCATGCAGAAATATGATAGAGAAAGAATGTCTAAAGTTCTTTGACAGGAAATTTACTGCAGAATTTAAATCAGCATTTAAATATCAATTTCGTGTATCGTGGCTTTATTGCTAGTCTTACCGTACCCAAGGTTTGTTCCTGCCCTTTTTGAGGTAAAATATGTATTTTTAAAATTTAATTCAATGTAAATAATTGTTTCTAAAAACAATGAATATTGTAGCTGTCACGTAATCATAACATGATTTGCCTAAAAATAGGTGGTAATTTTCTTTGTCGTCCCATCCTTACCATCTTTTTTGTTTTCGTTATCGTCCTTATTTTACCTTCCGTTCCTTCTTTAAGACACCTTTAAGACAATGTTATATCAAAATTTTGCACTCAAAATAATACACTGTTATTATTTCTTATCTGAATGTCCTGTGAGTACTATGCAAATTCATTATAAGTAAAAATTTAGAAGAAAATAAAATGTTATAGTGGTAAAATTGTAAGCAAAATTAAACTCGCAAGTTTAACTTAAACATCTCAGTTAAATAAAAAAAAAAATATTTCGCTGCTGACCACTTTTTCTTTATTTTGAATAATTTAAGGCATTCGTCTATAAGTTTAAAATGGTATTTTATTAAGTTTAATTTCACTAAATTTTCATTTCTGAAAGTTAAAAATTGTGAGAATGCATCATAGGAATTATGCACGGAATACTTTCTTCCCTTTTTTTAATCATATTTGAGGGATATGAGTAATTCTTTGAAGTACATGTTTATCTGGATAACCATTAAATATATGAAACATTATTAGTATTTTTGGTTATTAAATTTTATAACATTTTAGTTAAATTAAAATTATAGTTACTAAATATACTATATATACTAAATATACTATATATACTAAAAGTGAAAAATAAGTACATCGAAAGTCATATAAATACCTTTTAATCTGATCTACATGTTTATAAGCCCAAGCGGCGACTTTATCATTACCGATATTGATAAAAAATATTTTTCGCAACAAATAAATAAAAATAACATACGAAACATATAGATAATATTAAAAGGTATTTATATGCCATTAATTGGACTTTTTTCCCTTTTAGCATGTTATAACTGAAGTTTAATGGTAACAATTGGTTTTCTTACATAGCTTATAACATTCTAATTTTTTTAATTCAATTGATTTAATATTTTATGGGTGAAGAATTTAAAACTACGAAAAATTAAATTTACATGAAACATAATACTTAAGTAAGTTTTCATGTGCTCCATATAATGTCTATAAGGAGAGAGAAAGAACATTTACGTCACCATTTCACCTCTTTTGATAATAATGTCGTTGCTTTTATCTATGTATCATCCTTTTTAAATTTGAGAGGATATTTAACCGGCTTGATTTTCATATAAACGTTTAATTTATAATTTGTAAATACTAAGTGAGAAATAGTAAACATTAAATGTAACTGCATTACACACCAATAAGCGTAAAATTTAACACAGTAATTCGAAAATCTTTAACTTCAATACATCAATATTATAAAAATCGTTTGTTTACGGATACTGATTTCGATCAAAGTATAGTACTGGATCTCTTGTTCTTAATAACTAAAAAATATGTTGACAGATATAGTGTGAAATATAATCTCCAAACAAGGACATTAATAATCAAGCGAAATAAATTGTTTTTCATGTGTCAAATGTGATTTACAAAAGTAATTATCAAAAGTGTTTATGATCTGAAAGAAGGAAGTGAGGTTGAAAAGTGATTGCACAATTGTAAACAGATATTTTATTATAAACATTTTTGCAATACTCAAGAACTATAAAACATTTATTAACTCTAATTTTAAATTACCGTAAATATAAATATTGATACAAATTATTTGTTATGCTGTTTTATGGGATTAATTTCCTGTTTCTTTATTGTTAATAATATTTTATTCATGTATTTTTTTCTCTACTTCCAGTTGTTACTCAAACTCTCCAAACTGAGAGATGTATGCCTTAAAGCTCTTATTAAATGTAATTTTACTTTTCTATTCATAAGTTTCGTCACTAATTTAACTTCACAAGACACTCAAAATATGCGTCTTTTTAAACAACATGAAGTTCAGACCATCAGTCACATATACGGAATAAATAAGAAATACAGGAGCAAGATATAGATTTATTTACTCTATCCGGAGGATAAATACCAGATGTCAAAAAGGATATACATAAATATAAGGTAAGCCCAATTTATCTTACCTATGCTTTTTATATTGAGAAATAGATAATTAATTTTGAGGATAAAGATCGAACATCACGCGAATTTTTTGATAGCAAAGATTAAATATTGCTAACAAATTGATTATGAGACTGAAAAAAAAAACAATTTCTCAATAAAAATACAAATCTGGTAATAGTCCGATAGGGTAATTTATTAGAAAAAAAATAAAACAAATCTTAGCAACATTATGGCTTCATCTACAAAAGATAGCACGACCACTGAAAAATTGAATACCAACAATTATACAAATTGGCGGTTCAAGATCGAAATGCTACTAATTCGAGACGAACTTATTGAAGTTATCACGCAAGAGGCCCCCACTCCATTGAATGATGCTTGGACCAAGAAAGACAGAAAAGCAAGGGCTTTAATAAATTTGTCCATTGAGGACAGCCAAATAGTGCATGTCAAAAATTTAAATACAGCTAGGCAAACATGGGACGCACTTAAACAAATACATGAGAGATCTAATCTCTATAGTAAGCTGTACTTCCTACGAAAACTGTACAGTACAAATTTAACTGAACGTGGCAATATGACAGCCCACATTACTAAAATTTTAGAGATAGTGGATAAACTGTCAGCGATTGGTGAAAACATAACTGACTCGCACATTTCAGCACTGCTGCTGTGCTCGTTGCCGCCGTCCTACGATACCCTAGTTACTGCTCTGGAGGCCAGAGATGAAGCTGAGTTAACCGTACAATTTATAAAAAGCAAGCTTACGGACGAATATACTCGTAGGGTAGATAATCGTGAAAACTCCGAAAACAGCAATAAAGCCTATAAAACTCAAGGTAAATTTAATCATTCAGAACAGAAAAGAGGCAGCAATAAGTACTGCTCACACTGTAAAATGAAAAACCACTCAAATAAAGACTGCTGGTTTCTAAAAACGAAAAACAACAACAGTTACACTAAGAACAGACACTATAAAAATAAAAACAATTCAACATCACTAGTTTATCTCTCTATAGTATATCACTAGTCTCTATAGATAGCTTATCTATCTATAGTAAACTCAATTCAACATCAATTATATCAACATACAATCATATATCATCAACATACAATTCAACATCACTAGTTTATCTCTCTATAGTATATCACTAGTCTCTATAGATAGCTTATCTATCTATAGTAAACTCAAGGTAAATTTAATCATTCAGAACAGAAAAGAGGCAGCAATAAGTACTGCTCACACTGTAAAATGAAAAACCATTCAAATAAAGACTGCTGGTTTCTAAAAACGAAAAACAACAACAGTTACACTAATAACAGACACTATAAAAATAAAAACAATTCAACATCACTAGTTTATGAAGAAAATAATTTACATAAAAATGCGGAACCTGAAGAAAGAAAAGACACAGTAAATGAAAACAGTGTCGCTTTACTAACCGAAGAGTCCGAAAATAAAGGCACTTTTAGAGTGGACAGAAGCAGTTCCAGTCACATAGTAAATTCAAAAGAATTTTTTAGCAAAATTACAAATAATAATGAAACAAACGTCACAGTCGCTAATGGTAATAAACTGATTTCATATGGATCTGGAGAGGTAATAATTCATACCGAAAATAAAAACAAACAAGTTATATTGCGTGACGTACTATACGTTCCTGACATAGAAACTAACCTGCTGTCAGTGAGTAGGGCAACTAAAAACGGTTGCAAAGTTAAATCTGAAAAAGATAAATGTGATATAATTCACGAAGGCAACGTTATACTTCAAGGTAAACTTAAAAACAATCTGTACGAAATACATGTTAGTAAAGATGAAAATCACAAGCACTATGCAAATGTCACCTACAACTGCTCAAACGCAAATTGCATAGATTTGTGGCATAGGCGAATGGGGCATAGGAGCTACGAAACAATAAAGTCCATGTTATCAAAGGACTTAGTTGAGGGAATTAAAATCAACAACTGCAAACATAACGCTAAATGTGAGGTATGCATCAAGTCAAAAATCAGCGAGACCCCATTTCCTAAATCAGGTGCATATAGAGCTACAAAAAGGCTCGAGTTAGTCCATACTGATGTATGCGGCCCTATAAATACACCCACAATTGGGGGGAAAATACTTCGTCACTTTTATCGATGATTATACACGATTTTGTGTAATTTATTTAATGGCAAAGTGAGGCTTCAGAAAAATTGAAAGAATACGTCTCAATGGTGAAAAACAAATTCGGAAAAATGCCTACTGAGATCAGATCGGACAACGGTGGTGAATATACGGGGAACGAAATAGAAAAATATCTAAAAGAAAATCAGATTCATCATCAACTTACCGTACCATTTAACCCAAGCCAAAACGGCGTCGCAGAGCGTAAGAATAGGTCCCTACTTGATATGGTTAGAAGTATGCTAAATGAAGCAAATCTCCCGCAAAAATTATGGAGGGAAGCCATATGTACCGCGAATCACTTACAGAACCGGCTACCTTCAAAATCGGTAAGCACCACACCCTATGAATTATGGATGAATAGGGGACCAAATTTGAAATATCTCAAAGTTTTTGACTGTACTGCATACGCCTACATACACAAATCAAAGAGAGGAAAATTAGATAATAGAGCGGAAAAAGGCTCCTTTGTCGGATACGACAGTCGCTCTAAGGCGTACAGAATCTATACAAGTGACGGAAGAGTAATATTGGCCAGAAGTGTAAAATTTATAGAAAATAAAAATAATTCGGATACTAACGAAAATCTAAATAGAAGAGAATTAACCTCGGAAACAAACAAACAAACACAACAGAAAGACACGAATGAAATGGAAATAGATCTGACACCAACACAAAATGAACTAAGTCCACCACCCGCGTCACAACAACAAATTCCATAAGTGAGAAGATCAGAGAAAACCAATAGAGGTGTGCCGCCGGACAGGTTTGCTTATGCAGTCCGGCACGATCCAGTATATGTACCTAACAGTTGGGAAGATATGATGAGTATAGAAAATCCTATAGAAAAACAGAACTGGATAAAAGCGACAGAAGAGGAAATGAATTCCCTTAATGAAAATGAAACCTGGTGTTTAGTTGATCCCCTACAAGGAGCAAGAGTAATTTGGTCGAAATGGACTTTTAAAGCGAAATATGACGAATTCGGAAAAATCAAACGTTACAAAGCGAGATTGGTCGCACAAGGATTTAGACAAAAATACGGAGTAGATTTCGATGAAACTTATGCGCCAGTAGTTTCCCACACAAGTTTAAGAGTCTTCATAACTGCCGCAGCATACCACAATCTCAATATTAGGCAGATTGACATCAAAACTGCATTCTTACATGGTGAATTGGAAGAAAATGTCTATGTATCACAACCTAAGGGGTATATAAAAACTACAGAACCCAATAAGGTTTGTAAGTTAAAAAAAGCGCTACATGGACTAAAACAAGCTGCAAGAGCATGGTATTCAAACATTAGCGAAAAACTAAATGAATTAAAATTTAAACAGAGCAATGCTGACAATTGTTTATTTATAAGAAAAGAAGGGGAAAACACGGTTTATATAGCAGTCTACGTAGATGATATTCTCATCGCAGGAAAAGATGAAAATATAAATGAGATATTAGATAAACTAAAATCTAAGTACGCACTTGAAGATTTAGGTCAAATTTCCAATTACCTCGGGATAAAAATACAAAAGACTCACAACGGCTTTAAACTAAAACAAACAGCAAAAATAATAGAAATTGCAAAAAAAATTCAATTTAGAAGATTCTAAGCCATATGGCACTCCAATGGAAACAGGCTTTCAACGATTAGACAATGAAGAAACACAAATGCCAAACAACACTAAGTACCGACAAGCAATAGGTGCGCTGTTATATGTTGCTACAATAAGTAGACCTAATATTTTAGTAGGTATAAACATTTTGAGCAGAAAAAAACGAAACGCCGTCTGAAAGAGATTGGAAAGGTGTTAAAAGATTAATAAGATATCTCTATTCAACAAAAGACTTAAATTTAGTAATTAGCACAGAAGAACCACCCATCCTAGAAGTATATACTGATGCAGATTGGGGTGGAGATCTAAAAACAAGAAGATCGATAACAGGCAATTTATTCCTTTTAGGAAAGAATCCAATACAGTGGATAACAAAAAGACAAACGTGTGTTGCACAATCATCTGCAGAGGCAGAGTTCGTTGCAGCGGCGAGCGCAACACAAGAATTAATATAGCTGCTAAAACTATTAGAAGATCTCGATATACCGCAAAGATTGCCTATAGTAATTTATGAAGATAATAAATCTTGCATAAAAATGATAGAATCCGAAAAGTTTTCTAATAAATCGAAGCATATTGACATCAAATATAATGTGATTAAACAGCTGAAAGAAGATAAAATTATTGAATTGCGTTATTGCCCAAGCAAGTCAATGACGGCTGACATACTTACAAAACCAGAGCCCAAGCCTGAATTTCTAAATAATAGAAACACACTGAAATTACAGAATAATCCTCGTTAGGAGATTAAGGGGGAATTGTTGACAGATATATTGTGAAATATAATCTCCAAACAAGGACATTAATAATCAAGCGAAATAAATTGTTTTTCATGTGTCAAATGTGATTTACAAAAGTAATTATCGAAAGTGTTTATGATCTGAAAGAAGGAAGTGAGGTTGAAAAGTGATTGCACAATTGTAAACAGATATTTTATTATAAACATTTTTGCAATACTCAAGAACTATAAAACATTTATTAACTCTAATTTTAAATTACCGTAAATATAAATATTGATACAAATTATTTGTTATGCTGTTTTATGGGATTAATTTCCTGTTTCTTTGTTGTTAATAATATTTTATTCATGTATTTTTTTCTCTACTTCCAGTTGTTACTCAAACTCTCAAAACTGAGAGATGTATGCCTTAAAGCTCTTATTAAATGTAATTTTACTTTTCTATTCATAAGTTTCGGCACTAATTTAACTTCACAAGACACTCAAAATATGCGTCTTTTTAAACAACATGAAGTTCAGACCATCAGTCACATATACGGAATAAATAAGAAATACAGGGGCAAGATATAGATTTATTTACTCTATCCGGAGGATAAATACCAGATGTCAAAAAGGATATACATAAATATAAGGTAAGCCCAATTTATCTTACCTATGCTTTTTATATTGAGAAATAGATAATTAATTTTGAGGATAAAGATCGAACATCACGCGAATTTTTTGATAGCAAAGACTAAATATTGCTAACAAAATATTAATGTATTTTTCTGGTTTATGTAATGAATTTCGTAATAAATTCTCGGTTGTAAATTTGCATAACAAATAGCAACCTGATGCTTTAGCCAGAAGGAAAAAATTATTAACTTCCATTTATTGGCAGTAATTTCGTAAAACTTTCAACACAATTTTTCGATACAAAACCTTTGTGCATGAAAATTAATTTCTTGGCAAAAGTTTTTAATTTGAAATCTTAAAAGAGGTTGTAGAATCCTTTGTACAAGATAATGAACTTCGAGGCCCGAAATTGAGAAATATGAATATTAAAATCTGTTAAGTTAAAACATTTATGATTAAAAATGCTTAAACATTTCTCTTCATCAACCGAAAATGCAACTCTATAATTCCGAGTGTATTAAAGTAAAAAAATTATTTAAAATTTAAATATATATTTTTATGAAAATGGTTTGAAGTTTAAGAAAGGAAATTAATATTCACAAAAAGTTTGTGAAGTAAGATTGTTTAAAAGGTAATCACTACTGTTTTTTAATACCGGGACATTCTAAATATACTTATTATTAATCATTTATGAGGCAGTCTCACATAATTTTGACTTTTGCGCGCCTGAATGATAATTTTCATTTTAGCACATATTGTTGATTTTTTTTCTTATATTAGAAAACATGCCACTGCATGATTCTATAACAATATTAACGACTTAAATAAGTTTTGTGCGATGTTGGGGGTAAAAATGTAGCATGAAATTCCTTACCGTCACCTGCTCCTGATGCTGATATTTAAGTTTGGAGCTGTCTGGATAAAGTTGTTTAAAGAAAAATAATTCTACTTAATTTTTTAACGAAACTGGAGTAACTATTGTCTTATATAAATACGTAGCAAAAATTAAGATGCACACACTTTTACCGTTATTATTATTTTTTAACTCTGTTCCTCGATTTAAAATTCTTTATCGTCCCTCTCCCTAAAATAACGCAGAAAATCATTCCACATGTAGCCATAGAATTTTTTCAACTTTTTTTTTCTCATGCAGAAGTATGCTTGAGAAAAAATGGCTCTAATTATTTCACAGGAAATTTACTTCAGAATTAAAATCAGCATTTAAATATCAATTTCAATAATTGTGGCTTTATTGGTAGTCTTACCGTCCCCAAGATTTATTACTGCACTTTTAGGGGTAAATTAAATATGTGGCTAATATGAGGGTTATGGTTACACAAATACACACAACCATTGAACAGGACCCAAATAGATATTTGCTACAGTGACAGACCATTTTGAACATTTTCTGTTCCATAAGTAATCGCAAACATTATTTTATTATTAAAATTATTATTAGCCCCTAATTCTCATCCCGACAAAATCTTCACTGAGAAATATGAAGCTAAACATCCTAGAAGTACAAAAAATAATTCGACAAGAATTTCAGTAGGTATTTGACACAACATATGAAATCGAAAGGGCCTGGTTACTTACACTTAAATTTTGGACATATATGTATATATAGATAGATATTATATGTACATAGCAATCCGCCCATTTATTAAATCGAGTCTTTTAATTTCAAACTACAAAAGCAACGAAAAGCCATTGGGGAAAAAAAGTGAAATAATTCATCAATTTGGAAAATCAATAATAATAATAATAATAATAATAATAATAATAAAATTTAAGAGCAGTTTGTAATCATCAAACGTTATTTTATTATTTACTAGCAGGCTATGCCCGCTACGCTGGTCTGCTTATCCAAATGAATCTTGAATTAAACAAAATGTATCATTGAATTTGACATTTTGATTTAAAGCAATATGGAACCTTACCTGGAATGTCCTTTCGCACTGCTGAAAACGATAAGAACGCCAATGTGCTATTATATTTTCTAATGTGTTGACAAATTTTCAGCTATTAAGGTCTTAACCCTTTAATTGATCAATAACAGTAGTTTGGTAAAGAAAGATAGTACAATACGCAATACAATAAAACAAACCCTGAAAAATTATATAACTGCTTGTAATAATGCAAACAAACAAACGGACAAATTCCATCCAGTAAAACGTTTTTTAAAGGTTGATCTTTCATAAGGGGTCCATCTGATTATAGAACTTTCCCCCATAATTCTGTAACTAAGCAACGTAGAATGATACGCAATAAACTAAAACCTCCGCAAACATTGTCTTATCAACAAAGAAAGTATTATCAATATCCGCCATCTAGAACTTTTTGAAAAGTCTAATCTTTCATAATCGGTTTCATATGATTCTGGAACTTTCCGCCATTACTTTATGACTAAGCAACGTAGAACAATATGCAAAATACTAAAACCATGTCTGAATAGATTTCTAACTAAAATGAAATTCCTATCAATATCCGTTCTGTAGAACTTTAAAAAATGTTAAACTTTCATAATCGGGTTCAACTGATTATAGAACTTTCCACCACACCTCTATTATTAAGCAATGCAGAAGGGTATAGTATATATACTAAAACTCTGCATGAAAAATTATTTAACTAACAGTGAAAATTCAATCGTAATCAATTCGGCTGAATCTTTTAAAAAGGTTAATCTTTCATGATCGGGTTCGTCTGATTATATAACTTTAAAACATAATTGTATGTATAAGCAACGTAGAACGATATTTTATATACTAAAATCTTCCCTGGAAAATTATCTAACTATCTTTATGATCAGAATCCATTCAGGTGAGCTCAAGATATATGCAACCGGGACGAATTTCCCATTTCCATTTTATTCTAGTATATATAGTAGAAGCAGAAGTAGATAGATAGATAGATAAGAATACTGATTATTAAAATTTATGAAACTGCAAGTTATTTCTCGTTGTCTCTGCTGAATAATTTTAAAGACTTTTCAATCGGCGAGTATTGAGATTTACTATTATGTCTACAACAAATGTATTTCATTTAGTACCAAAACATTGTCGTTAAAATGAGCCAATTTGCTGTGGGTTCCTATATTATAAAATATTTTTTTTTTCAAAATCGCCAACTACGCGCATGACATTTTAAGTGTCTCTTGGCACTGCAGTAAACATTTCCATGTTTTATTCAGCGAAAAATGAAGTTATAACTTAATTTTACTTGATAATAAAAAATACTTCCAACTTCAAAAAATAGTAAATTAAAATTTTTTGCAGTGTTACTAATAAATAATAATTAATGCCAAAAGAAATTCGCGTTCAATAAATATCAATCCCCAAAGTTTGGCATCGTTTGCAATAAAATTTGGTACTTTTCTTCTCCACTACAGGCGCCTTGGCGTTTTTTTAAAAGCTTGGCGCTATTCGGGCATCAGAAAGTGAGATTTATTGCCAATTGATATAAACAGTTAAGAAAACAAACTTGATGAAATGTTTTGTTTGTTTATATATGTATATTATAAATGTTTTTTATATACAAATTACTTCTGTTTCTAATTAAAATTAGATAAATTGCATCTTTATGTTAAATAAATTGTATAAACAGGGAAAAATGCTTGTTTATATGAAATGAAACAGTGAATAGGTTGCCAGAAAATGTTTCCAAATTTTCTCTCCGCCAAGGCTATTTTCTCTGTTTCGCCAAGATCCCCATACTGTAAATTACCAAAAAATTTTGCACATTTAGGATTGAAATAAATGGCGCAATAGCATACAATTTGGTATGGTGTTGGTATAACGTAAAAATAGGAAAATGTCGCCAAAAAGTTTTCTTTCAAATCACGCCAATTCTGTGTTAATTCGGTTATAGAATAGCTCCGCTTTAAAAACACAGAATCAGTTTAAACCTTTTCCTAAATTAATTATGCGCCAAACCACGCCAGGTAACATACGCCAATTGTCAGTAGACTCAATTATGTAACTTATCGGTACCAAATATGCCAATTGTCTATGGATTCGGTAACGTAATTTATCTCCTTAATTTATGCATACTTTACAAACTACATCTACTTTCCAATTTTCCTGATTTTAAGATCAATGGGTACTGTTAGATGTTAATAAGCTTGGCGCAATTCGGGCTTAAGATAGTGAGATTTGTGTCCAAATTATATGAACAGCTATAAAAACAAATAAAATGAACTTTAAGCTTTTTAAAATATGTATTGATATATATATTCCCATATAAATTTTTATTTCTGAATATTAATATTTTTGTTATTTATATACAATTTACTTCTGTTTTTATATAAAAAAGAGATAAATGTATTCTTTATAGTAAATAAATTATCTAATTACTGAACAGAAAATATGGATGAAAACTTTCCTTGTCCATTTTTTCAAGCTCGCAGCTATATTGGAAAATTACAGAATTTAACCCATTGCTCTATGATTAAACTGTGTTGAACAATATATTATATACTAAAACTATCTCTGAAAAATTGTCAAACTAATAATTCAAATTCTATCAAAAACCGTTTATTTTAATTTTTAAAAAGGCTATTGTGATAATTGCGTACACCAGACTACAGAATTTCCCCAAAAACGGTATGGCTGAACAATATAGAAGGGCATGTTGTATACTAAAAGCGCCCCTGGAAAATTATCTAATTAACACTCCAAGTTCCATCGAAATAAATTGGGCAGAATCATTTAAAGAGGCTAATTTTCCATTATCAGGTTCATCTCATTAAAGGTCTTTAAACCATAATTCAATACCAAGAAACGTAGAACGACGTGTTATGTATTAAACAATTCCCCGAAAAATTACCTATCTAACAGTGTACGTTCAGCAGAACTCGAGTTATAAGCAGCGGGAATGAAATTTCCATTTGAATTATATATATATATATATATATATGTATATATATATATATATAAGTAGAATTGGGTATTTCCAGAAAATGCTGTCGTTTATTGAGAAATAAACAATATTGTGAACGTCGCTCAAATCGATGGCACGCTCATGCATTTTTGGCTTAAAATTAAATCGTTTGGCGATAATATAAATCGCAAAAAACATACAATATGTAACTCACAAGTATCGTCATTTTTATAATTACATCTGCTAGTTTCTTCTGTATGTCACATGATGGTCGAGTTAAATAAAAATAAAAAGTAAATTTAAAAGAAATAAGAAATCAAAAACAAAAACAAAATTGTCACTCAGATATTATTTTATAAAATTTTCTGATGCATTTTATTTAACCGGACGCAAGAGATAAATTGCCAAATATAGTTTAAAACTGCAATCTTTCATATTGAATAAATTTTTAAGCATTACGAACATTCTCTTTCATGTTTAAATTCGATATTTTCGTTTTCCAATATTACCACTCGTCCATTTTTCTTTTTTCATTTTCTCTCTTCTTTTCTTTTTTTTTCCTTTTAAATAAAATTAGTAACAGTTTTTTTCCGCGATGTACAGCCATTTCAATTCATTTATCAAAAAATTCATCGCCAATAAAATAATGGTAACCCTTTCGCCCAAAATAACAGAACTTTCCGTCATAATTCTATAACTAACCTACGTAGAACGATGTGTTATAGCTTAAAACCTTCCCTGAAACAATACCTATCTAACAGTATAAGTTCCGTCAAAATCCATGCAGTAGAATTCGAAATCTAGGCGTTCGGAACGAAATTTTCGTTTGGATTTTATATATATAATAGAATAGATAGAATAGATAGAATAGGTAATAGATTATGTGTTATGAACTATCTCAAAATTTAAAACAGATCGCATTGTTAGATTTCCTAATTTTAACAATATCGCGTTATGTTAGTTCCACAATGCACCACCAGGGAGCGCACTCTATTCTTAACGAAAGCGTATCTGAACGAAACTCCTTCATGCAACCTTTCCGTAGATGCATGAATCGGGAGGGTGGCGGTCTTAACGAATAATGTAAGATAATTGCTGAAATTACTACGAAAAATATGTTAAAGGGGCCCTACGTGGGCCCCTAATAGAGTTAGAGGAAATCGGAAGACGGCAAAATAATCGCGGGGAAAAGTTTGCTTGGGTGCTTCGGAGCTACTTTTGGCGCGAGATCTAAGCTCTACGACCAATAGGAGCCCAGATATTTAAGGAAATATGAAGTTACAAAGTTCAATATAAAATAATTTTCCGTAATAATTCTATAACTAATCTAGGTAGAATGATGTGTTATAGCTTAAAACCTTCCCTGAAACGATACCTATCTAACGGTATAAGTTCCGTCAAAATCCATGCGGTAGAACTCGAAATCTCGGCGTTCGGAACGAAATTTCCGTTTGGATTATATATATATAATAGATTCGTTTATTTTGGCGAAATTATCATTGAGCATGTGTCGTAAAATGGATGTATTGGTCATGCATTAAAATATCAGGAAAAGATCTATGATATTATGTTGCGCGACTATTCATATGTTAGCAATTAAACTTTATAATATAAGAGCTTTATAAATGTTAAAATCGAATCCATAGAACAATCACAAGATAAATATTAATTTCTCAGTTAACTTAAAATAAAATCGAGTTTGGAATAAAATTAATGAAATTTCCTAGATTAATATTGTTTTAAACGATTTTATTGTTTTACATATCATTTCTAATAATTAAATAACATTTAACATTAAATCGGTTGTTCTTATATCTTTTATAAACTATTTATAATTCTTAACGTAGGAAGAATATTATAATTATTGTTTCAGAAAATCTTCTAAAGTAAAATTTAATAATCAAATTATTATGATTTTTATTATATCTTGTCGGATTTTGTTTCAAATCTCTAGAAATAGTTCATTCGTTTCAAACGAATTTCTCAATAACATACCATGGAATTGTATTACACAATAAAACATTATAGTATTGTTGTATAAAATTGGTGCTCCTATGGGATCCCCTATTTCAGGATATTTAGCCAAATTAAAACTTAGACCCTTAGAAACAGAGATTACTGAAGAATTTGAAATCCATCCATCAGTTTGGATAAGATATGTAGATGACATTTTCATAATTTGGGATCATGATTTGCGATCTTTAAATAATTTCCTGTTAAAACGTAATGAGTTGGATCCAAAATTAAAGTTTACGTTAGAGATTGAGAAAGAGGGTATTTTACCCTTTCTTTATATTAAATTAATAAAGAATAGTTATGGAAATAAATTGGAGCGTACTGTTTATAGAAAGCAATGCAGATCTAACAACACAATTCCTTTTGATTGTAACTCACCATTTTCATATAAAGTTGCAGCCTACAAGTTTTACGTTAAACGTGCCTTCGACGTTTGTACGGATATATACCTAGAAAACGATTTTAGTTTAATAAAACAGATTGCTCTTGAGAATGGTTTCCCTCCTCAATACATTAATAGATTAGTTAATCAAGCAAAGCAACCAAGACAGAAGAATGAATAAAGTTTGAGCAAGTCTATTTATTGCACATTTGATTATATTCCACAGCTTTATGAGAGATTTATATATGCATTACTAAAATATAATATTAATTTAATAGCTAAACCTCGAACAAAAATGAAATAATAGGTTCGCAGTAAAATTCGTTCTATTCCAGATTATGAAAAGCCGGAGTTTACATAATCCCATTCAACACAGAACACCATGAGAGTTTATCTTATATTGGTATGGCATCTCGAAAATTTAATGAAAGACTAAAAGAGCACTTTTCTGATATCATATTTAACAAACCAAGTACAGCTTTATACAGATTGCATTAAAATGAAAATATTAAGATAAACTTCGAAAAAGCCAAAATGATCATTTCAACATCTAACCATTACTATTCAATAATCCCTGAATCCATTAAAATTTTACTTAGGGGTGATACTGTTTGTAACAATGCCTTTTGTTATAACATTCCCGCGATTTGGTATAATATCCTAAATATTTCAAGAACTCCTGAAAATATGAACTGATCTTTTCAGCCCTCTGCAGAGAAGTGGACTGAACTCCGCTTGCGCATGCGTAGTATTTTGTTTTTGTTTTAAAATTTGTTTTCAATCAGTCACCTTTTACATTTGAAAATGAACGCGTGTGTGTTTGAAAGATCTCAGGGTTGTATAAAATAAAATTTTTATATGTTTGTTTCACCTTTAAAGTAGTTATAAGTTTGTTGTAAAGTTTATATTACTGACACTAGTTTTTTAATACAGTGTTTTGAATCTATTGTATAAAATTTCTAATTCGTTTTTGTTGTTGATTATATTCAGCTTAATGTGACTATACGACAAAATGTATATTATGAAATAATATTAATAATTAGTCCTTTTATTTAACTCAACTTTGTTTTTTCTTTATATAAATATGGAATTTTGTAAGAAATGTTAAACTTGCTTCATGATATGTTAGGATTATAAAAAATACTTAGAAACATATATTTCCGATGACAATACATCATTTTATTATGTTTAGAATTTTATTATCAATATAATTTAATTTTAATGGATTGTTCCGTTAGTTCGCCAAAGGGGATTGAATTGCCTAGTATTTCATGTGGCTACAATTTAATAAGAGTTCAAACAACCGTGTATTTAATTTACGGCAAACCACACTCACCAAATATTCCAACGTACTCTAAATGCAGCAATATAACATTTTAAATATTAAAAAGTTCAAAATTAAATACAAATAAAAAATAAAGCGTATCATAATTAAAAATTCATAATATTATGAATTAACAGTTTAACATTAATTGAAACGTGACTGTAGATCAAAATACTTTTTAACAAGCTCTCCAGTATTCTACCAAGCTTTAAAAAATCACTGAATTTTCCATAATCGAACAAGCAAAACCATTGTATTGCAACTGATTTTTCAGTGAAAAAATATAATATTGCAGTCATTAAGCTAAGCGGGATTTTTGAGATAAAAAATGAATTTAGAAAGAAACCTTTTTTAATGCATATTAAAATATTTAAATTGTACTCATTGAAAACGAATTTACATATTTCTATCGCTTCAGGTTAACTAAAGCAAAAACTAATATTTTAATTTGAGATATCGTAAAAAACTTGTAGTAAAATATTTCAATATATCATTACGTCAAATGAATGCGTTGCTCACATTGTTTTGAGAAGGAAGATAATGGATCTTTTCGGAATGTTGCCAGTTAGTTTCTGAAAGCTGTAAAATTTCATGTTATAAAGAAATTGTAAGAAAACCCGGTTTCATTTATGCTTTTTCGGTCAGAATATAATGGCCTTAATCGTTACGAAAAATGCTCAGAGGAAAGTTAAACATGAAAATAAAAATAAATGGAACAAAAAGTTATCTGAAATAGTCACATTAATCAAGAAAATTGTAATAGGTTTTTTACTTTGCTACTATTTTATTGAAATTCTTTATTTTACGTTATTACATGTTGTTTTGTTTTTGGTGCATTTTGTTCCCTTTACAAATTTGTTATGAATGTTCAAATAGAAATAAACACAATTTCGCTATATTACGCTGTATAATGCTAATTTTTGAACAAAGAAATTTATCAAAAATTAAAGGTCTTACACACCGGTTATACATTAAAAATAAAAAATAAAGACGATTGTAAAAACTAAATTTTCTAATTTAATGAATGCGCGATTTATATTTAAAAAAATGCTATTGGGTTACACGAAAAGAAGTAGTTAAAGTAATTGTGAAACTTTTAAGAAAACAATGTAACGTAATTCCAATGTTTCACATCATAAACCTATCATAACCATTATAAATTAAGAAAATAATCTAACGTATTATCAATGTTTCAATTTATGAACCTATAAACGCATTCATTGCAGACATTGAACACACAATAGCTTTTATTAACAAAAAGGTGTAAAACGCATTCCTTAATTCTAGCGACATTCACATTCTATTTTTCTAGAACGAAGAATGCTACAAAAGAATGAAAAGAATTCGTGCGTTGTCAAAAGTAATTTTGTACTTTCTATACAAAATCCGCATATGTATTATCGTATAAAACAGAATGTTAAAAAATTCTCTTCTAATCTATGCCACATTTTTTTTTTTTTTTTTTTTTTTTTTTTTAAGGTACATTGAGATACAAAGAAAGGGAAAATTGATTCTAGAGGGATTTGGAGTTTTAAAGCTTTTGACAAATGTTAATAATAATAATAATAAACAGAAGCTTTTAAGTTGAATCCATAAATGAAAACGTCAATGTGTTCGTGACACAATATATTAAAATTGTCTGCTTTAGCGTTAGTACAGTTTTTGGAATTTAAAATAACGAAATTATTTGATTTGTTTAAATTTCTACTGCAGTAAGTCTGTAAAAAAGGAAGAAAAAGAAGTTCTTAAAATTTAGAACGCATAGCATTTAATGTTTCTTCACACAAAACTTTAAATAATTTTTCTGAGTAAATAGATAAATTCATAAACAATTCGATTTAATCAATGCTCATTCTAAGCAATATTTAGTATTTACAATGTAATATTTAATGTTTTTTAAATCCAAG
Source organism: Maratus speciosus (assembly GCA_963932465.1). Lineage (NCBI taxonomy): Eukaryota > Metazoa > Arthropoda > Arachnida > Araneae > Salticidae > Maratus > Maratus speciosus. Next base: position 296,376,086 of record OZ010799.1, read on the forward strand.
TTATATTTCTAGGAAAGAATACTGCAGAAACCAAAATTCTTTCATTACTGTCAGAGATAATTTAGCACTTTAAATGCAAAAATCACATAGATATTATACTGTACAATACAATGTTATAGAACTTTTTCTAATTAATATAGCACATTCTTACTTTCAGTTTGGATAATATATTAATATGAACAAAAGAAATTATAGTATTAATTTGAAGAAATTTCAGTTTGATAATTCTGATACATTTTATTAAACGTAAAAAATACAGCAGCTTTTGATAAGATTCTAAGAAAGAAAAACAAAATTTTTTCGTGAATGCATATATTAAAATACGCCTGCGTTACCTTTGTTGTAAGTTTCGGAATGTGAAATGTAATATGTTAAGAAAATAATTTGCGTATTTGTTTAAATGTATTTTCAATAAGTGTGGAAGAAACACATTTGAAATGGAAAGGTCTGAAATGTCAAAGAAAATAAACTAATACATTTAGAATGAATTAGGTTTTAGAAATTAAATATAAGTCTTCTTTTAAAAATTAAACTGACTCTTTGTTATTCAATAATAATTATTAGTATGAAACTGTGATTAAAATTATTATTGGAAGATTTTTTATAAAATTCTTTTGAATATTTCTTTTTTATGCAGATATACAAATTTATAAAACGACTATTACTTCGTTTATAAAAAAATATATGTATATATATATATATGTAATGATTTAACGCTACTCCCGTTGTTTTTCCTCTGTTTCGGTGTAGATCGTGCCGATGGGTGCCGGGGCGCGGACAACAGACAAGTCCGTGCGGACGTAGGATTGCTCACTTTGAGTTTCTAGCATAGTTCTGTAGTCGCAGGCCGTTGGTGTTGATCCGGGAGCTAATAAAAGTCAATTTAAGTGAGTAGCTGTTTAAATGAAGACACCGTGTTTTTGGGGACCTGATTTATTGATCTTCTGTGCATCCTTTTGAGAGAAATCAGGCCCCTTTGACATGAGAGCTGCAACTTTACTTATTGATGGACATTCGAATCGGGAGTTAAGTGTATCGCAAAGCGATACCTAGAGAGCGAGGTTGTGTGGACCTAAGGCATTACTTAGATGGTCAAAAAGCCCTTTCTTGTCGCCCGTGCAGCGGTATAAGTACGAGGTATTTGGCATTATTCCTGCTAGGGGGCGTTGAAGTCAAAGGAGGTGTATTTAAAATATAATTGGTTGTTAGCTGAATGATTGATTGCCGGGGCTTGGGCGCTGGCTCAACTTTGGCAAACGGATCGCCGCAAGACTTACAAATTGCACTTACTCACCAAAAGTATTCTTATGAAATGGGCCAAAATGATCTTTGAAAGTTATAAGATGCGATGCGGGAAAACTAATTTAACAGGGGCAGATGCATCCAATCACTTGAGACACAATTACTAAAGCATTTAAAAAGTTTTAATTTTAATTTCTACATTTAAATTTCTGTTTTTTAAAACGGGGATTTCAAATTTTAAAAAGGCTAAAAAGTGGATTTTAAAAAGGGCTTAGCTTATATCCTTTCATATATTTAAAACATACTCCTGCAATGTCATGTTTTTTCGTCTATGCAGAGTGTTGCAATATCGAGGGTCTACCATATCTTGCATTTATTCATTAAATGGAAAATTTTTAAGGAAACAATTTAACATATTCCGAATGGTTCAAAGTATAAGACTTTCATTCATTGCAGACCTTGGGCAGACAATACCTTTTAAAAACAAATACTGCAAACGCATTCATTAATTAGAGTTACATTAAGTTTGCTACAAATTAATGAGGAAAATTCCTTCAGTGCCAGAAATCATTTTGCCCTTTCTATGCAAAATTCGCAGATATATTATTTTTAGAACAGAATGATAAAATTTCTCTTCGATCCACGCCACATTTTCTTTTCTTATCTTTTTTTTTTTTTTTTTTTTTTTTTTTTTTTTTTAGTACAATAACTTAAAAAGAACGAATAAAACCTCTAGCGGAATTTGGGGTTTCAATGCATATGAAAAATGTATATAAGGATAAGAAAGCACAGAGGCTTTTATGTTGAACCTATAAATCAAAAATTTAATTTCTTCGTGACAGTATATTAAAATTGTCTGCTTTAGCGCTGTTAGAATCTTTGGAATTTAAAATGTAACATATTAATGAAGGAATAGTTTTATTTGGTTAAATTTCTACTGAAGTAAACCTTTGAAGAAAAAAAAAGAGTATAAATGTTGTTAAAACTGAAGTCCCACGGAATATAATGGAAATGGCAGCTAGTTTAAATTAATTTCCCCCAGCAAATAGCTAAAATCCTAAATAATTCATTTTAGTCAGCGCATAATCCGCATTTTTAATGCAAGAAAATTGATAAAAAATTGCTTCTGGGTGTTATACGCCAGTTATGAAATTAAAAACATTAAAAGTTAAAAAAATATATAATAATAAAAAATAAGTTTCCAAATTTAATGAATGTGCAATTTATATATTAAAAAAATAGTTTTAGTATTAAATTACAAAGAAAAAACAAATTTAGAGGGATATGGAATTGCAATGATTATGACAAATACGAATCAGGGTAAAGAAGCAAAAACCTTTTGAGTTGAATCTATAAATCAAAAAGTTAATTTTTTCTTGACTTATATTAAATTGTCTGCCTTTGCGGTATTACACTACAAATTCTGGATTTTATAATGTTACATATTAATAACAAAACTTTTTGATTTGTTCAAATTTCTATGCAGTAAGGATTGAAGAAAGAGAAAGGAAGTTCTTAAAATTTAGGTCACAATATTTAATATAACTGGACAGTAAGTTTAAATTAATTTATACCAGCTGATAGAAAAAGTCATAAGTAATTAACTTTAATCATTGCACATTCTAAGGAAAATTTAGCAGTTACTACAGAATACTTAATACGGAACAGTGGGAAATGAAAATAATTGCGGCGCTGTAAGAGATATATGAGAACTTTATGTATTCAATTTAATTGTACAAATAGTATGCAAGTTCCAACACTGTTAAAAATATCCCTGTAAAATTACGGGCAGAGGCCGACAGCAGAGATTCCAGTCATACCCCGTAAAAAAAAATAAAAAATCTATGTCCATCATTTTGTTCAGTCCATAATTTTAGGGATATAATGCACTTTAAAACACAATAACACTTTACTTATTGTTCCGTAGCATTTAGCACGTTAGATAATCATCATAAAATCGGTTTTTATATGTTACGGTCGGGGTTAAGTCATATTATTTTTCGAAACATGACTAAAATCAAGGGTTACACCCTAGCGGAGGAAAATGTATGTGGTTGTACCATATTTTGGCTAACAGATTCTCTAGAACTGTTAGAATATGTGGATTGCCCTTAATTTTCAAGTATCTAAAAGATAAGGCCGCATATTTAATGGATCAGACCGTTTTTCATCAAATAAGGCTATTGCCCGTGAAAACTGAAGGACGAAATTTACAGTTTAAACTGAGAGTGAAGTTGAGAGATCACAACGTTGATCATTGCTGCAGAAGAAAGTGGTTTTCATTAAAAAAGGCCCTCATAAAGGTCGATGCTGAACAAGTCGACTTTTTTTAAAGAAGAGAATTGAAGAGCTAAATGGAAGAACAAGTTATGCTACATTTTCTTAAAAAATTATTTTATCTGTTGTACGAAGGCATTATCAAGTATTCTATCACATGGTAAAGCTAAAATACCAAAATTCTATTTAGCCTTGAAGAATTAACACATTATTCATTAATATTTAATATTTTATTATTTAATAATGTAAATAATATTAATATTTTTTAATACTTAAAAATTAAATATGAATAAGTTTTTTTGATAGAGTTCAGCACCAAACCTATTAATATTTTAAACACATCGTATCAAACAGAAAATAAATCATTAAAATTGAAAACAAAAACTTTCACATCAAAGTGTCTAGCCGGATAAGCATAGCGAAATGGCCCCCACGGCCGATGTTTGAAATAACATGTGTGGTAATAAGGCTCACCATGAGAATACAATATAGAGTGATTTTAGCCTCTGACCTTGAACTGTCCTTGAGATAATCGGGGAAGTATGCGCCGGCGCTACTATTTTTGAAATACGTTTTTCTCCAAAAGTACAAAAGTAAAAAAAAGGGAACCAACGCCAATTATTGAAGAATATATTAGTTCGCATTATATATTTCTTTCACATTTTTACAAAAATTTTAACATAGAAAATTAAACAAAAATATTTAAAAAAAAATTATTAATGTAGTAATTTTATATTTACACCAACCAAAAAATTACAGAATAAGACTCAAAGTATGTACTTTTAAGAAAAAAAAAATTCGTTAAAATCGAAGATGCGCTTTTGAGTTATAAAAAAAATAATGTTAGCAACTTGCTAAAATATTCCTAATTTTCCCTGTTTGCATTTGCAGAAATACGCTAATATCAATGCATTGGTGGAGTCGGGACATTTCCACTCGGGCAGGATGCGCAATGCGCCAAAATCAGCGAATGTTTCCATACATAAACAGTAAAAATTTAGAAAAAATAATAAAGAAATTTGCTCCAAAATAACTTTGAACATTGGGTACATTTTAATAAGTATATTTATATGTAAATTAATTCTTATGTACAATAATTATTGAAACTATATACGAATATTTCTGATAATGCTTTAAAATTGTTCCTTACTATGAACTAAACAACCAATTTAAAGGTAACTGTACATTAAGAAAGATTGAAAACTTTTAGTTTTAATTACATTTTATTGCAAAGAATAATCTGTAATTACAAGAAAAATAACCTTTAATTTAGCAAATTAGCAGCCAAACAAAAGTTTTGTATTTATAAAACATAATAGAAAATGATTTAAACCTAAATTTAAGACTGCTAAGAATTAATACAATTATTAAAATGTTTATATGTTTTAAAACAACATGCATTCCAGTTCTCAAAATTATTTTTATTCAAATTATCAATAATTTTAAAGAAACGCTTTGTTGCTCAACAACTAAAACTTTGAATAAAGATAACTTTTAAAACAAAAATGGAAATCGTTTGATATTTTCTTTTTGAATTTTAAATCTGTCAATAAAATTTTCATAGAAGAAACTGGCTGGTCATAAGCAGCATGTTATCAAATTGAATTTTATTACTTCAGAGGATTTGTAAATTAATACTGCCCCATTCTCCCCAAAAGAGCAACATTCTGTGCAATTTAACGAATGCATTATCAGTTCTTTATCATAAAGAGTTAAATTCAGTAAAAGTACAAAGCGAGCGTTGTTTTTTTTTTAATACTATATTTCAAGGATCGGTAGGACTTATAAGGATCGGTAATGCTTTTGTGACGTAAAAGTATTTTATTATAGAGGTGGTGCATTTATAAAAATTCTTTTTTTTTCTATGCTAAATAATATTTAAGCATAGTGTGTTATGTTATTTATAATAAGAATTGTAGTTACTGTATATTTAATTAGCATTTTTGCTAATTTAGCCAATACTACTGGATGCTGAATGATTATTTATTATTTCTTTCATTTTGTAAAATTTATACAATATTTTAAAGTTTTGAAAAGTAATCCTTACATTATTTTTTATAAAAAAAAAGACATTTATTGAATATTTTGTAATTAAAATTAAAAAAAAAATTAATAAATTACTAGACAGATTTCCTATCATAATTTTAAAAAATATATATTTATTAATACACCATATGCAAAGCTACCAATTCTACAGCTCTTTGGATACCAGTATTTTAGTACAGAAAATGTTGCATTATTTCAACAAAGTTTTCTCAAATTTAGAGCGACAACATTTTCTAATATAATAATGATATGGAAAAAGCAGGATACTTGGAATCTCTGCATAGAAATAACATGCTGTGGTCATCAGAAAATTTCCTTCAATATTATTCTAATACATTCATTAAAAGTGCGCTGTTACATAGCAACAATTACTCAGGACGCTGCATTTTGGATTTAAATCGGTATGTTGGGATTCAAATAGACATTTGGACCAACATATGCACATACATACCACCGTATGTATTAATTAATAACGTTATAGGTAAAATTTGGCACATCCGATAGAAAATGAGATACGGCTGTAATGTTCGTCGTAAAAATATGGAATGCAATAACGCCTTCTCACTGGAAAAAAATCTAAATTGAATCAAAATATGTTTTAATAAATATCTTACATATTAAAATTGATGAACTTACATGCCATAGAATTTGAGATATAACTATGGCGGAAATCGTTAAAGGGGCAAAGACCTTCAAACTTTTTTTTTTTTTTTTTTTTTTTTTTTTTACTTTCTTCTATCATTACAAGAACAAAGTATTGGATTCGAGAAAATTTTCGATGGATTTACATGTTTTAAGGGACAGAGAACCCGAAAAACATGTTTTTTACAAAATGTCTGACTGTGAGTCTGTGAGTCTATCTGTCTGTCTATCCGTCCGTCTGTATGTCTATCCGTCTGTCTGTCTGTATGTATGTGACACAAATTTTATGGGCGCTCTATCTCGAGAACTAACCCACGGAATTTAATAAAAAATTATATTCAGTTATTCCCTGATATAAATTCGTGCTGATTTTTTTTGGTGTAAATCGCTCAATAGGTGGCGCTGCTATGCAGCGTTTTTTGCGATTTCCCCAGAAGCTCGATCTCCAGAACTAATGCACGGATTTGCATCGAACTTCAGATTCAATTAGTCCTTGACATGAATTAACTTTTTATGAATTTTGGTGTAAATCGCTCAACAGGTGGCGCTGCTATGCTGCATTTTTGCGATTTCCACAATAGCTCTATCTCAAGAACTAATGCTTTGGTTTTCAACAAACTTCAGAATCATGTATACCTTGATATGAATTAGTGCTTTTTATGTTTTCGGGTAAATCGCTCTACAGGTGGCACTGCTATGCTACATTTTTCAGAATTTCCACTATAGCTCTGTCTTAAGAACTATCGCACGAATTTTCATCAAACTTCAAATTCAGGTACACTTTGATATGAATTGGTGCTAAATTGATGTAATTTCATGTACTATTTAAATGATTTAATTGACGTGATTTATAAAGAAGAAAGTTTTGTGATGGCCACAACTTACTAGTTATTTATTATTTTTATTTCATTTTATATACTATTCAACGATAAACTATATGCTTTATGGCATGCATTTATCAAAAAAAAAAAACATTGGAGAAAAATAAGGAATTTTCTTGGAATATTTTTAAGCGTTATGAAGAAATTTTAAAAATGCTCCATGCGCACTCCATATCGATTAAAGTCCCCAATGTTTTTTATGCAAGTTAGTTTTATATACACAAATACAACTGCGCATCAAATTTTATATATTTGAACATAAAGGAAAAAATATATTTTCTAAATTTTATGAAATTTTCAGCCTTTTTTATCATATTTCTGCAATATATTACATTTAACTTTTCCTATTATAATTAGTTTAAAAAAAAAAACCGATGGACAGTTTTTTTGTATCTGTAAACAAAACTTGCATAAATAATATTAGGGATTTTAATTGATATAGAATGCATATCGGGTATTTTGAAAAGTTCTTCATAACGCTTAAAATATTTAAGAAAATCCGTTATTTTTCTCCAATAACAACAATAGCTTTTGAATCGTTTGGTATAAATATTAAATATTTTGTCTTAAGTTATAACAAAAGATAATTTTTCTAATTTAGATTTTTTGAAATCCTTTTTTTTTTTTTTTTTTTTTTTTTTTTTTTTTTAAGGACTTTGTTATTATTTATACTTATGTGTCTAAGTTCAAGATAAAACAAATCCTTATTATAGTATTTGATATCTTTTGTTTTGCTTGTTATAAATGTTTCAAAATTCCAGTTTATCCGTTTGTGTTTATAATTACTATTTTAAATCATATTTTTTTTTTTAGTCTCCAAAAACTTTAATTTCACTTTCTGTACTTATTTTATTAATGTTATGTTTATCAAATTATCAGAAACAATCTTACTACCAATGATCTGATTTTTCGTCGGAGATATTCAAATTTTATAGGTGCTAGTTTTTTAGGCACATTTATTTTCATTTTTTATACGTATTTTTCAATTTATTTTTATGTGTAATCGATATACACAATTTTATTAATCTATAAAATTTTCCAAGTGTTTGCTTACTATTATCGCAGCAGATCGTATTTTGCTTTTGTCCGTTATACAACAATAAAAAGTATAATCCGCAATTAGATGCTAAAATTAGATATTTTCAATGTCCTCAATGTATGTTATAACACACAGTATATTTTAAATTGCCATATGAAAATATTCTACACAATGAGTTACAATAGTTTAAAATTTTCCATTTATTGCTTTTTCGGAGTCTTTTCTTTTTTTTTATTTCTTATTTTACTTTATAGTGCGAAATTTGTATCTTACATATGTATAACAAAATTTATTGTATAGCAGTGGTATTAAGTAGACATAAAGATAATACTTAGTGTACTTTGTTTTTAAAAGATGTCCCATAATATAAAAAAAGAAAAAAATCAAAGTAAATAAACATTACAGGGAGGCAGTGTAAAAATACAAATACATATCTACAAAAAAGAGAAATAAGATGTTAAAAATTTTCAGTTATTTTGTTTAGAGTGCTGTAAAATTAACAGCAAAAATGCGGAAATAATATAGACTTGCTGTAAAATCTAAAAAAACAAAATGACTGTAAAGTTAACTGAAAAAATGTTGTAAATTTAAAATTTTGCTGTTTACCCATGATAAACAAAATTGCTGTAACTTTACAGCAAAATTTACTTGCACTCATATTGCCAGCATTTTTTGCTGTAAAGTTACAGAGTTTTTTTTTTTTTTTTTTTTTTTTTTTTTTTTTTTTTTTTAACATTGCATGGAAACACAATACCTTTAATCACAATGAAAGTAACATCCGATGGCCACAATACACTTATGACATCATTGATAAAGGGGCTGGAATGAGTCAGCGAATGCCTCTATCGGGATCAACCGAAGCACAGATGTCACACGTCGTCGGATGTCTGGTATGTCTGCGAAACGTGTAACTTTGATGGCTCCCTTGAGGCGAGGGAACAGAAAGATGTATGCAGGCGCTAGATCAGGCGAGTACGTTGGATATGTCCGTCGTCACACTTATTAAAGATCAACCTGAACGTGGTTCGTCATCCAATGTTTTTTTACCCCTCAAAAACGTTTAAATAAGTCGTACAGGCATTTTTTGCTCACCGTGTCTGTTCCATACACCTGGACCAGAATTGGATGCGTTTCTGTGGCGGAGTTTCCCAATTTGTAGCAAAACTTGATGTTTATCCGTTGTTCCATTTCAATATGACGCCAGTTTTCAAACACATACACCGTTCGACTGCGCATGGCAGACTATTCTGTCATGGTTTCTTGTGCTTCTTGCTACGTGCCATCTCTCCATAGGTCTCTACCGGCGCACGCTCAGGGAGCATTTTTAACTCGCGTTTTTTATGAGATATCCATCCATTCACCGCACTTTTTAGACGCACCTTGTGATTTGAAATCCCATATTCGGAACTTAAATAAAATGCGTGTGCATAAAAAATTAATTATTATATTTTTAATTAATTATTTATTTCTTACCAGAGAAGAAATAGAATTATTAAATTTAAAGTATTAAACTTCAAATTTGTGCTTCCACGTAAGTTTTGAATTGCGTTAGCATTTTTTTTTCTAACAAAATTTATTAACACACACAGTAGAAATTTACACTATTAACCAGTACCGTTCCATACTTACAATCTGTAATTTTAAAAGAATATCTTTGTCTATCTGCGTGTAGGGCTGCGTTCTGAAGATACCTCAGCGCGTGCAGCTAAAACATATGGCAGGAAGGTACCGCAATGGCTGAAGTTGTGCAACTCGATATCTGTTTTTCCAAGATTGGTTTATGTTTCTTTTATGTAATCTTTTTGGGTTATTTTTATCCTAAAGAGATAATCAAGAGTTTACTTTAAATTGAAAAATGAGATCTATTGTTACAATTCGTGTACATTTTGACAATGCTCTTGCCCGCCTCGCATTGGCGTCCATGCGACTGACAAACACGTTTGTGTTTATGAAAGTTATTGACTTTTAGGAGGTTTACTTTTAGCGTACGTGGCGATCACATGATATCGTATTTTACTTTTATTTTTATTTTTCTAAGCGCTAACTTATAGTTAGCCAATTCAGACCCTACATTATTTGTAACTACCAAATCAATGTAATTTGTTTCTTTAAATAACAGTTTACATGGAAAATAATGGAAAGAGCGTTACATATTCATATGCGCGAATTGTTACTGCCATGAATAAAATCGAATTGGAAGGAAACCAAAGCGGCTCATTCTGAAAATCTTCTTTTTAAACCCTTCGGGACGGGAGCCTTTTACGAAATTTTTAATCTTTTGTCGCTGTTTTTTAAAAACAGAAATTTGTATCTTCTTGAATCGAGAATATGCGCTGATTAAAGAAGGCAAATTTTTCAGTAAAATTTTACTGGTGAGGAAAAACAAGGATTCTGAGCGCTTAATGCGGCACGTATACGTGTAGCTCTTCCCCAAGGGGTTAATCAGGGTCGAAAGAAAAATACGCCATAATTCAAAGGTCGCTCGATTTGACGCCGGAGGGGGCGGAACCCCTAAATCCAGGTTTGTTTATTTTTATATTCGTTTTGAAAACCAACAGGCGAAGCGCGCGATGATCAGCTAGTTGCTTTTATGTTTACAAGAATATTACAATATTTCGAATTATATGCAAATTACATAATGCTTTTGCTCAAAAATAAAATAAAGTAAAATAAAATACAAAAGAAAAAAGTATTTTCTCTGAAATTTTGTTTTCATGTTAATGACAAAATCGAATAAATGCAAAGCTATACTCCAGCGCTTCTTCTACATTTTATGTATGAGAGTTCTAAATTTTTAAAGACAGCGCATATTAAAGTTTGTATTCCTTAAAATTGATACAACTTTTGAAGCATGAAATATAATACGTTTCACAAGAAAGATTTACTTATCTTTTATTTCTGCTATACCGGGTATTGCGGATAAGGGAACATCTAAAAATTTTTAATTTAAAAATAAAGGAATACTTTTGTTGTAGAAAAAAGAGCTTAGTAAGTTAAATTAAATATATTACAAATAATTATCATACTAATACTTCTCTGTTTAGTTCAATTACAAATGCGATTAAAAATATTTTCAATATAGTTATCAATTATATTTTTGACACATACTGGTAAATTTTCATTAATAATTATGTATTAAGATTTCATTTCCCTTGTAATCACGAATTAATTATATCTTTCTGAAAGTCAATTACAAAAAAATATTTTAGTTGTTTGATATAATTTATACCAAACGGCTTTACAATCATTATTTTTTATAAGAAAAGAGAAAATTTATTTTTTACTTTCTTCTGGATTTACAAGAAGAAAGTATTGGTTTCATGAAAATTTTCGAATTCCAGTTTTCGACGGATTTACACGTTTTATAGGTCAAAGATTCCAAAACACATGTTTTTACAAAATGTCTGTCTGTGAGTCTGTCTGTCTGTGAGTCTGTCTGTCTGTCTGTCTGCATGTGACACAAATTTTGTGGGGGCTTATCTCACGAACTAATGCACGGAATTTAATAAAAATTTATATTCAGGTACTCCCTGATATAGATTGGTGCTGATTAGTTTTTGGTGTAAATCTCCCTGCAGGTGGCGCTGCTATGTAGCATTTTGCAGGATTTCCGCAAAAGCTCTATCGCAAAAACTAATGCACAGATTTTTATAAAACTTCATATTCCGTTAGTCCTTGACACGAATGGATGCTATTTAGGTTTTTGTGTAAATTGCCCAACAGGTGGCGCTGCTATGCTGCATTTTGCAGGATTTACACCATTTTCGCAGTAGCTCTATCTCAAGAACTAATGCGCACATTTTCATCAAACTTCGGATTTAGTTAGTCTTTCATATGAAATGATGATGAATACGTGCTGGTGTAAATCGCCCAATAGGTGGCGCTGCTGTGCTGCATTTTGAACTATTTCCTCAGTAGCTCTATCTCAAGAACTAATGCACGAATTTCCATCAAACTTCAGATTTAAGTATAACTTGATTAATATTCCTGCTGATTATGTGTTGTTGCAAATCGAACAATAGGTGGCGTTTCTATGCTGCATTTGTCATGATTTTCGCAATACCTCTATCTCAAGAATTAATGCACGAATTTTTCTTAAATTCATTTCATCAAAAATTTCATCAAATTCATTTCATCTCAAATCAATTTCAGTTAGACGTTGACATAAGTTGGTGATAATTAGGTTCTGGTGTAAATAACCCAATAGGTGGCAGTGCTATGCTGACTTTTGCTGGATTTACACGATTTCAGTGACAGTCATACCTCGAGAACTAATGCACCGAATTTCATATTTTTAGAAATCTCATGATGAATACAGATTGCCATTTAATTTGGCACTGAGATAGTGAATTTTGAAGTACTGACATGTATGAGATAGAAGAAAGTTTTGTGATGGCCACAACATACTAGATTTTATAAAAGCCACAATACACAAGAAACTTCTGATATTACAATATCTGATTTAGCTGACCGTGATAAACAGTTCGTTACTAATAATATTTAATGAATTATTTAAAATGCTATTTTTTAATTAAAATTTGGAGTTTCGAAATTCAACCATTAACCAACGTATTTTAACGCCATTTGTTAGATTTCAGTATAGTAGAAACTGAAAAGGTCGGGAATGAAATGCAAATTACAGATTCTTAATTTCCCAATAAATAAATCTATACTACTATTATAAATAAATAAAGTGCGTTTGTAGAGGTAATCTCTGGAAGTACTGAAACAATTTCGAAATTAATATTGAAAACTTGATGTTGACATAGGATATATGTTATGCCGGTGCCACTACTACTAGGGAGTTGCAGGAGAAAAGAACGTTATAAAATTGCATTTTTGTGATACTGAAATGGCTGGAAACTTGAAATATGGCATTGTAACTACTTATGTGCTTATGTGTATTTATGTGTAGTTACTTATGTATATGCTCTCTAAGAACCCTTTCTAAAAAAATCCAAATTTAAAATTGTGAAATAAGCGAAAAGCTTTCTAAAATTTCTCCAACTTATGATTTCAATGGAATCTCTGGAAATATCAAAGCGATTTCAAATTAACGGTTGAAAATGGATCGTGACTGTCCGTGCTTCAACATGGAATATATTTTATGTCGGTGCCACTACTACTAGCCGGTTGCAGGAGCAAAGAACTTTTTAAAATTGCGATTTTTGTGATACTGAAGTGGCTGGAAACTTGAAGTTTGGCATCGTAGTTACTTATGAGATGTATATGCTCTCTAAGAACAGTTTCTAAAAAAATTCCACATTTAAAAGGGTGGAATAAGCGAAAGATTTCCTAAAAATGCTCCAAATTACGATTTCAATGAAATTCCTGGAAATATCAAATCGATTTTAAAAGTAAGTGTTGCAAACAGATCGTGACAGCCAGTGCTCCAACATTACACTGTAAAAAAAAAATCTGTGAAGTTACTAAAGTATTTCTAGGAAACGGATTCCTAGAACTTTTCATGTAACGGTAACAACAAAATTTCATGTAACAGACACACTTTTGCGCCGAAAATCAAAAAATCTGTAAGGTTACTAAGAATTTTTTTGGAAACTGGAATTCCGAGAACTTTTCATGTAACTGCAGCCAGGGTTACAAATAAAAGTTTAGTAAGATTACTGAAATTTTAGCAGATTCATTTGTAAAGTTACAGATTTTTGTAGCTTTACAAAAACTAGTTTTGTAGATTTGCAGTTTTTTTCGTACAGTTACAGGTGAAAGTTTAGTAAGCATGTAACTTTACATCTGTAGAACTACAGATTTTTTTTTACAGTGTAGGCTGTTACAAAGCTGTAACAAAGAACGTTTTAAAATAGGATTTTTTGTGATGCTGACGGGGCTAGACACTTGAAATTTGGCATGATAGTTTCTTATAAGATTTAAATAATCACTAAGAAGAGTTGAAAAATTATTCGAATTCTTAAAAAGTTTGAAAATGCACGAGAAGCGTTCTAAAAACTTTCTACATTATGATTTCAATGGGTTCTAAGGAAATACAAATGAGATTCCAAAACTAATGGTAGCAAACAATCTTGATAGTTCCTGCTCTAACATAGGCGATATTTTATGTAGGTGCTACTAGCAAAAAAGGGAGGCCGGTGTTGCAGCAGCCAAAAAAGTTCTAAAATTTAAATTTTTGTGATATTGAAGGGACTAGGAACTTGAAAAATGTCATGGGGAATCCTTATAATATGTAAATACTATCCAAAGAACAATTTCAAACAAATCGAAAGTGAAAAGATTGAAATGAGCGAAAATAGTTCTATAAAATTTCTAACTTTTGATTTTTATAGAACTGTTAAAGAGAGAATCTTATAATTTTGCATGATAGATACTTATAAGATGTAAATCCTCACTTTAAAAAAATAAGAAATTTAAAAGGCAAAATAAGTGAAAAATGTTCTAAACATATTCTAAAATACGTTTTCTGTTGAATCATTAAAGATACAAACTTAAATTTTGTGATAGTAAATACTTATAAAATGAAAATGAAACAGAACAGAAACTAAGAACAGTTTCTAAAAGATTCGAAATTTAAAATGGTAAAATGAAGCATTCTAAAAACCTTCTAAATTACGATTTTTATGTAATCATATGATATACCAAACCGATTTCAAAAGTAATGTTGCCAAATTAAAAGTGATGGCCCCTACTCCAATGTTGGCTATATTTTAAGTTGGTACTATATTTTAAATAAGTAGTTCAAACATTTGGGATTTTAAAAATGCCTTACTTTTGGTTCAGCGAAAATTAGAAGCAAAGTTATATGAACTTTCTGAAACCGGAAGTGACCGTTTAAAGAGCCACAGAATGTTAAACGATACATTTTAATGCACAAATACATAATATATAATATACACATAGCTATATAAGCACCTACAAATATAGTGGAGTTTAAACTTTATACAGAGTTTTTTGTGCTACATCAAAATCTTAATTTACGTTTTCTAGAAAACTGCGTTTTTCATTGTGTACGTTTACGAGAAACATCATTTCTTAAAAAAATTTAAGATATTGAAGTAAAATTTTTTAACAAGGTTCTGCTCCTCTATTGGTTTGTTACGAAGGCAAATATAGCATTGTAAGTCGGTATATATTTATTAATGAGCTATTTTTATTGAAAAATATACATTAAAATAAACTGATGTTTTGTATCCAAAATTTGGTATACACTGTTAAAAATTTTGCAGCATTCTGGCAGGTCATTCGACCGTTTTTTGAAAAAAACGGTATCATAACCATAATTTAACTATATTTTGACCGTAAAATGGTCAATAATATGGTCAGAATAGTGTTAAAATTACGGTTGTGTAACCGTTTTCAGAAAAAAACGGTCAAATGACCTGCCAGAATGCTGCAAATTTTTAACAGTGTATGTTAGTAAATTTAAGTGGCATTGCAAATCTTTTGCTTCATATCACATGTAACTGGTTTGCTAGTATATTGTTGAAAAAAAGTGAATTATATTGAATAGATTTCGTTATAGAATGTTTGGCAACGCAATTCTTTAGTAAAATTTGAATAAACATTTCCTAAATTTGAAAAGTTGATTAAAATTCCATTAAAAAATTATATGAATTCATAATTTTATTCCCTGTTTTAACTAAAAATACATGTGTTTGTAAAAAAATTCATATTGTTAAAATAAAAGTGCCCCAAATTTAGGCACATACATTAATAATATCATTACTTGCTATGTTATAATCAAAATATGACCAACTATATCTAATACATAACGCCTATAAGCAATATTGGCCAAAAGCAGCAATAACCGTTGATGCTGAATAAATTATGTCTTCACAATTGAAATATTTGAAAAAAAGAAAAATGGCAAAATGTTTCTTGTAACTGGTATTAAAATATAATTAAAATGTAAACATTCCAATGGGAAGAAAATAGTTCATGTTAATGATGTCATTATTGGCTACTTAATAGCCAAATTTTAACTAAAAATGCAAAATATTTTATGCATATAAATACTATTCGCTCGAAGCTGCAATGGACTTTGACGTTGCAATTACTTGTAGCTTAATAATCAAAATATAACGAATAATATTTTATGCATAATGTTTTAAAACGCTGTTGGCACAATACTTCAATAGACGCTGACAATGCAGAAAAAAAGTTTGTATAAACCCTGGCTTTATATTTTAAATATTTTCTATGAAATGACGAAATGTTCTTTTCAATATTGGTGAAATATAAGTAAAATGCATATACTCCAACTTTAAGGAAATAGTTTATGTTTATACTACAATTATTTAACACTATTTCTACCGGTGTTAAATGACACATTTCAAAATTTTGATTTATGTTTATTTTGCTTCCAATTTTCAAAGCCAGTAAGCAATAAAGAAGCCTTCAATGTATTAAAAATGACTTGTGATTGTCTTAAACTAAAAATTACAAATAAGATAACCATAAATCAAAACATTTAAAATGTGCCCTTTCACACCGGTAGAAATAGTGTTAATGCATTATAAAAGAAATACACTGCTCAAAACAATTAAAGGATATTGCAGTTTTAGGTGGATTTTGTATCTGGTAAACTGTTTAGCTGATTGATACATGGTCGACAGACATAGTAGGTTATATGAGAATAAATTACACATGTTTGGCAGAAAAAAATGAATTTTATTGCGCATTTGTGTACTAAAGGAAAAAAACACAATTTGTGCATATGAGAAAAAAAGAATAAGAAAAGGTGTTTTCTTCAAAGAAAATCATTTTCAGTAGGGGGTATGGTTTCCACGGGCGGCCAGCAACGTTGAACACCTTTGAGGCATGGACTCAATGAGGCTATTAATGACGAGTTGGGGTATTCTGCCCCACTCTTCCAGAAGAGCTCTTTCCAGTTCTTGGAGAGTTTGTGGGGGTTGTTGGCGGCCAGAAACTCGTCTTCCTAGAGCGTACCAAACGTGCTCGATTGGATTCATGTCTGGAGAACACTCTGGCCATTCCATTCGAGCGATTCCTTCCTCGAAAAGGAAATCCTCCACCAGGTTTGCACGATGTGGCCTGCAGTTATCGTCCATTAAAATGAAGTTATCTCCGATTGCTGCAGCGTAAGGGACTACAATAGGTCTGAGGATCTCATCCCTATATCGGCGACCAGTCAGAGTTCCATCTCGAATGATGTAGAGGTCAGTGCGCCCGTCAATGGAGTTGCCACCATACACCAACACTCCTCCACATCCAAATATGACACTTTCGTGCACGAACGCAGGATTATTCCTACTGCCACGGTCCCTCCAGATGAAAATACGCCTATTATCCGGATGCACAGAAAAACGGGACTCGTCAGAAAACAGAATATTGCTCCATTCATTTCTCCTCCAGTTGACATGCTCGGTTGCCCACTCCCTGCGGTCGCGACGATGCCTTGATGTTAATCTAACACATACCATCGATCGGCGAGCCTACAGACCTACAGCATGGAGCCGGTTTCGGACAGTCTGAGTTGAAATCGTGGTGCCTGTAGCCTAGCGAAGGTGTTGTTGGAGAAGAGTAGCGTTCATGGTTCGGTGTCTCCGAGCTGTTAACGCTAAATACCGATCTTTATTGGGCGTTGTTGCCCGTCTACGACCTTGCCCTGGTCTTCGGCCTGCACATCCACTCTCCAAAAAACGGTTCCAGATCCTGGAAATGACACTTTGTGACACTCCAATGGCTTGCGTTACTTCGGCTTGAGTTTGGCCCCCTTCTAACCTACCAACAATTCTCAAAGCTTCTGAATCTGTCAAATGACTTCGCTGAGACATCGTACTCATCGAAACAAAGCAATCACTGAATACCGATCATCCTTGTCTTCATTCTCTTTTATCCAGTTGAAAGTCAAATTTCATTCGCTGCCGCTGAAGCGACGTTTTTTTACGTCGAACTCAAAATTTGCATACTCCACAGTTTGAAAACCAGAAAAATTTGCATTTGTGATTCCCTTCTTCTATTTTCGGCAAAAAAAATTTCGTTTATATTTTTATTATATATAAAACTTCAAATATCCTTTAATTGTTTTGAGCAGTGTATAACAGACAATACCTAAATCATTAAAGGTCAATAGTGTATAAGCAGATATATACACTATTTTTTCAAAGCTGCAATGCTATCAGGGAGCTAAATTTAATCGAAACAAGTCTCTATTAAATAAACAGTAATTTTTAAACCAGATGAACATAATAAATTTTGTTGTGAATTTTTGAAAAACAATATTAACTCTAATGTCATATTTAAAAAATATTATAGTGTATTTTAAAATTAAATCCATGATTGTCACAAATTTTTATCAAACCATACTGAATTTTTACAATTTCTCTTTCAACGTCAGGATAATGCCTACCAAACACTGTTAGGTATTTGCTCATATCTCAATAATGATGAATAAAGTAAAGAAAAAAAGGGGTTATAATATTTTCATTCAAAGTTAAGATATAGCGCAGTAAAATGAACTTCGAAGAAAATCGTCGTCTTTGAACGACATGTTATTAAGTTGAAATTTTACATTTCAAAGGATTTGATATTAATTCCGTTTTCATTTTATTTTTTGGAAAGGAGTCTTTGTAAAATGTTGGGCATAATTTTCTGAGTTGTATGGTAAAAAGCGTTGCATTTTCTAGATTTATAAAGAGATCTTTCAAAAGAAAATACCTCCAACTTTGCAGACTTATGAGATCAATAAATATATTTTTGGTTCAAAAGATTTTACATATAAAGAAAATGAATTAAGCACAGCTATTTGAGTTTTCATTAAATTCTTTTTTAATGTAAATACATTGCACTTTCGTAAATATATTTTTTGGAATATCTAAATAAGGAGCAAAATTAATGTTTAAAAAAAATATTTAAAAGTTGAAAGAGTTTATTGCGTGCAGTACTTAAAAATTTCAAAATGTTAATCTTCTGAACTTTCAAAAATTCTGATTCACTCTGTAAAAACAAACAAACAAACGAATAAAAATATTTGTTAATCAAGGAAATTACCCAACAAACACTCAACTTATGGCCGAAAGGCGTATATGTCGCGGCCAAAAGGAGTTAAGGCCATTTGTAACCAAACAATGTTGTGGCGTAAATGATCCGCCGCTAGTTGCGGCAGCTATTGCCGAACCGCAAATGTTTCGGCTTTGAGAGAACTGTTGCATTTACTTTGCCCGGCAACTCTTAAAGGGCGATTTCGGGCAAAAATGTAATGGACCGTCATTGTCTAGAAAGTTGAGGGCTAATATCACCTAATCCGAATGTTTGATTAAAGAGAGGAAATGTATTTTTCTCTTCATTTCTTTCAAAGTAAGTTTAATTATTTTAAATCTGGCTTTTAGTAAAAATGTAAATATGTCGTGAGATTTATATTTAAAGCAGTAAAATAGATTACATATTTTTATTTAGTTTGAAAATACTTTATAAAAATCAAAAATTGTCCCCAAAATGTACATGGGTGGTTTCCGGCAAAAATGTAATGGTCCGCCATCGTCTAGAAAGTAGAGGGCTAATATCGGCTAACCCGAATATTTAATTAAAGAGAGGTAATGTATTTTTCTCTTTATTTCTTTTAATGTAAGCTTAATTATTTTAAATCTTGGTTTTAGTAAAAAAAAAAAAAAAATACGTCATGAGATTTATATTTAAAGCAGTAAAATAGATTACACATTTTTATTTAGTTTAAAACTTTTTTTCTAAAAAATAAATTTTTAAATGTAAATAAACCTTGTACTGAAAAGACTGCTGCTAAAATTTTATTCAGTATCACTTGAGACATTTTCAGTCTAAAATACAATACTGAAAACAGAATTTTCTGTGTAAAGAAAAATTATAATCTAAAATGTGACAAAATAAATAAATAAAACAGAATGTTTTGAGAATCAAAATGTTTAAAATATATATACTGCACACCTTAAATTCCTAATTATAATGCGTAAAACGAAAACAAGATTAGATTTATTGTTAAAGGGTTTCACAAATGTTCCATGAGATCCTTATGGATTTTAAGAAGGGGGGGGGGGGGGGCAGGGAAAAGTACACATTGCCGTTAAAGTTGTCTATGTGCAAATATGCTTGTTTCAAAATGTTCTGTATAATAAGAAATTAAAGTCAAACGAACTATTATTTGTTTTTTCTCTGTGTGTGTGACTGTGACTAGTTGTCTTCAAAAAGTAAGTTATTTGACATTTTTCAAAACCCTGAAAGTAGATTAAAAATAACAAATACTGCCTTTACCGGCCCGGCTAAGACCAAAAGTTAGGAAAGCTATGGGAAAACGAAACGAGGTTTACCTTTTCCGACACATTGTTTTCCCCAGCGGGGATTTTCGTAGATATATTTAAAATGTTTTCGCCTTTGTATTGAAAACTTAAGCTTTTAAAATTATTTTTAAATTATATATGAAATTTTAGAGTTATTAAAATATTGAAAATTCAATTATATTAAAAGATAGTTTTTTAGAAAGGTGTGCAACTTTTGATTTGTGGGGACTTCTAGGTATTTTATGAACTTGTTTATTTTCACATTCCTTCCCATGTGCAAGAATCGAATTGAATCATTGAATCGCTCTGTCTCTCGTCCCTCGCCGGCGACATCATGTTTCTGAAGTTAAAAGCTTTATCATCAAGATAAAAGGTAAGATTATTTTTATATATTATTTCAATAAGTTTATTACAGTTAGTTAAAATTAGTTCTCATCATTCTACGGGACAGATTTGTATTTAAGCTAAAGCAATGCAATCACGTATCGATGAGGAACTTTCGGCATGAGTAGGCTTAAATGCGCTAAAGCTCATGTTTTTAAAATAGACAATTTTATTAAAGTCAAACGAGTTATTAAAAGCTATTCTTTGTTAGATTATTTTTTCTATGATAAACTAATTATGTACATAATGGGATCAGCTTTATTATTATATATAATTTTTTTAGTATTTAAAAACGAAAACGTGCAGTTTCATTTTTTACATACTATGTGTATTACTAATTAGTAGTACAATTAATATATCAAGCAGTTTCAGGAAATTTAACTTTTAAGAATTTCATTCTAATTTTCTACAATCAAAAACAATTAAACAAAAAATAATTCGAAGAACAAATTAAAAACAAAAACAAACTTTATTTCCTGCATTGCTTCAGCCCGAGAAGAGACTGATATTAAGATATTTCATTCAATTAGTTCTAAATTTAATGTTTAATTTTGTAACAAATAAGTTAAGCCAATTGAAGATTAAAAATTATAATTAAAATTCATACAATATGATACTTAAAATACCCTAAAAAATTAGATTCTATTCAAATAAAATTGAAATAAATCTTAAACTTCTACCATTTTTAATTGAAAATATTTGAATTGCAGATTTTGTATTATGTTTACGACAATTGTACATAAAATTTCCTAGTTTTACATTTGAAGTTGGAATTTTTAAATATACATTCAATAATAATGTGGGACATTATTTACCTAGAACAACTGTTGAAAATTAAACTGCACAACAGGTTAGGGAATGAAAAAGCAGACAATCTTACATTCATGCCAATTCTGTAAAATTCTTTATTTTTCATATAAAAATGTGTTATTTAAAAGTGTTTGTTTATACATTATTTTACTGTGCAGCCCAGTAAATAAATGAATTTGTACACATTTATACTAGCATCCAGGGATGCAGAAAATGTTTCTACTCACACCATTTCCCCCCAATCCACATGAAAATTTCCCCAAAATTTTACGATATGTTGTAGGTAAATGCTGTATTATCGTAAGTTCCAATATTTCTCAACTTATGTGCGAGTATATATAGCATAGGTGGTTCTGAGTGAAAAGCAAAAATTCTAAAATTCACAGCAAATTTTCTCAAAGGTTACAGCACAGTGGGAGAAAATGGGGGGGCGGGTCCACTCCCAGCACTATGTTTTTTTTTCGCAGCCGTTTGATGAAATTTGCGATCTTCTGACGAAGTTTGCAGTTATTTCGCCCTCCTTTTGATGAAATTAGCGCTTTTTTCGCTTAAATTCGTGGTTGTTTTGCTATCGTTTGACGAAATTGTGGTTTTTTTCGCAATCTTTTGGTAAAATTTGCAGGTTTTTCGCGATCTTTCGACGAAATCTGCGTTTTTTTTTTTTTTTTTTTTCCGAAGAGTTTTGCGGTTATTTCGTCCCTTTTGACGAAATACGCGGTTGTTTCGCGATCTTTTGAAGAAATATGCGAGTTTTTTTCACGTTCTCCCAGAAGCAGAATTTTCTGCGTCAGTTTGCAGCAAACAAAAATTTATCTGCGACCCAATAAGCCTACTATCATAAGAAATAACAGAAACACTTAAAGTAAGCAAAATTTCCATTTATAAAGAATATCTATAATATAAGGATACAACAAATACCATAAATCTAGAGACTTAAAGCAAATTTCAGCTATTTTTTCAGCCCAGCATTTATTTTTAAGTTGGTGGATTAATCTGCAAGGTTTAAAATAATCTGCAGCGCCCGCTTCCGTGCTGCACTGTTTCTGCTACTGGGCACGTTCTTTTGATGAAATTCGCGATTATTTTGCTATGTTTTGACGAAAATCGTGGTTATTTTGTCCCTTTTTACGAAATTTGCTGTTTTTTCGCGATCTTTTGACAAATTTGCAGTTGTTTTGCGATCGTTTGACGAAATTTATGATTGTTTCGTGATCTTTTGACGAAATTACTGTTGTTTTGCGATCTTTTGACGAAATGTTCGTTTATTTCGCCTTCCTTTTAATGAGTTTTGCGGTTATTTTGCCTTTCTATGAAATATGCGGTTGTTTCGCAATCTTTGACGAAATTTGCATTCATTTCGCGCTCTTTGACAAAATTCGCGGTTGTTTTGTGATCGTTTGATGAAATTTGCTCTTCTTTCGCGATCTTTTGACCAAATGTGTGGTTTTTCCGCGATCTTTTCACAAAATTTGCATTCATTTCGCGATTTTTTGACGAAATTTGCATTCAGTTTGCGAACATTTGATGAAATTTCCAGGTTTTTTTCGCATTCCTTTGACGAAATTCGCTGTTATTTCGCCATGTTTTGACGAAAATCGTGGTCATTTCGCCCCTTTAGACGAAATTCGCGGTTGTTTCGCGAACTTTTCATGAAATTTGCGTTCATTTCGCGTTCTTTTGACGAAATTCACGGTTGTTTTGTGATCATTTGGCGAAAATTGTTCTTCCGCGATCTATTGACGAAATGTGCCGTTTTTCGCGATCTTTTGACAAAATTTGCGTTCATTTCGCGAACATTTGACGAAATTTCCGGGTTTTTTTTGCGTTCCTTTGAGAAATTCGCTGTTATTTTGCCACGTTTTGAAGAAAATCGTGGTCATTTCTCCGCTTTAGAGGAAATTCGCGGTTGTTTCACGCTCTTTTGACGAAATTCAGTTGTTTTGCGATCGTTTGATGAAATTTGCGGTTATTTCGCAATCTTTTGACGACATTTGCTGTTATTTTTCGATCTTATGATGAAATTTTCGGTTATTTTGCGATCTTATGACGAAATTTGCAGTTATTTTGCGATCTTGTGACAAAATTCGCGTTTTTTTCCGTAATTCTTTGGCAAAATTCGCGGTATTTTTATGTCCGAATTTTCAGATTGATGAACGATTTTTTTTAAATTTTCGGAACTGCATGCCTTAATTTTTTGGAAAATTCGGAACAGAATCACCCGATATACGGTACATATTATTCTGAGATCGATTTTGTGAATTTCACCATATGGATTTTTTTATTTATAGTGAAATTTTTCTATCTCAGGAGATTATGGAATTTGTTGTTAAAATCGAAATCAATTGTATATGTTTCTGCAAAATTTCCCCAGGTGTTTAAAATTTCCCCCGATCCTAGGTCGCCGGATCGGACATATTCTGCACCCCTGCTAGCATCTATGCATATCTCAATGCTGATTTTAAAAGGCTAATTTTCTAAAAATGTCTGTGCATATGTTGAAATACTTTTAAATACTCCTTTAAGTTCTGTAAAACTTGAAAGAATTTTTTCATCTTTTGCATTCATCTATTCTAAGTTGAGAAACCATTTGCAGCAACCTAATCCTACTGCTAAAAAACTTTTGTTTTGACGAAGTTGGTTCCAGGTTGCAAGAAAAATAAGGATTTTAATGAAATTTTTAAAAACAGTTATTATTGTGTATTACAGTAGACTCTGTCAAATCCGCACAGATTGAAACTACAGGTTGTGCGGATTTTAGAATTTTACAGATTTCTGGTCATGCTTTGTTTACATTTTTAAGCAGTAGCTTGAATGTAATAATGCAATCAAAATTGTAATGAATGCTTACAATATAGTAAAATATGAAAATATTTAAGTAATAAATTAAGACAACAACAATAAGATAATTTTAAAAATGATTAAATTATTAAGAGCAGAGGTCAAGTAAATAATTAATAGTATATAATTAATATGCATAATATATATGAGATACATTTTTCTTGAATTATTAGAATGAAACTTCCCTCATAAAGGTACCCTACCAATTCACATCAAAATAACAAGGAAGTTTTATTTCAGGTTTAGCCAGACTTAATAACTGAAAAAGCTTGATTAATACATAAATATATCTGGTAAAAATATTGCAATTACCTGTGATATCTTGATATATATATATATATTTTTTTTTTTTTTTCAGAAATAAATTTATACTTCCATCATAAAAAAGCATGAGTTCAGTCATATTAACGAGAATTACATATTAAAATACGTACAGAATGATATAAAAATAAAAAAGTGTGTAATTTTGTCCCTACATCTGAATTGAAAGTTTTATTGTTTACATCTGCAATGATGTGTGTATTTTAGGCATTTGTGGGTTTTTTAGGGTTGCAGATTTAAGTGAGTCTACTACTTACCTTAATAAAATTGATGTAAATTAATAGCACTGTCTTTTATTAGTTTCATTCTGCCTGCTGTTGGTAAATGATCTAGATACTATTTACTACTAGTTTCAGAAGTCTAATTAATTAAAAAAATATGCTAGTTAAATTGAAATGGATAACTTTTAATTGGTTTTGTATAGTTTGGACAAAATTTCTTTTCTCGAAGCAGTCAATCATTGAAAAGCTTTAGACAGGTGTGCGATTTTGGCAAGAATAGCAGTTTCTCCCGCTTGGAAAAAACCTATTTCTTCCATTTTGGAAGAAACTTGTTTGAAATTTGAAGAAAATTTTGGTTTTTTCCATTTTGGAAGAAACTTGCCAATCCATAAATCCAAATTTAATATGAATTAGCTGTAAACCACCTTTTTTAAAAGTAGTGTCTTTTTTTAAGTGGTCAAAACTCAAAACCAAAAAAAAGCCAGCCGGCTTTTGGGGGCTTGGCTAAAAGCTGGCAACCCGGCTTTGGAAAGAGAATATTTTAATACTTCTATCTTCCCCTTTTTCTTTAACAGTGAATGTTCAGTTTGTTAACTTCCCTCATTACTTATATTACTTTACTACTTATAAAATGTTTTGTTTTGTGAATAGAAAATTTGTTCTTGCAAGTTGCTATGTTCTACTAACATAATTGAATTGCATAACAAAATTAGTAAATTAAAATTTAGTTTAGTAATAGTACTTTAATATTTTTGTGGGGAAAAAAGGTACTTTTCGGTTAGCCGGGCACCAGTGTTATATATACATATAGGGTAGATGTGCCAGTAATGGACACCCCTTGATGTTTTTGGTTCATAAAATAAATAACTAATAAATATTTAGCTTTAATTATTTATATATATATATATATATATATATAATTCCCTCTTGCGTGGTTATAAAACTGTGTTATTGTTGACACTTTTAATCAAACCAATCAGGAAGCAGAATATAACGTTTCAAAGTTTTTCTGTTTTTCTGTCAAAATCTTGATGAAGAGGCTAAGAGCTGGCTTCGTTTAATTAATTTATATATTATTTATTTTCTTGCAAAATTTGAATGTTTTTGTTTGAGTAGCAATAGAAAACTTAGAATTTTATATACTAATTGAAAAAAAGCATAATTAGTACAGGGAGGGATTTCCCCTCCCCCTCCTGCCTTAACCTTTCATAAAATTTGCTGTGAATTTCAGAATTTTTTTTTTTCTTTTCTTTTTTTTTTTTTTTTTTTTTTTCTTTTTTACTCAGAATTATCCCTGCTATAGGGATAACTTTGACTAAATTCACGTTTATTCCGCGATCCTTTGACGAAATTTGCTTTTTTTTCCCCATGATCCTTTTTTCGAAACTCAGGTTATTTTCCACGATCCTTTGCCGAAATTTGCGTTTTTACGGGATCCTTTGATGAAATTTGCGTTTTTTCGCAATCCTTTGATAAATTTCCCGTTTTTTTTTTTTTTTTTTTTTTTTTTTTTTTTCGCAATCCTTTGACGAAATTTGCTTTTTCCGCAATCTTTTGCTGAAATTCACGTTGTTTTCCGTGATCCTTTGACGAAATTCGCGTTTAGAACTGATGACTGACTTTTCATAATTTTCGGAAAATTTGGACCAGAATCACTTCTAAATTCACCAATTGGTCACGGAAAATAACACGAAACTTGTCAACTGATATCGCGGAAAAAATAGTGAAATTTATCTATCGGTCACAGAAAAAAACTTAAATTTTAATGATCTTTCACAGTAAAAAACTCGCAACATGTGTCAATCGGTCACTCTAAAATACCACGAAATTTGCTAGGCATTCGTGGGAGTTGATCGTAGTTTAAAAATGCAAACTTTCCCGAAAAAGGTGAAATTTTTTGGACGGGAACTTTGCGCCCATGATATTCTTTTGGGCGGGATTTTAAAAGCCTGAATCCCGCCATCCTGCCCTGAAATTCAAGCCCTGTGTTCAGAAAATTGTAGCCTTCAAGATGGAAGACTAGACATGAAATGGTACGATTCCGTTATGAAATCACACCCTAAAGTAACTTGCAAAGAAGCAGTATACATTAATAATGTACTCACATCGTTTACATTCGCCCTCCCATCTTCACTCTGAACTTTCCCTATAAGGTTTACTTTAAGTTTTTTGGATCGCTGAACCCAAATTTTTAACTTCCCCCCAAAATTCTCCTTCCCCCTCCCGGCAATTCCCCCAAAATAGTTGTTTTTAAATTAAATTTTTTATTGTTTTAGGGGAAATGTATGTAGAAATTCAGAAAGTAGACAAAATTTGCAACAAATAGGATACATGAAATTATCACGTAGGATAAACGGGTAGAGGGGGGGGTGGTTGTCTGCCTCGGAACATTCCCCGCGCACTGTTCTCAAAAACCAAATATTTTCAAAAAGTCATTTTTTTTGGGGGGGGGGGGGTTGCTAGGTGAAATTTTGGTGGTATGTTACAAATTCGGATTCAGCAACCCAAAAAACAAGGTTAGTCGAAATCCAAAACTAGCATTAACTTTGCCAGGTAAAATCCGCTAATGCCTGAATTTGCATAACTTAGTACACGTAGCGCCGCAGTGCATGTTCAGAGGCAGCCCTCCCTCTTCCCGTTTATCCTACGTCATAATGTCATATATCCTATTTGTTGCAAATTTTGTCTACTTACTGGATTTTTACATACTTTTCCCCTAAAACAATAAAAAAATTAATTTAAAAAGAACTATTTTGCATTGGATTGTGGGGGTAGAATTTTTGGGGGAAGTTAAAAATTCGGATTCAGCAACCCAAAAAACTTAAAGTAAACCTTATAGGGAAAGTTCAGAGGAGAGACGGGAGAGCGAATGTAAACGATGTGAGTTGTTAAGTGGAACTGCACAACTTAGTCCACGCAACACCGCGGCGCATGTTCCGAGGCAGATCTCTCCCCTCCCCATTCATCCTACGTCATATATCTTATTTGTTGCAAATTTTATCTACTTTCTGTATTTCTAGATACTTTTTCCCTAAAACAATACAAAAATTGATTTTTTTAATAAAAACCTTTTTTGGGGCATTTTACCAAAATTTGGGGGTTTGCCGGAAAAATTTTGGTGGGAAGTTAAAAATTCGGATTCAGTGACCCAAAAAACATATAATAAGCCTTTTTCCAGAACTACCATGAATTTTGCGAGGTAGACCCCCTATATACGGTCTCTATTGCCTGGACTGGTATATAACTCTTTGATGAAGATTCAAGTGTTCTAAACAATCCACAATCCATAGATAATTATAAAACTGATTAAATAGTTAATCTTTATGTCCTATAAGGCACTGTTGTCCCTTTTATGAATCAAATTCAAATATATATTTTGTTTTTTAATTGAAATTTTTAGTTAAAATCAACATAAGTATATTTTACTTAATGTTTTTATCAATTCATAAAGAAATTTGTAAAATTCTCTTAATGCAGCAAACAAATAAATGTGTGGTAAAATAGATGTTGCATGCTTTATTTTTACTTGTTATCAATTAAAATGTTTGTTAAATTACGACCAAAACTGGTGCATAGAGATGGCCATAACGGGTGTAGGGGTGGCCAAAACTGGTACAAATTGAAATAAATTACGTAATGAGTTATTGCTCACTCTTCCTAAACAGATCCCTGCTGAGGTAGTAGTTACATAGATCTAGTTAGTTTCTTTGAGTAGATGTTGTTTAACGTGAGAATTCTGAAATTTATTAAAGTAGTCCAAGGGTTATTATTTGGAAATTGTGGTATCACAATTTAAGGACTATACAAAGCAAAGCCTGTGAAACCCATAATCTAATGCAAAACATTGTACTTAATTTCAGTATACTATTAAAACATTTCTTAGTATTAATTTTCTCACAAATTTTATATAAGTTTAGGTTATTTAAGTTCTAAATAAGTGCAAATACAATAGTATTAAGAATATTTTTCTTATTGCATGTTTAAAGTTCTTCTCAAATCCAAAATAATTGAAGAAAAAATAATAATAATAATTCTCTGGCTATAAATGCCCAATTTTATATTTTTCAAAATTCCTAGCTGAACATGATAAATACTTAATATTGTAACTTTTATTTTCATGATATTTTAGGGGAGTGCAATGATTTTAAATCAATTCAGAGAGGGTTGTGCACCTTACTCAGCTCTTTTGGCATTCAAGCAAAGGTAAATATACTTGTCAATTTTCTATATTTATAATGTCAATAGAATTTTTTGCATGTAAAAATGGAAATGCACTGTCACTATTGTATTTTATCGTAGGCGAACAAGGGTGGAGAAATTCATCATTTTAGTTGCCACAGGTGCATAATGATCACAGGGGTGATTGTGTTCAGGTAATATACCTGAATTCAGGTATTGGGCCATGCGGAGAGTCACACACGTAACGCAGGCTTTAATTTGCATTTATTCAACTATTTATTATATTTTAATGTTAATTCTGATTTTAGGTGGTATGGTAAATAAGTTAATAACATATTTTTTAGTTTAAATGTGTGTAAGTAAAAGTCACAGAAATATATCATTTAATTTCATACTCAAAATGTGCTTTTTTTCTGAAGTAGAAAAAAAGCACATTTTGAGTAATGAAATTAAATGATATATTTCTGTGACTTTTACTTACACACATTTAAATTTAAAAATATGCTAATAACTTATTTACCATACCACTTAAAATCAGAATTAACATTAAAATTTAATAAATAATTGAATAAATGCAAATTAAAGCCTGCGTTACGTGTGTGACACTCTCCACGGAATCGCCCTATTTGTTTCATTTTCAATACTGGAATTCCAGTTTTTCTGAAAGTTAAATTCATAAAATAACACTAAAATATCAAATTTAAGTGACTGTTAAACATAATTAAAAACAATGTATTTCATAATGAGAGAAATGGACCTCCCTGCAATAAATTATATGTTATCTTTCCATACCAAAACTTCTTGCTAAAATTTCAGGTATTTTTTCAGGAATTCACAATCACCCCTGTGATCAGTAAATGAATTTTCTGACAGGATGAGTGCATTTTTAGTTAGTCTTTGAAAACTGCAACCTATAGAGATATGCCAAAAACTTTATTATTTTTTTTTAACTAGTTAACTATATTTTGAAACTTTCCAAATTACTGCGATGTAAACATGATACTATGTTTTATCCTACATTAAACTTTCCTCTGTTGTATATATTTCTTAATTTTACAGAAAAATGGAAATGCATTGTAGTAACAGTAATTATTTTTGCAGCCGCATAAATTTTGACGTAACAATTTTCTACTGTATGTTGCATCTTGCTGGCTGGTAAGATTTACTAGAAATTCCACACGCCTGGCTACTGGTGAACTTAGGAACTCTTTACCATGTTTGCTGAATTTAAATGTACACTTTTTGACCATTTTTTACACTTATAAAGTTAGAATACTTATTCTTTACACTCTTTTCCAAAGTTTCTCTCAAACTTTCATTTTTCTTTCCTTAAATTATAAATTACTTTAAAGTTGCTTTAAATAAGGATAAATATATTAAAATACTAAAATGTAGGTGGAATATTTATTATTGTTACAGTAACGAGTTCAGTTTCATTGTCAAAACACAAAGCTATGTTTATGTATGTTACAATATTTTTTTTCTCTACATGCAGTCAGTTCTTTGTTCAAAGGTTTTATTTTAACATTCGTTTTGTGTAGTTTCTCATATGCAGGCATAGCTATTTTTTATATTTTGTCAGAAAGCTACTTTTTTAAATGGATATTCTATGTGTTTCCAAGATAGATTGAGAAATTATAGTAAAAATATGAAAGGGGAGAAAAAAGCTAAATTGCATGTTTGATATATAATATTACCGCTTTTTACCTGTGATTCCCAATTTTACCAAGTATTTCTTAAAATCTTTCACAAGATGATGTTCTGATACTATTAGGGAATTTTTCTCTTGTGTGTATGTGCAGTAATTAGTGTTAGCTCTGGAATAAAATGGCAGGAATATCTCTATTACTAGAAAGTAACTAACACTGTCACAACTGCTATTTTTTGTGACTGGGGATCTTTTTTCTTTAATATTAAGAAAAATGCTGCATGCAAAAATATGGAAATCGGTCGTATTATAAAGAAATAATTCATAAACACGCTGATGCAGACAGTTTTCAAACCGAAGAATTATTTTAAGAGATATTTAATGTTAAATTTGGTCAAAATCATTCCATTAAAAAAAATTATAGGGGAAAAAACCATACATAAGAAATTGAATTATTTTTAGATCATTTTATACATTATAAGTTCCCAATGTGCAGACTGCATTTATTTTTTTTTTTTATTTGATT
This sequence comes from Maratus speciosus, assembly GCA_963932465.1. Taxonomy (NCBI): domain Eukaryota; kingdom Metazoa; phylum Arthropoda; class Arachnida; order Araneae; family Salticidae; genus Maratus; species Maratus speciosus. The sequence continues at coordinate 296,407,382 of OZ010799.1, forward strand.
CATTTTTTGAGGTTTTATTTCCATTTTTAATTCAATTTTTCAGCATTTTGAGAATAATTTTCTACATATTTTAGTAACGAGTGTTATTTTAAATTGTTGGCAATTTTAAATACCATGGAAAGAATGTTTCCTTCAAATTAAAAATTTATTTACACATGGCTATTATAAACAGAAAAAAACTTTCAAATTAGAATTAATAATTACGTGTTAAAAGTAGGAAAATATTGAAAATTATATCATTGAACTATATTTACACTTGGATTTTCAAAGAGAAAGAAAATGTTAAAATAAAAAATTCATTATTATGCATTAAAAGTCATAAATGGAGGAAATTACGTCATATTTAAAATGGCCAAATATTAATGCAAAACAGTTTAAATTTAAAAATATATTTGCATGAGACATTTATTTCAAATTTTGAAATAATCTTTTCAGGTGTTGTTGTAAATTCTAAGACAGTGCAGATAATATTTCCTTTCTAACAAAAAAAGTATTTTCACGTGAATATAAATAGGATTAAATGATTACATGTTAAAATCAGGAAAATATTGAAAATTTCGTCGTAAGAATACATTTACACTTGAATTTTAAAAGAGAAAGAAAATTTTAAAAGAAATTAATTATTATGCGTTAAAAGTCATATTACATTACATTAGCTTATTTTCAAATTTTTAACTAATTTTTTTTTAATCAGACAAAAACAGCCATTGTATCTCTTAACAGCAGTTGATTCGGTCTTAAAAATCTGTAGTCAATGGAAAACAAATGGAAACCCGTTCACAGAAAGATTGCCACTGTTTTTTAAATTGTAATTCAATTTTTTTAAAGCCGATCAAATTAGATTCCTTTTAGAATCTGGGGTTGTTTAAACGGGGGTTGGCGAGTGTAGCTCTTTGGGGGCAGAGCCCCCTAGTTTAATAAAAGAAAGGGAGGGGCAATCCTGTCCTGTTCAAAAACATATTTTGAATTGATCTGCTTAGAATTCCCTCTTATCATGGAATTTTGTGATATTTTCTCAAACGACTGGAAAATTTCACAACATAGTTTCAGGATTTGTCCCTGCGGATTATTGGTGAAACTTTTTTTTATGCAACTGCTATATGAGTCCCCCCCCCCTTTTTTTTAATTACCTTTTACTCTTACTGATTGACAATTTTTTTTCCTTCCACAACCAATAGACAAATTTCACCTTGGACAATTGACAAAATTCACATTTTTTTTTTTTTTTTTTACGGACGATGATGTATCTTGATAGGAAATTAACCAAAAGGATATGTTAAAAAGAGTAGTAGGTACAGACATTGGGTGCATAGTTTTGAAAGGGGTCTTCAGGTGCTTAAAATAGCAAAAAAAGGCTGCCAGATGTTGTACCCTGTCAAATTGGCTTAGAGTCAACACTAGTAGTGTTCTCTTCAGTTTACTTAATAACTGTTTATTATTATTTTTTTATATCATTTCTTATTACGTAATTTCTGAGCTGTAATCCGCAGATCAAATAATCATGTTTCGACCCATATATTTTATTTAATAATTGGAGTTAAATATTTACCATTTACCATGATTCATTAAGTTATATTTTATGAAAATAAGATTTCATCCCCGTAGCAGAAACTGTGCAGCAGTGCTTGCAGATTATTTTAGACCTTGCAGATTAATCTACCATCTTAAAAATAAATATTGGGTTTAAAAAGTTCACTAAAAATTTACTTGGTTTTTATAGTTGTGTTTCTTAGTGCAATTTCTTTGTAAAATACAACTTTTGCTTATATTATGGTTTACTGTAAGTATTTATGGTAGTAGCTTGGTTCACCATTGTTTGGTCGCATATAAATTTTAGTTTGCTGCTGACAGACACCGAAAATTCTGCTACTGGGCATTTCAGGAAAGAAACATAATTGTTTGATCCACAGATTATAGGCCAGAAATTGCATACATACAGATGCAATTTGTTGATAAGAATAATCATTGTTGGGCAGTAAACAAAAAGTTCTGAAATCAATTATGGGTCTTTGTACAGAGAATTGTTTTAGAATTTATCAAACCCAAAAATATTTTTAAGAGTCCTAAAAGCTGTGACATGCAATAAAGTGCATATGTAGAATTATTATTATTATTAGTCGGTTTTATCTCTTATAATTCATTTATTTCAAATGTTTTATTATATGTATATATATATGTGTGTATAAAGTTGCAATTTTAAAAACATTTTCAGCATCAACAAATTTTTTTTAAGTATATTTACATTTTTGAGTTATACCCATTATTAAACCTAATAGCATATTAGTCAGCACGCTACTGGTCGAATGTTCGACTCCCAGCATGCAAAGGTAACTTGGCGTTTCCATTCCTTTGCGGCCGATAAAATGAGTACCAAGCTATTTGGAACTAAACACTGAAGTTTTTGCATTAGTCTGTCCACTTGACCGGGACATATGCTGTATAGCCTCTTGGGCCCCAGGCTCAAGTAAATAGGGATGGGCACTGTAGACCCTCCTTAATGGATCATAAAGTCACAGGTTTAGTTTTTATACTCATTCTTATTCATTACCTTTTTCAAATATTTCTTTATAAATTTAAATATGTATTTTTTGAATTTTAAAGATTTTTTTTTCACCAATGAAGTATTTGAAGAATATATTTTAAGTTAGCATTCAATTTTACACATTACCTAATAATTTTTATTTAATCAGTTTTATTATACATATTTCATTTGCAAAAATATTTTAGCTTCAATAACATTGTGGAAATTCACATTTTAAGCTATTTTTTTGTTTTACTCATGATTAATGTTAATTATTCAATACTGTGTTTGACTTTGTCTATATACTTTTTTTTTCCATAAAAATTAAAACAAACTTTCTTTTTTTATGTAGTATATCTGTATAATAAGTGTTATAAGGTAACATCTGCTGGTTCTTTGCAAGTTTATTTTAATTTCTGAATAAATCTGCTTATTAAAAATATTTATTTTGTTTACTGAAAGTGAACATTATTAAGTAACAAAATTTTAACTTTTAACAAAATAATTCTATAGCTGAGGTTTTTTTTTTTTTTTATATGTTCATATATTAAAGACTAGTCAGTATTTTGCAATCATTAGTGTACTCAAAAAAATGGTTGCTGGCCTGGAATTTAATTAAAAGAATAAGGGAGGGCACATTGTTCTCAAAAGGTACTCTTTGTGTTCTGTTCAAAAAACATACTTCGAACTTGTTTTCCTGTTATCATTAGAATTCTGTGATACTTTCATGGACGATTGCTGAATTTTGCAATATATTCCCAAAATGAACAAATGAACAAATTTCACAATATCTTCTGGCGACTGATAGACGGATTTCATTATTTCCCCCCCCCCCCCCCCCCACACACACACACAAAGTTAGCACGTACAACCAAGTGACTAAATTTGCAAATTTTTTCCCAGCAATTGACTGATATCTCAGGATTTTTTTCCTCATGATTATCAGATTTTGCATTATTTTTGGTGAATGGATTGCCGTTTCATCTGACGACTGTTAGACATAATTTACGATGTTTTTCCAACATTCAATTGAAAAATTTCGTGATTTTTTTCCCCCCTTCAATGATTTGACGAATTTTGGTCTGTTTTTCTGAGAATTGACCAATTTTGGAATTTTTTTTTTCTCCCTTGTGAGCAATTTACAAATTTCATTTTTTTCCCCTTTGATGATTTGGTGAATTTTGGTCTGTTTTTCTGAGAATTGACCAATTTCGGAATTTTTTCTTTTTCTTGTGAGCAATTGACAAATTTCATTTTTTTCCCCCTTCAATGATTTGACGAATTTTGGTCTGTTTTTCTGAGAACTGACCAATTTCGGATTTTTTTTTTTTCCTTGTGAGCAATCAACAAATTTCATTTTCTTTTCCCTTGCAACCTATTAACAGATTTCGCATACAAATTTCACTTTTTCTTCCCTCTCGGCTGATTGACAAACTTCACAATTTTTTTTCTTACAGGCAATTGCCATATTTCGCTAGGAAATAACCGAACGGGTACATAAAAAATTGCAGTAAAGGACTACATGGTGCATAAAGTGGTTTGGAAAATGCCGTATGTTTATATTTTGAACAAAAAACTTGGTTAAAAACATGCATTTTCTATTTTTTTAAAAGTATTTTTATATTAAAATATCCGAACAATACCTCATTTTTTCAATGAATATCTAGAATAATATTTTATATATGTAAATTTCAAAAATTGTCGTGGAAAAAAGTTTTTTTTTTTTTTTTTTAAATAAATGTTGTACAAGAGTTAGGCGTAATTGTGCAGGAGACAGGGTGGCCACATGGATAACCTGGAAAAGCCAGGGAAATTTGAAATTTCCAGCAAATATTCAGTAAAATTTCTTAAAACTAAGGATTTGAAATTGCAGTACGATAAGAATCTGACTTTGTTTTTCATAAGTACTGTAAAGAGTATTTAAACCTGTTATTCAATTTCTTGTGTCTACTACCTTTCAGTCCTTTATAACGCATAGTTTCAATCAATACCACCTTCACTGAAACGTAATTTTGTAGGATTGATTAGATGATTCAATCTGCTTACTTAAGTTTGTTTCGGAACTGAACATTTGTTAGCTTAATAGTTGAATATTTATAGTGCTGTCCTCTAAAAAAAACCCACAGGGAAATGTATCCTAAAAAAAAAACCACCCTAGAACTTCATCAAAAAAATCACTGAAGTAAAATTTTCTTTTTGTCCTGTTTCTATATGCCATTTAAAATAATAAAATTATTTAAAATTACTTTAAAAGTCTTTATTTAGTTTTTTTTTTTTTAAATAAGCTAATAATACAGAATTCTAGCAAAAAAAAAAAAAAAAAAAAAAAAAAAGAGCTTCATTTTCACAGTTTCTCTTGTTATAATACGACGTGTTACAATGATGTACATCAGTTTTTAGATATTTTTATGTTAAACTATTAATATGTGAATAAAATGCACCATTTTCAGCTGATTATATTATGTTTGGCTCAGTTTGTGACCTTTTGAAAACAGAGGTAAAAAAACCCCACTTTTATATATATATAAATAAATGGTGGAGCATATATTTTTCCTTTAAAATAATAATTAAAGGGAAAAAACACAATAAATTATGCAAATTTAATATTTCTAAGAATTTGTACAAGTTATGTCATACCTCTCCCAGCCCCTTTGTTTTTGCAAAAATAAAACCCCTCCACTTTTTTTATGTGCACAAAGATATCCTTTTACTTTTATATCATACATTGTTTTAATGTTTACAAGCTTATTTTATTTTAATCATTATTTTGCTTTTTTATGCAAATTTTATTAGGCGATTCTCAAGTTCACTTTTTAACAAGGACGAAACTTTCGGACACATTTACTCATTTTTAAACATAAAGGTACAAAATTGACAGGGCTGACTAAGCCATTTGGAATCGAAATGAGTTTTACGTTTTTGATAAATTACTTATCGAGTTACAAGCGATTTTGGGTCCCATGACGACTAGTTTTTCGCCACTCTTTGGATGGTTTTTCTCCTTTTGTCAGGAAATTTGGTTCAAAACGGCAACTTTGACATTATTTTCTGAAAGATCTTTTATGTTTACCAAAAAATGGAACATTTCTGTAGTTTCTGAATAACACAGTGCCAATTTCAGGCATTTCTACTTTCTGAACAAAGATTAATTAAAACTTGTGTGATTAAGTTGCCCCTTTGGATTTGATTGCAAAAAAACTGAAAAAGAAACTTTTTTTTGCAGAATTGTGTTTTAAAAATAACTAATAATGAAAAAAATACTTTGCTGTCTAATATTTTGGTTTCTAGAAGTGTTTTTACATGTGGGTTTTTTTTGGGTAACATGGGTTATTTTTAGGAAAAAGTGGTTTTTTTTTCAAATTCTTCTTTAATTGAATGCCATTTTGTAATATATTGACAAAATCAAAAATACTATACATTAAAATCTTAGTCAGAACAAGCTGTGAAAATGTAGCTACTTCAAATTGTTTTGTATTTTTTATTAAATTTTATATAGAGAAAAATTAAAAAAGTGGGTTTTTTTAGAGGACAGCACAATATAATCCTTAAATAGGGTTAGTTTCAGAGCAGATATATTTCTTTTAAAAAAGGTCTTTTTTGTACAATATATGTTAGAGCAATTTCTATTTAATTGTGACTACTGTGAGAAAGAATTTAATTCTGACTGCCTAAAATAGATGGAACCTGGTGCCAAAAGTATTCTGATTGCACAAAATAGATGAAAACTGGTGCTAAAAGTGTGTGTCTGCAAAACAGTGTTCTTTGGTTTAAACCACGTTGGTAAAAATCTATTGGTTTGCAAAAAAAAAAAAAAAAAAAAAAAAAAAAAAAAAAAAAAAAAAAAAAACCACGGAGAGCACAGTTCTATTACATAGTTACTGAACAACAGCATCTGCTAGTTTAATGCATTTCCGAACAAAAATAAACTAAAACTTATGCAATAAAGTTGCCCTTTCGGATTTGAGAACAACCTTAGAATAAAAAAGAAACTCAAGATATGAAGTCGAATAAAAGGACATTGAAAAATTGTGTGCTAGCGAAGCACATGTTTACTTTTAACTAAAATATGCAATAACATATATTTAAATCAGCTATTGCATAATCCAATCCACGATTTAGATCTGACAAAAAAATGGGGGGGAAATCGAGATAAGGTTCGCTTGAGACATAATAGAAAAAAGTCTCATAAAAATGCCTAAAAAGATATATTATTAATTTTTAGTTTAGACATTTAAACAGTAATATGTATTATAACATAGCTTAGAACAAAAGCCTGAGTATTAAGTCTGATGGCTGTTTAAATGTGTTAGTGGATGACAACTTTTATAAATATACTTTCCATTTTAAGATCAATGTTTTCAGTAGTCTAAAAATCTGGTAAAAAGGTATTTCTGTTTATTAACTGTTGCCTTTTTTAATCTGGCAGTTTCTCAGGAGAAGTGTCAAATGTCAATACACAATACTTCTTGAAACGTGTAAAGACTCTACTGCTAAATTCAAATCATTCCGGGAGTTCTTTATAAAAAGCTTTACTTTCAATAAAAGATAATTATTCAGGTAGTGTTCTAACAGAAAAATCAGATATCTCAGATGGCAAATATTTCAAAGAAATTACTTTGAATAGCCATGGGAAAGCATATTATATTTATGAAACTGCACCATATATTTATTTATAGTATTAGTAATCAAAAGATTGTTTATTAAGATTTTCGAGGTATCAATGTTTCACTATGTAGAACATTTTATTCATAGAACATAAAACTAAAGGATGGAACATAAGACTTTTCCTATAAATGTTTAAATTCTAAATGATTTCAATTTTCTACATAATTGATTGTAATTATTTAATTTAAATTATTTTTAAATGAAGTTATATTACTTATATATCCAACAATGTTTATTTTTATCAATAAATATGCATGTGTATGTAATAGGAAAATATATTTTTTTTAAAACCCGGTTTAAACCAAAAAAACCCAGTTTTTTTACCAACCCTGCTGCAAAATGTAAGAAATATAGAGATGTCAAACAATCATTAACCATGAAGTAAATATCTTGGTATTCGACAATTTGTACATTTTACAAAAAATCTTTTAAAAAATCAATAGTTTGTGCTTAAGAATCAATTGTGAAAGTTTTCTTCTCAAATTCACAACCTTTTAGACTTTTTGTGTGTAACATCACTAAATCTCGGTACCTGGAATTTTTTCTTTTTTGGTATGGAAAACCGGAAAAGTCAAAGAAATTTGTAGCTCAGCTGGAATAGACACCCTGAGAAGATGAAATTAAATTTTTGCGCTGTGTCATCAGAAGTGCATTTCTGTATCTGTGCATCATTGCAAATGAGTTAAGGACTAACATTCAATAGGGTTTGGTTTTTGTTTTATTTATTGCTTTTTAAAAAAGAAACGTAAAAAACTTCAGTTATGAACTTAGTTTTAAACAATTAAAATTGTAATTTATTAAAATGTATGAAAAAATGTTTTAAGCTGTTACTATAGCAGGAACTTACATAATCATTGAAAAAGAAATGGTTGAATTTGTAAGAACTATTAATATTTATTCACTATTCAGCTACTTGTTATAATGTTTAAGCAGTTTATTTAGCATTTTTCTAATGCTAATAATATTCAGTTTTAAAGTAATTAATAAAATGTGTATGTAATCTGAATTATAATGCAACTAATTTCACTTTTAGATGATACCCCAAATTAGCTAGTTTTTTAATACTGAATGTCTTCAAAACTAATCATTAAAACTTTGTTCATTTACTAGTGTGACAATGGCTTGCTAAACATTTCTTTAAAGATATTTAGGCATAAATTCCTAATCATTTGCCTATTCTGGTTTTGCTCTGCAACAACAGCCTATCCCCCCCCCCACCCCAAGTCCATAAAGAGTCATAAAGTGCAGCACATTTATTAAAAATAACAGTATTTAGAGTAAAATTTAATTCTGAGATAGTGTCAGCTTTATTGTTTCTTGCACTCTTTTAGTTAACTTGATCTCTGTATTAAGATGAAATTTTGTATTCTATTTTTCACTCACTTCCTGATATACTAAAATTAACGAAACAATGTACATAGGCATGTTTCCAATGGCAATATAATATTTTAATATTTTTTGAACTTAATAATTTTAAAAGCAGTTTTTTGTTAGCCAGGTACAGGTAATAAATCACCAAATAATTTTTATAATTATAACGATTTATGAGTTACAAAAACAATTGAGTTAATTATGCTTCAAACCACGCTCTCCCTTGTGGTGGAACTGCAAGACCGAATTATTTCAAGTACTGGAAAGTAGAAAATATAAGTGATAAATAGTAGTGTATCTCCATAATTTGATTTTTCAGTATGATTTTTTTAAAACATTTAAATTTTGTTCTGCAAAACTAATTTTTCATTTCTGTTTTTTCTTTTGTTTTACAGAAAAATATGAAAATCTGAAAATAAAGTTCTTTAAGAAGATGGCTGTGGATTTTCAGTTCTTTTATCAACGTTTGTTGACTAATAGCACGATTCTAACAGGAATAATTTTACTTGTAATGTATTTGTAATAAATTTGATCAACTTGTAAATAAATAAAAAAATTATTTTTGTTTGCTTTACATTTTTGGTGAAAAATAAAATTGTGTGACAAAATGGCATTCAGTTCTAGTGTTTTAATATATTTTCTTTTAAGGAAAGTGAAATAAAAGGAATAAAGCGTTTCTCCTTTTTCCTTCTAAGAAAACCACCTTCTTTGCTTCATAACAAAAATGGGTGTTAAATAATAATTAATAGTTTTTATATATTAGGTATAATTCAATAAATATCTAGATTTATGTAGATTATATATTTTAAACTTTGACGGCCTGAAAAACTAATATGGTACAAATTATACATTAGTATTGCTTGGAGATGACAAATTAAATATTAACTGCTCTTCAAAAACTGTTATGATTTAAATGAAAGTTTGTCTATAATGATTGTTGAAATTACAATTTTAATATGGATAATATTGTATAGTGCAATTTGAATTTTTGATAGTCTAGGTAATATTGTTTAAAAATGAAATATAAATTGCTCATTACTTAATGATCCTTAAGGAGTAAGAAAAACAAAGATATATTTTTATTATGAAGTTCTAGTTCATTTGGAAAAAAACATGACCGATTAGTGCATGCGTGGCGGTTATATATTGTTAAAAAAAAAAAAAACTGCCACCAATATTTTGGGAAAATATTCTTTGCCTTTAATAAATTCTAAGATTGAATAATGAAAAAAAAAACTTTAAAAGTGGTGCCAACTGGCCTTCTGTCAATTCATAATAATTTTGAAAAAAAAAAAAAAACTTTGAATGTATTTTGAAAATTAACTTATTTTGTAGTTCATGAAATGAGGTATGTCAAGGATGGGTTTTGTGTGTGTGTGTGTGGGGGGGGGGGGGTAAGACCTTAACAGATTACAACAACATCATATTACATTATTGACACACTTTTATTCCCCCCCCCCCCGCGATTAATTATACATCAAAGAAATTATTGTAGTGAAGTGGCATATTTTCAACTATAATTTAAAGTACCAAATTACATAAATAATCTATCTTAAAAAATCGTTTTAAATTCTAATGATCAATAATGTTAACATTTTCTCAGTTTACAAAAATAAAACTCCTGTGGTCTTGTATTTTATTTTCCAGATGGATAATTAAAAGAAACATCCAGGTAAGAAATTCTGTGTAAAACATGGTACTATAAAAGCGTCGGATATAATTGCTATATAACAATTTTGAATGGAAATGAAGAAACTAGTTAAAAAATTGCTCTTTTGGCTAGCATATGTTCAATATTTAAAAAAAATACATTAAAGGCTTTGTTATCAAATTTTCTTTGTTAACTGTAAATTTGGTTCTTGCAGCTGTTTAGGAATCTCAACATTTATAAAAACTAAAGCAACCATAAAAAAGAAATTTTTTAGGAGAATGTCTCTATAAAAATATTTAAGGTTGAATATTGTTGAACGTCCATTTACTAACAGCAAATTTGAAATCTGTTCTGTTCAAAGGTGATGACTGCTCTGCTCAACAAGCGCAAAACCTTTTGACATATTTACAAATTCATTTTTTAACGGAAAGATATAAAATTGGAAAGCCTGACCTTTGAAGCGATTTGGAATCGAACTGTGTTTTCGATTTTTTGATCAATCAATTACCTATTGGGTTATAAGTGATTCTGATCACGTGACACGGCATTTTTCTCCCCTTAATGACTGGATTTTCTTCTTTCGTTCGGAAGTTCAGTTCAAAATGCCCAGTTTGACAGTATTTTCTGAAAGATCTATTGCGTTTACAGGAAAACGGAAAAAACAGTTCGATGGCATAGTTTCTGAACACCTTCTAGTTTCATGCGTATCCGAACAAAAGTGAATTAAAACTTATGTCAGAAAGTTTACCCTTTTGATTTGAGAACAGTCTTAAATGTTTTGATAAAATTTAGGATATAAATGCATTTTGTTCTGTAAAATTTAAATTATTATTTGACTTTTAATAAAAATTGTTTTTAACTTAAGTGTATGTTAAAGTAAAACATGTATGAAAGTCAGGATGGTGTTATGAGAACATATTTAAAAAAAATTAAATTTCCTAGACCTGTTCCAAATTTTACATAGTATAATTTAATATATAATATGTGAAAACAGTTTATAATATAAACTGTTTTCAGATAAACACTTCAAAACCAGTAAATTTAGATTCTAATTTTTATCAAAATATTTTTTAGAAGAAAAATTTTCTGTCCCCCCACCAAAAAAAAAAAGAAAAATTCATTTACTGAACTTTTGTGGGGGAGGGGTTAAACAATATAATTCCGACCAGTTTCGGACTAGTTTTTTCATCCATGATAACCAATAGCGGCATCGATGTGGCAAGTTTCTTGCTTGCATTCATTAATGATGCCCATTGTTGGCACAAATGTGGCTAGCTTCCGGCTTGCATTCATTAATTATGCCCATTGATGACATAAGTGTGTCTGGCTTGTGGCTAGCTTTTATTTAAAATGACCCTTAATGGCATAGCTGTGGAAAGCTTTTATTCAGGAATGCCATTAAATGTATAATTGTGGCCAGTTAGCGGCTAAATATCAGTTTTAGATGATCGTTAATGGCGCGTTTGTGGGCAACTTATTGTACTTGCGGCCAATTTCCTTCCGGCCTTATTGTGTCCGGCGTGACACTTTTTTGACGGAGCCGTTACGGCCAATGATAACGGGCCGCCATCGAACACTTTCAGCCAAGGCTAACGAACCCATCAGTGGACCACAAGTACTGTGTTTGTTGGGTATAATACTAGAAAACAGGAATTCTGCTTTTTCAGAATTTAGTGTCGTCCCCGAAGAAAAAAATTATATGTATATATAAATAGTACAAAGCATATTTCAATTTTAAGACTTAAAGCACACACTTTTATTTTATGTAAAATGACGTCATTCGCATCCGCTTAAGAATTCCACATTTACGATCCACTCTTAAGCATCTAGAGTAAAGCATGCATAGGATGTCACTATCGAAATAGTGCACATATGCAGCAAAAAGATGCCATTGTTAAAGCAACATGACAAAAAAAAGGCTAACTAATGATTCATAGGCCTTCATTTGTTTGCAAATATAGTTTATAAAGTCTCCATGTTTTAACAGAAATAATTTGTTTATATTTTTTTCAAAATAGCACATATTTTAAATATATTTTTATTGGTTGTTATGAGAAAATAGCAACAAAAAGATATAATTGCTATTTTTCGTGTTTTTCAACTATTTTCCCTTTACTTTCTACAGAAATGGAGTACTTGAGTTGCCAAAATTAAACAAATCGTGCTAAAAACTGCAAAAAAATTAATATTTCAAAAATAAATGGAGATAAAGTTTTCAAACAAATTGCATTTAAAAGTACCTTTTTTCTCAATACTACGGTATGAAAATTGAAAATGTGCGATGCTTAGAAATAAAAAAAATTGCCCTAGAGCACTTAATCGTGCAATGAAACATCTGCTTTGTTTATAGTAGGCTTCCGTAAGGTAACGTTATTTTTTGGAGACACAAAATAAGCTGGGAGAAAGAAATAGCATACCGTACCGGTGGCTAATAACAACGATAATATAACAACGAAAGTAAATATGCACCCTTTTGGCCCGATACTGCTATTCTACATTGAAAACATTAGAAATAGAATGTATTCTATTTTTATTAAATAAACTGTAATCTTTAATTCAAATGAACATAATACATTTTGTTGAGAATTTCTGTAAAACTATATTAAGATTAATCCGATACCTTAAAAAAACATTATACTTTATCTTAAAATGAAATTCATGATTCTCATGAATTTACATCGAACCACCATACTAAATATTAACAATGTCTTGCGTATTAGCCAAGATTCCGAAAACGTCTTTATATTTAAAAAAAACTTAGAAAACATTTTATTTTCGATATTTGATGTGTCATTTATAAAATCAACGTTTCTGCCACTGATTTTTTGTAAACGTTTACGAATCTCTTTCTATCTTTCTTCTTAACATTAACATTAATATGTTTATTAAAAAGTTTTACGCCAATTTTTTTATTGTAAAAAGATAAATACATACGAAAACATCAACACTAAAGACGATAGTAATCTCCGTTCAAATCTACAATTGTCTGCGAACGTTTTGTCAACATTTCAATCCCTTCTGCGAAAAAAGTGGTGTGCGCGACTCCAGAAAGATATCGACCTCAATTATGACCTCCTCATTTGAATTGAAGATTGCACCATCAAGATGCAGCTGCATATGTGAACAAGAATAGAAATCTGAAGAACCATGTCGGAGCTGTATGGTGGGTGTCGCATAATATCCCACTCCAGCTTGTAGAGCGTCCAGCTGGTCATCGTACTAACATGTGGCCTGGCGTTATCTTGATGCAAGAAAACCACTTTCCTTCTGAACTCGACCCCGCGTTTTTCGCGAATGGCATCATGAACTTTTATTAGTATGTTACTTTATATTTCACTGTTGATAGTCTTTCGGCTTTTCAAGTTCTATTTGTACAGAATTCCGCGACAACCCCACCAGACGAAAATAAGCACCTTCTTGTTATTTAGTCTTGCAACCGAGCCTGCTGATTCCCCAGGTGCTGACCAACCTCTTTTATGGCTTGTATTCTTGTAGTACACCCATTTTGCATCACACGTCACAACTCTGTCTCTAATGTTCTCATTCCAACGAGCAGAGTCAAACAACTGTTTTTCCTCTTGCGTTTGTCTTCAGCAGTCAATTTGCGAGGCACCCAGCGGTTGAACTTAAACATTAGATTTATGCGTTTCAGAGTGTTAAATACTGTTTTTTGGAAACCATTATGCTCTAACGCAAGAGTTCATATTGAAACGTTTCTGTCTTGAACAATGATTTTCTTTAACTTCTCACAATCAACTTCAATAGGCGGCCAGAACATTATTCATCTTCAATGTCGAAATTTCCAACTTTAAACTTCCTAAACCAAACTTTGACTGTATCATAAGAAAGAGTATTCATGCCTCAACTTTCACACATATTTTCTGTGGCATTCAGCCGCACTGGGTTTGTTACGGAACTCATAGTACATAAACATTCCGATCTGCTAACGCGATAACTCCATTTTAAACTCTTTTTCGAAGCACAAGATAATAAATTATTAATAAACACATGACACAGTCATGTAATTCCTACATTCAGCTTTCGAATCCAAAAATTAGTTTGTGGAAAGGGCTACAATCACAAAAATGACAGCTGTTTGCGCGAAGGTATCGTTACTTGGCGAAAAACATTTTACTCAACGTAATAGTATTTTGTCATTTTACAATCCACATTCAATTACGCAGCTTCATCGGAAATTTGTTGTACCCCGTAAAACTACAGTCGAGTTTCAGAAAACGTATTAATACAATATAAAAACTAATCAGAAACGTTTCCAAAAATTAATGGCAAGGATAAAAACTTAGCTTTTATGAAGGCTTCTTTAAATCTCCAAAATATATTTGTTTATAAGATATCTAAAGATAAAGATCGTTTCTTCGTATCCAGGTAACTGGAAATATATTTTCGTTAAAGGGTCATTCTATAGTAACTTGCATTAAATTTAGAGAAATTTACATTAGTAATTTTAGTAATGTATCACAAAAATTATTCAAAATGTAAAGTTGACTTGGTTTGTTTTAATTAAACCTATTCAAGCTCAATTTAGATGAAATTTACCTAATTTTATAATTATTTCTTGAACTGTGGCAGTTATATTTATTATAGTAACTGACATTAATGAAAAACGAACGTAAGTTATCATAAAAAATAGAATTTCCACTCTCATGTTTTAGGTAATTTTCATACAAATTGACCTTTGGATAGGTTTAATTAACAAATAATGTCAGCTTTATATTTGAATATTTTTGTTGCCATATTGCTAAAATTACTGAGGTTACCTAAATGTAACGTAAGTTACCGTAGAATGACACTAATTATATTTTCGTAAACCTGTACTCTTATAATCCTTTATGTATTAAATTATGAATGGATGAAAATTTTATCTTCTAAAGCATTTTTCGTGAATTTTTGAAACTGCATTAGAAAATTTACATAATCATTTAATAAATTTTAGAAGGATGATTAAATGATTGAAGGATTTAGAAGATATTAATTAATTAAATTTCAATTTATAGGGATTTTCTGCAAAATATATAACCCGACTCAAATCTTTTATTTTAAATAGTGTTCTTAGTATTTTGTAGAATTAGGAAAAGTACAAATACAATGTTCTTACAATAGAAATATAGAAATATTTCCGAATTGAAAAATCCCCCCCCCCCCCCTATCCCAACGCCAAGAAAGCTATAAAGATCCAAAGGCAAAAATAATCATCCTTTTAAAAATATTTTTGTTTTGTGAAACGAATAATGCTTTTGTAATAATATAAAGTAATACATCTATAACTCATTCTAAACTGCATTACTACTAATCAATGTATTAAATGAATTCTATAACAAATTATTTTAATGGTACTTATAAGTTCCGTCAGTAGATAAAGGGTGAAATAAAAACAAAAAAAATATTTAAAAGTCTTTGTTACGGCTGTATAAAAAAATACACTGCATTTTATTTTAAATATATTCCCTAAATTATATAAAAAAAATAGTGAAGCCTCTTTTAAAAGTAAAACATTGCTTAGGAAATCACAAGAGATAAATATTCTAACTTATTTGTTGTGGTTGATTTTTAATTCACTCTTTATGCTATCTCCCTCTTTACATCTGATATAAAATATCATTCAATGTGCTTTTAGATATGTTAGTTAAAAAGGAATCAATTAAAGTGCCAATTGTTAATTGAGATAAAATAGAATTTATTAACCCATTATCCGCTGGTGCTGCGTTGACGCAACAGTCAACCTAAATGCGTATAAAAAATTAACTATCAAACGAATTTTATATAAATAGTAATTTTTAAGTAAGGAACATTATGATAGATAATTCAATAGAAAAATATTTTCTTTCAACATTTTTTTTTCTATTTAATAACAAGTTTGAAACTTAAACCATTTTTAAAAGAAAACTTTCACGCTGTCGTTTTCGCAGAAGAAATATAGTTAGACAAATGTTAGCTTTAGAGTCAATCTATTGTTAGTCAAGGTGAAAGTACATCAGAACATTCAACGAATCAGCTGCTTTTGTTTCAGTGGGGGAGGAAGAGAAAATAGGTGTTGCGTTTACGCAACGTCAGCGGGAAAGCGGTAGTTCCATTATTCACTAGTATCATTCGACTCTGTGGATTCGTTTCTTATTCTGTGCTCACAGAAATGCTTGCAACTAAATATCGTATGTCAGAGGCAGGTCTTTAAAGAATTTTTAATAAAGATTCGTGTAGTGATGACTGATATTATCTTTATTTCATTCGGAATAGGATAAATTATTGTTGAAGAATAAGGGAATGATAATATATCAAACAATGATAATGATATTTTACCATGCGCTACTGCTGGCGAATATAAGTGTGCGTAAAAAAGACTTCCGTACCCTCTAAAAGTAGTACGAGTCATACATAAAGAAAAAAAAACTGGAGACATGAAGTGGATAAAGATGGAAATATTTATTATGACTTAGCCAAAAAAATGAAGAAAAAATAAAACCTTGACAAATGTGGGAAGATATAAAGATTAAGTATATAAAGATTATTAAAAAAAAATCTCACTTAGATTCCAGATGTGAAGTTGTTTCTTGAGTTACCCACAAACATATCAGCTACAAAAAGGCATAGTAACTTCTCCATACAAAAGCCCTTACAGTCAGAACGCGGATATTTAGCCCTTTTCGGGGCAAAGCATTTTTATTTCTTAAATATTGAAATGAATGAATGACACCGGAATTTACGAACAATTACATAATAAGGAAAAATTACTTTACCAAAATTCTGGTGTCATTGTGGCATTTGAGAAATAAAATTATTGGTTTCAGAAATACACGACTGCCACTGAAAGGGTTAATCGACAAGTCCGATGACAGCAGAAAACTGCATTGTAAACAATGCCATAGCCAGAATGTTTATCGCTGCAGTAAATTTCTGATGTTGTTTTACATCATTAGTGTAGCGAATATTTTGATATTTGAAACTGTTTTCTGAATATAATCAATAATTTAGAAAGAAAAAAATTAAATTTTATTAATAAATTAATTACGTTTAATGTGATTGTTTGCTGTCTAAATTGTAACAAAGCTAAAAAAATCTTCCAGTGCCCAAATATGCAAGAAAGCCCCGCTGGTGCTCAATTGAACTCACTAAACTTCAGTACTCTTATTCCGCTGACGTTGCGTAAACGCAACACTCGATTTTTCGTAGGCTAACACAAATTTTGTTATTTTCACTATAAATTAATGTTATATATGTTCAAATGAATAACCAATATCATTTGTATGAAAAAAAAAAAAACCTTTATAGTTTTGGCGGTTAATGGGTTAATGTTAAATGTTGTTGCTTTTTGTTAATAATTTCTGTAAACGAACAATTCCTGTCAGCAAAAAATCTTCATGAACTCCATTTTGTTATTCTGTTGGTTAGTTTAGGGGATTGAAATCAGTAGCTGAGTGGCAGAGTAGTGGAACAATATTGCTTTTGCCTGAATTATAACACTATTTTTTTATTTATTTTCTACAAAATACAGAGCATCTATTTACAACTTATGAATAAACTAAGTTATATTAAACTCAACCTGTACTGTTGCAAAATCCTAAACATTTGTAGTTTAATAGTCTAATTTTAGGAATAAAAACTAAATATTGCAATATATAGTTTGAAGATATTATATTGAATATTTAGTTTTAGTATTCAATTATATTTTGAAATTAATTATATTTAGAACAATTATATTTTGAGATTTAGACACTTATTAAATTTGTAAAATAAAAACGATAAATGGTTAGTGTAATTCCACATATATTGAGCGTTTATATGTCATGTTTGTGTTAAGTTCATAAAGAGGCATGATAAATATTTCTTTGGAATTAAATTTCTAAATTAATCATCTCAACTTCTGTAATCAGAGAAGAAGAATACATTCTAAAACGATTTAACAATTCATGTTGCAAAAACATTCTAATTTGAGATGTCTAAGGATACACATAATAATGCGTGTCAGCATATCATAGTGAAATGAAAGCATTTTATTTAAAAATAAAATTCAGAAAGTGGTCTCTTTTGGCACAAAAAATATATTTTTTCATGTATAACGGATAATGTAAACTAAAATATAATATGCTTTCAGATCAGACCGGAACAAACATTTTTTGTGGAAAATGCTCGAAGAAAAAAGAAATAAAAACAGAAGGTAACGGAAAAGAAACCATCAATCATTAGATTTATCTTTTATGTCAAGATAATATTTGATACCTATAATATAAATCGATATTTTTGTCTTCTCTTTATAATTTTTTTGTATAAAATAAGAGGTCATATGTTAATAACACAACCTTTCAGTAGGAGGGAGGTTGTTTACAAAATGGGACACGGTGTGATAGAGGAAGGTATGTGGGTTAACACGTTTTAGTGATATTAGATGTCTAAAATCTGAAAATTATTACACTACAGAAAAAGTAAAAAATGTTTTTTAATGGACAAAAATGTAAAATAACACCAGCATATATATAATAGGTCACGTACATATACATGGTTTTTGATTTAGATTTAATCTGCATTAATATAAATGTAACATTATTTGCAGGACAGTTTTGTAAATGCTCTTAAGTTAACAAATTAACTACATTTCAGTTATTCATTTCACTGAAAATAAATTACAACATGTAGTTCCGGACATCTGTGTAAATCATTTAACTCCTTATTTTATAATAAAATAGGCCTTGATTTTATTATTAATTTTATGCACCTTATAACGATTATCTCGTTATATATGTTTACATTCCATCCCCCCCCCCAGCAGTTTCAATTAAAATTCTGTTTAAGAATTTATTTATTTTAGTGCGCTATAGTCAAACAATGCAGCCCCTAAATTAAATTCAACATTTAAAAACTAAAGCGATTGTATTAATGGCCCTGCACATTTAAATTAAATTATTCTAGTTACCCATCTCTTTAATAAAATAAAATCAGTGAATCACTCTCCATTTTCACTTTGTGAGTCTCTCACACATACGATTTGACCTTGTAGAAAAACGTTACTGTTGTCTGTTAAAAACAAAACCATTTTAACTTCGGGTATTTCCTTATTTGGGCATGAATATAACTCATCATTTATAATCACTTAACAGGCAATCTATTCATTAGAGTTTTCTTCCCAATACACTTTAACATTCACACCCTTTTGTTCATATGTATCTCAATTCTGCATTTTTGTGGTAAAGCGGTTTATCTTTGCTCTAACATCTGGTCTAGAAAAATACATTCTCATGCTTTTTAGCCTAACGAATTCTGTCTGTTACTATGCCCTATCCAGATAACAATTTTTATTTTTTTTAACCGCAGCTGTATCAATGTACAGATAGGACTGCGCCTATCACGATTCAAGAATGTTTGCAGCCCACAATCTGCCCCCCACACACACACACAATTAATATGGTAGAAGCCTACCGTATGTATTTGGCGAATCCATATCAGCTAATGTTTCTCCACTCCTGTGCATGGCGCAAAATATTTATAAATTGGCGATATTGTAGTCCGCCAAGCAAGAAAGTTGTAACTGTATATTCACTACATTCCTGCTCTGTCTCTAGCCTCGTGATGACGTATTAAAAGAGGCTCCTTATTGCTTCCCCCTGTACCTCTCCCTTCGACTTTCATCATGAAATAAACAAAGTCTTCGTTTACCCGAATTGGAGTTTTTTTTTTTTTAGAAGTCCTGGTATTTCTAAACCGCCTTACGTCCTCAATAATACGGCCACATCTATAGTGTAACGGAAGCTTCGTTACACACCTCATTAGCTTTATTTAACTGTCGTCGACAAAATGTCACAAACTTGATCCAAGTGGAACCAAACGTTGACAATCTTTAGAAATAAAGAATTGGATAGATAAATTCTAATTTTCAAAGTATTCAAACCCAATTATATTTAAAAATTAATTGGTTTAATTATTACTCATAATTATTTAAATGATCAGACAACTTAGTCATGAGCGGATGCAAATCAAATTCTACAAGGAATTTATTTCAAATTTCGACCGGGAAAGAATTAATTAATTCTAATCCCTAAGTTTTAATGTACCATTAATTTCTAGATAAACGTAATTATTAAAATTGAAACCCCTAATGAGAAGGACTGGTAATGAATGTAGCAAATAACTTTCCGAGATAATATACCTTAATTATAAAACGTTTAATTCCTTATTCTTGTAAAACTTTTAGACATTTCTAAAGAAATGCGCAGATACATGTGCTTAACTTTTACCGTAGTACTAATGTTTTCAAATATGTTAAAGATATTTATATTAAGAAAAATCTTACAGATAAAAGTAATTTCACATAACGTAAAAAAATTAATACTTATTTAAACACATACAGATGCATATCCTAGCATATTTCTTTATATATTCTTATGAAAAGTAATATATTTTTTGTCGAACGGAATATTTAGATTTACAATGGGCTTTAATTTCATTTTCAGCATTTTCTAGTTTGCAGAGCACAATAACTGGGAATTCAAGTCAATAATAAAAATTCGGAATACACCAGTAACAAGCTGTTAAAGGGACAACATTGTATCTGTCATTTTCTTTTTAATTTTTTATTCATGATGGAATGAAATAATAATCATTTTAATAAATGATTGTTATATCAATAATTATCACAATTTAAATCTCAGTTCTAACGTTTTATCAGCTTTACAAATATTCTATTATTTTTATTTAAAAAAAAATTCAAAATAGTTATTTTTTATGATAATTATTGTCCAAAGTATTACATCCATATCGTATTGCTTTAATCAATATTTCTAAAGAAATGTTAATGCTGATTTGAAACGTTTTATGTTAATTTTTTTTACATTTATATCCTTTGATTTACCGAGGGTTACGGGGTTAATGCTTTAGCTGATTTAGACCGTGCTAATTTTGAAACATTTATATTTGAAATGAGTTGTGCAAGCTGAATCCGCTGGTTACGTTTTGAGAAAAGCATCCGAAACATACCCTACCAAACTTTTATTTCTTACGGAAAAGGATTACAGTATGCAATAATATAAAGTACCATCGTGGCAAAGTTCTGGTGGGCTTCATAAGACCAAAATAAAAGTTAAATTACCCAAAATTAATTTAATTAAATATTTAAAATTAATTAGAGTACTAAAAATCAAAGTCATGCGCTGTGTGTATTCATGGAATCCCTTTGTATGAACTAGTAGTTAATGACTAAAGCATACGCGCTAATGATATTAACTACAATACTGCAACCTTAAGCTAAAAAAAATAAAAATAAAATTACACATGGTGCAGCAATTGGAGAGATAAATAATTAAATAACAAATAAAAAATTTATGTACCGAAATATGAATATAGAATTATGAAATTATCAAAATAATAAACGCTAATAAATTGACTTAATAAAATAGTCCAATCTTGAACGCTAGATTCACCTTTGTTTATTATATAAAAACATGGAAACATTTAAAATGCTTCATTTAAAACACATTACTACATAGGTGTGATAAAAAAATATACAAATGTTTTCTAAAATTAAAAACACTAGATGTTAAAATGATAAAAAGCTACTCCGAGCGCTTTCAGCTAACCTTAAGCCTTTGTCAAGGAGAAGAGAATTGACTGATAAAAACACTCGACGCTCGATGTTCACTGCTACAGATTGACCGGAAACTCACATCAGGAAGCCCGCAGGTGGTCGTATCCATTAAACTGAAGGAGGGGGAAGGTGGAGAATGCTCAATCCTCCGAGAGACCGAACTCTCCAGTAATATTAAGTAAATTAAACCAGATACGCGGAATTTGGTATGATAATACGTCATTACAACAATTTTCTGCTTGCGTTAAAATTTCCAAAGACTCTAAAATAGCACAACTATTAAAATCAGAAGCCTGGATAATGACTTTTGCTCTATTGAAAATGATGTCAATATCTTTAGTTTGAAACAGCCTTGAGAGGGCGGTAGCCGGTCTATTTTTATTAATATCCTGCATATTAATAAAAATGCAGGATATTAATAAAAAAAGGATATTTATAAAAATTAATAAAAATAAGAGTTAAAGAACATATGCAGGATATTAATAAAAATAGACCGGCTACCGCCCTCTCAAGGCTGTTTCAAACTAAAGATATTGACATCCTCTTCAATAGAGCAAAAGTCATTATCCGGGCTTCTGATTTTAATAGTTGTGCTATTTTAGAGTCTTTGGAAATTTTAATGCAAGCAGAAAATTGTTGTAAAGACGTATTATCATACCAAATTCCGCGTATCTGGTTTAATTTACTTAATATTACTGGAGAGTTCGGTCTCTCGGAGGATTGAGGTTTCTCTACCTTCCCCCTCCTTCAGTTTAATGGATACGACCACCTGCGGGCTTCCTGAAGTGAGTTTCCGGTCAATCTGTAGCAGTGAACATCGAGCGTCGAGTGTTTTGATCAGTCAATTCTCTTCTCCTTGACAAAGACTTAAGGTTAGCCGAAAGCGCTCGGAGTAGCTTTTTATCATTTTAACATCTAGTGTTTTTAATTTTAGAAAACATTTGTATATTTTTTATCACACCTATGTAGTAATGTGTTTTAAATGAAGCATTTTAAATGTTTCCGTGTTTTTATATAATAAACGCTGTCATGTAGCCTTTATTCTTGATCATTTTTATATAATCATTATTACAGGAGTTGTACGCTTGAAGGAATTTTTCCGGACAGATATCAATATTTTATTATAGAAAATAAATTTAGGTTAAACGCGAGAAATTTCGCTTTATTTAAAAACAGATTTTATATAAGAAAATACTTGCACCAAGGAATTTGCTGGTAATGAAATTTTAGCACGAGAACGACGTCTGTTATTAGTTTAATTACCACAAATAATTGACCATCTCTAAACAGTTCATTAAGGTTAGTTGGGGCAACTGGGACATGATTTTACAATGTGACTCTGGGGTTTATGACAATTCAGCTTAAAAAAGCTAAAGTTCATTTCAATTAAAGTCTGAACTTCTGTAAATGTGTTCAGCTAGGCTCCCTCTATCAGAGAGAAATGCTCAAAATTACATTTTAATATTTAAAAATATAAAAATATGCATATTTCATCTTTCTTTCCTCATGGGTCCAGTTGCCCAAGAAAATGGGGTAACTGGACCAGGGGGATCTATGTTCCACACGCGTTTATATTTTTTTCATATCGGATATAAGGCCCTGTTTGAATAAGAGTAAACAACTTTAAAAAAATTAAACCAGGCAGATCATGCAAGTTATGTGTGAATAAAGAGCGTTGTAAGGGAAACCTTTGGTGTCAGTGTGCCTAAAAAAAGCACTGAAAATGAAAATATTAGATTTATTTATACCAAAAATATAAAACTTAAGAAAATACTTACGTACTTTAGTATACAGGGTGATTAAAAAAATATGGGAAAAATTTTAAGAGGTGATAGTACACACCCAAACAAACATTTTGTATCAAATAATGCATGGTCGAAAACAACTAAAAGTAAAAAAGTTAGAGGGCTCCAAAAGTTATGTTCTTATACGAGGCAAAAACACACAATGAACGATTAAGTTAAGTTACGAAAACAAATTTAATGGCATTTAATTACAATAAGTGCTCAAAACATTGAACGGTAACTGTTATGCACGCAGTACAAGGGCGAAGAACAGATTGGCGAATTTTCTGAAACACACCAGGCATATCGCGAACTTTACAGCAGCCGAAAGATTGGCGAAAAGTTCTTCAATGGGAGTCTCATACACAAGAGCCTTTAGCTCTCCCCACAAAAAAGAAAAAAAAATCGAGACATGGAAGATCTGGCGAGCGCGGTGGTGCCTGGTGTGTTTCAGAAAATTCGCCAATCTGTTCTTCGCCGTTGTACTGCGTGCATAACAGCTGCCAGTCAATGTTTTGAGCACTTATTGTAATCAAATGCCATTAAATTTGTTTTCGTAACTTAACTCAATCGTTCATTGTGTGTTTTTGCCTCGTATAAGAACATAACATTTGGCGCCCTCTAACTTTTTTACGTTTAGTTTTCGACCATGCAGTCTTTGATACAAAATGTTTGTTTGGGTGTGTACTATCACCTCTTAAAATTTTCCCCATCTTTTTTGAATCACCCTGTAGATAATAAGTATAAAAGTCACATAGGTGTTTTACGAAAAAAATAGCAAGGTAAATGTCTGAACAAAAGGCTACGTAAGTATTTACGTACTTTATCTTTATTCAGGGGTCGCATTATATGGGGAAATTTTTTTTTGTTCTTTAAAGAAAGGTGCGATGAAGATATTATTTTCAAAATATTGGAAAGGACGATAAAAGATTCCCTATAGCATAGCTGTCAACTTTTACGCTTTCCTCTTACTACTAAAATATTATAGAGAATGTTGTCTTATTTAATCGTCGAAATCTTATGATTCAACAAAACGAAAATCTCTATTAAATTTTAGTGGTAGCAAGAAAGCGTAAAAATTGGCAGCTATGCCTATAGAATGCGACCCCTGTGTACAGTACAATTTCAAGGTCTGGCTTTCAGGGGCAAGGTACTTGCATTCGTAAAATGTTGAAATAATTTAATGACACCAATATTTACACGAGAATCTATTTGAAAACATGTAAAAGTATATTTTCACGTACTTAATAAATGTTAAATTTTAATTATAAAATTCAGGTGCCAATGTGGCAATTAGGAATTAAAATTAAGTGATCCCATAACGGCATCACCGCCTCTCAAGGGATCAAGAAATTTGGTTTGATAACACTCAATATGCTTTTTTAAAATTTCATTACGTAATTTTAATAAGGTATTCTATCATTTTCTTTATTATAAGCAAAAAACAATGGAGAAATTTACTTCCCGTAATAAGAGAAACACAAAAAAAATTTCTATATTTATTGGGGTAACTGGATCCAGCATGGCTCAGTTACCCCGGATATATGTCCCAGTTACCCCATTCTTAAAACATTTATGGTGTTACTGGGACACCGAGCTTACGTTTAAAACATGAAGTAAATATGTATAGATACCTAATAATATTGATGTAGTTATATGTCTAATCTTTTTTTTTTTAAAAAAAAAAGAGATTGTTTAATAAAAGTACTTACAGTATTTTAATAAAAATCCGAGGAAGTTCAAACATATTGACGTTGTTTAAAAAAAAAAAAACATAAATATTTGACAACCTATCACAGCAAAGTGAGAGTTATGATTGAGTTGATACACGTTGTTTTAGGAAGTAGAGATAAAGGGGCATTGCTCACAAAAGCTAAAACTTAAAAATCGCCAACAGTTTTTTTTATATATAAAATAGCCTATGGCCCAGTTACCTCGTGGTTCCAGTTACCCCAACTAACCTTATATCACTAGAATTTTCTAATTTCTTACTTACAATTTTAACAAAATACATTATTTTGAATAAGTGCATTAACTCTCCTAGGATAAGTAACTGAATCACTGCATCATCCAATTTACTAATTCCGTTTGAAAACTAAAGATAATACACTTGAAAAAATCGATAAGAAAAGAAATGACTAGGATTTATACACAAAAAGATGAGGCATCAGGGTTCCGATGTACAGTGCAGTGATCCTCGACCGAAATGAATTTTAGGATACTGTAGCCTATCACCCACTCATTCAACATATACAAAATAGGAATCAACAGGTGGAAATAAAAAAATCATTGATAATTTTTGTTAATTTAAAATATCTTAGAGAATTTGTCATTAAAGGAAAACATCTATCTCAAATGAATCTTACACCATATTTGAAGTCAATGCTGTTGTCAAGTAAATGTTTGGTCTTATATCCTTGTAAATGCATGGGGGAGACTAGGGAGGGTTGACCCACTTTTTACAAAATGATTATTTTTTAAATATTGAAAGTAGAATAAAGTTTTATGTATCATTTTATTCCTTATACAATCAGTTATCAAAATACAATTGCTACATAAGTGTAACATATAAGAAATTTGAAAATGATTCATTTTAGTCACGAAAAAATAATGGGTCAAGGTTCCCCAGATATGGGAGGTTTGACCCACTGTATGGGAGGCTTAACCCACTTTGTTTTATACTGCACTATTTCTGAAGAGAAATAAAATCAGTTTAAAAAAAGCAAAATAACTTTATTCTACATGCTTTAATTATTATTAATATATATATATATATTAATATGTGGCTTAAACAAGCCTGTTAAGACGCTATCGCAAATCAGAGCAGAAAAGTTTTGTTTTAAACAGGATTTTGTCTGAGTAGGTATAATTGTACAGCAGAGAAAATGAAATTTTAACATTTAAGGCA
The DNA here is from genome assembly GCA_963932465.1 of Maratus speciosus. NCBI lineage: Eukaryota > Metazoa > Arthropoda > Arachnida > Araneae > Salticidae > Maratus > Maratus speciosus. The sequence goes on from OZ010799.1 coordinate 296,433,869, forward strand.
GTATTCTGTTAGAGATAGGTTCCATTTTAATAGTGTTTCATGCTATTATGTCCGGATTTAGAAGCCATTGTCCCGCTTTTTTTAGCTCCTTGTTCTATTTTTTGTGACACTCAATTTGGCAACTCTAGTTGTCACGTAGTTTGGCTTCATCTAACAGTATTCACCCTGGTGAAATTTTTCTGCATACCTTCCTAATTTTTTTCGATCGAGGCTTGCAACTGAGTGGGTAATTAACGTATCATTAACATGATTTAAACCTTTAAGGGGCAAAGTATATACTTTCAGTACTAAAATGTTGAAATAAATGACCGGCCCCGGAATTTACGAACAAATTTATTTGGAAATAAGAAAAAGGCTATATGTCACATATATATTAAATGAGAAGATTTTAGAAAAATTCTGGTGCCATCGTGATGTTATGGAATTAAAATTAAGTGGTATTTTAAACATACCACTGCCCCTCAAAGGGTTAAGGCTGCTGCTTTCACCTTTCTTGTCCTTTTTAGTCTTTCCCACTGTTTTTATTCACCTACTGTAAGCAATATTTAAATAAAAAAAGGTTCTATCAACTTTCCCATTTCCTAGCAATTTTTCGAATTTTTCTATAATCAGTATTAAACGTTTTCTTTTCAATCACACAATTTTACTGAAGGTTTACAGAATGAATTTACATTATTTTATGAATATACCATTAACTTTTCATTATGCACAGTGTATAATAAAAAGATTTCCAAAACCACTTAATTAAGGGAGCCTGAGAATCTGGTCAACCCTCCCTCACATTGACTAGGTCAAGCCTCCCTACATGGACCTTTTCTAAAGAATACCACATCTTGTTATATTAGTCTAACTTACTGTACAGTCTTTATGCCTGGAATGAAAGCTCGATATTTTTGCATTACTTTAAACCTACTTACGTAAATTTATGTGATATATTTTATCTAAAAAAAGCTTGCAAAATATTTCTAAAAAACACAACTTTCGGTTGAAAACGCCTCACAATTGATTTTTTCCACATCTATTTCGATTATCTCTATGAAACGAAGACTGTGGTTTGAGCATTCCAGTAGCTTTGGTTGACACCTATTGATGAAACTCTGAAATTGTTTTAAGTATGAAAATTGATGGGTGCGTCAAGCTTCCCTAATGGTCAACCGTCACTAGTTTCCCCTATATGAACTTCGAAATGAGGGACATTCACGCTGCTCAATCACTTTGGCAGAACGTTCGCAAAGACCATTAGTTGCTGAATTCAGCAGTCTACGATTTATTGTTATATTAAATTATTCCGATCCCACAATCGTAAGAAAGCTGTCCCTTAGATGTTGGGGAGTTTTGTTCTACCCGTTTGACATGCTATAAATTTTGAGCATCGATTCTTTATATTTTGCTGTCAGACTTGTAGACTATTCAGCGACGAAAACAGAAAAATAAATGTTTCTTTCTTTTGAAGTCTATTTTTGAGGGTTTCTATGCGGTAATAGAAATTATAAATCACGTGATACGATTCATAAAAAAATTAAAATATGTATCTTCATATTGTATTGAATACTATGTTAAAAGTTAAATTTTACAATGATTTGTTAAACTGTGCTTTTTTTCACTGTCCATTAAGCTCATTTTACTTTGATTTTGAATGATGATGCTTTCCGTAAGAAAATATGCGTAGCAGAAAAATTGCCAGAAAATCTCTCTATTCTAAAAAAAAGTAACTAACGCTGTCACCGCCGCCTCCGGTTTTGAAATTTTTATGACCGGAGCTCTTTCTTCTTTAATATTAAGAATAATATTGTATAAAAAAATATGAAAATCGGTGATTTTATACAGAAATTTTCGATACACACGCTGATGCAGACAGTTTTCAAATCTAAGAATTATTTTAAGAGATATTTAATGCTAAAGTTGGACAAAATCGTTCCATTAAAAAAGTTTTATAGGAGTAAAAGCTATACATGGGAATTTAATCATTTTCATATCATTTTTAGGGTTCCGTAGTTAAAAAGTAAAAACGGAACCATTATAAGATCACTCATGTGTCTGTCTGTCACAGCCCTTTTATTCGTAAACTATGCAACATGGAAAGTTCAAATTGGGGGAAGTAATAAAGATTATTGACCCACATATTTACAGATTAATAAATATTCATAAATATATTTAGGAGAAATGTAGAGAGGCTAATTAAGTTACTTGAAAAAAAAAATCTTCTCTTCGTATATCGTATGGGGTATCGTGGGAAAGCTTTCGTAATGCTGAAATCAAAAATATATTTCATTTAATTTTAGGTATTATATTTTCAAAGTTATGGTGGAAAATGTAGTGCGAATATATGCCCCCCCCCCCCCCATCTAGTTCAAATCTATTGAAACTAAAATTCTGAAAAAATTAGAGGTAGTAGACATTAATTTAAAACTTACGGGAAAATTATAGCGATTACCCTAGGTCACATAGTTTTTGAGAAAATCGCATTTTTCCGTTAAACCCAAATTACGAATTACGGGCTTCAGCAAAAGTGTTGAGAAGAGCTTGAGGTACCTATCATAGCAGAAGTATAAAAGCATTGTTGATCATGAATTTCGGAAAAAATTGTTGGTAATTAGCCGAGATATTAACCCTTAAAGACACGGGCATACATAATGACAGGGACCACGTACTCTTTTCTCCATCGGCTTTTAAAGCCTAGATAACAAATTAAGGATGTATATATATGTAATGCAATGCCCAGTAGCAGTATAAAAGCAATAAACGTCAAATTGTTAGAAACAGACTAATTTAATGAAAATTAATCACATAAATACTATGGGATTCGCGACTATTTTTCATTGAGTTGCTCTCTGAATACACCTACTATGTCTTCAAAGGTTAACTAAAAACTTATATGGAATAACAAATGTACAGAATAGCTATATTTGCTATTATTTAGGTTCCATATATTTTTGAACTTTTAATGTATATCCATTTATACTTTTCTCTCTATTCTAAAAAAAAAAGTAACTACCGCTGTCACCGCCGCCGGTTTTGAATTTTTTGTGACCGGAGGTATTTCTTCGTTAATATTAAGAAACATAATGCATACAAAAATATGAAAATCGGTAGTATTATACAGAAATGTTTGATAAACACGCTGATGCAGACAGTTTTCAAATCGAAGAATTATTTTAAGAGATATTTAATGCTAAAGTTGGACAAAATCGTTCCATTAAAAAAGTTTTATTGGAGCAAAAACTATACATGAGAATTTAATCATTTTTAGCTCATTTTATACATTATAAGTTCCCGGCGTGCAGATTGTATTTATTTTTCTTATTTGACGCATTTTTTGAGGTTTTATTTCTATTTTAAATTCAAATTTTCAGCATTTCGAGAGATATTTTTTTACAAATTTTAGAAAATGTTATTAATTTAAACTGTTGCGAATGGTATAAACAGCGCGAACTAACGATTCGATTAATTTCGATTTCGATTAATACTTCAAATTAAAAATTTATTTACACGTAACTATTACAAACAGAAAAAAAAAAAAAAAAAAAAAAAAAAAAAACTTTAGAAATAAATGATTACATGTTAAAAGCAGGAAAATTACGTCATAAGAACAATATTTACGCTTAAATTTTAAAAGAGAAACAAAATCTTAAAATAAAAAAATCATTATTATGCGTTAAAACTTGTAATTGTGGGAAATTACGTCACATTTAAAATGGTCAAAAAATATGGCAAAACAATTTGAATTGAAAAATATATTTGCGCGAGGTATTTTGAGATAATCTTTTCAACTATTATCGTGAATTCGAAGACAGCGCAAATAATATTTCCTTCTAACAACAAAAGTATTTTTACGTGAATATTAGTAAGAGAAATAAAACTTTGGTGTAAATTACGTCAGATTTGAAACGATACATTTAAAATGAATTATTTAAAAGAACTATCTTATAGCGCTGTTAAAAAATGCCGGGAGACAATGACACTGTTTGCTTAATTCATTTTACATTAGCTTATTTTCAAATGTTTAACTAATTTTTTTTATTTAAATACGAAAACAGCCATCGTATCTCTTAACAGCAGCAGATTTGGTCTTAAAAATCCCCAATCCAAGGAAAACGAATGGAAACCCGTTTACAGAGAGATCGCTACTGTTTTTTTTTAATTCAGTATTTTTAAAGCCGATCAAATTAGCGTGCTTTTTGCATTTTGGTGTGCTTGAACGGGGGTTGGCGAGCGTAGCTCGTAGGGGGCAGAGCCCCCTAGTCTAGTACACAGGTGCAAAGGAAAGTCCTTTTAACCTGAAAATACTTGTGAACGGAAAGAGCTACAGCTATGCAAGTGAAGGAACGGTATAGTAAAGCTACTATGCCCGATTTAATGAAAACAACAGCTGCGCCCCCTAGGGGCGAAATTTGGAATATAGCCACTGCGAACCGAAAACGAAAAGAGATAGAGCAAAATTTCCAGTTACAAAGTTTTAGAGCATCAGTTAATTAATAGAATATGACATTTGGTTTACATGGATAAGATAAATCTTCGCCTGTTTACCCAAAAATGTCCGAAATCGATGCACTCCATTTTCTGTAAACGTTTGAATGGAATAGTCAGAAGTATAAAGAAATACGCACAATTTATGTTATAAATACGTACTTATTTCGATACATTTTGATAACATCACGCACACACAAAAAAAAGACAAACTGTCTCACAGTGATAAAAAGTTAATATTCAGTATGTTCAAAAAGTTCGCCACTGCTCACGATATACGTTTGTATTCGTCAGAGTAATTATGCATGCACATTTCTCAGGATGGAACGTCTATTGCTTTCCTCTTCAATACGACGACATATATTTAACCCTTTCAAGGGCGGTGGCTAGACGGTCCAGCCACCTAATTTTAATTCCAAAATTGACAAATAGCACAAAGAACATTTGAATAAAATTTTGCTTTTGTATTGAATATGCAAATTAGCCGGGTTTTGTTTCCTGAGATATTCGTTTGAATATTCTGGTGTTAGTCAATTATTTCAATAGATTACAAATAGAATTCTTCTGGCCCTGAAAGTGCTATTCTAAAATTTTAAATGCATTGGAAATTAAATCTTTACAGACATTACAGAACAGTACAACATCACATTTTGCAATTGTGCACTGCTACATTTCCGGAATGTGAATAGAAAATATTTTTGGGTATGCAGGCAACGATTTATCTTACACGTGTGAACCAAATGTCGTTTCGTAGTAAATAATTTATGCTATAAAACTTTCTAATTGGAAAATTTGCTCTACCTCTTTTCGTTTCCGATTTGCAATGGCTATATTCCAAATTTCTCCACTAGGGGTACTGCTGTCGTTTGCATTAGGTCGGGCGTAGTCGCTTTACTGTACCGTTACCTCACTTGTATAGCTCTCGCACTCTCCGTTCGCAAGTATTTTCAGGTTAAAGGGACTTTCCTTTGCATTCTGTATGCTATACAGCTATACTCAACCATACGTTGTAAATTTTTTTACAAAGTCTTATTATTCTTATAGCAACGGTATTATTTTAATAATACACTTACTAATTCATATATTATTGTACGGAACCCTCTGTGCGCAATTAATACTCGCACTTGACCGTTTACTTATTTTCTAGTAACGTATCATCCTTCGATATAGGAATTTACAGAAAGTTTTTAAAACAGAAAAAAAAAATGCAATTTAACAAATTTTCCCGGTGTGCAGACAGAATTTATTTATTTTTTTTAATTTGACTCATTTTTTGAGGTTTTATTTCTATTTTAAATTCAAATTTTCAGCATTTCGAGAGATATTTTTTACATATTTTAGAAAATGGTATTAATTTAAACTGTTTGCCAACTGTATAAACAGCGCAAACAATAATGTTTGCTTCAAATAGAAAATTTATTTACACGTGATTATTATAAACAGAAAAAAACCACGTATAAAAAGCTGGAACTTATTGAAAATTACGTCATAAAAACGATATTTACACGTGAATTTTAAAAGAAAAAGGATACTGTAAAATAATAAATTCATTAACATGCGTTAGAATTCTTAAATATGAGAAACTGCGTCGCATTTGCGTCACTTTGCATTTATTACGAAAAATGAACAAAAAATAATATTGCAAACAGTTTAAATTTAAAAATTCCGCGAGACATTTATTTGATATTTTGAGATGATTTTTTCAACTACTTTTGTTAGGACAGCGCAAATAATATTTTATTTGTAACAAAAGTATTTTCACATGAATATTAAAAATATAAAGATAAGTTTGGTGAAAATTACGTCGGATTAAAAACGATACATTTAAAACGTCTTATTTAAAAGAAGTTTCTTTTCGCTTTGTTAAAAAATGCCGGGAGACAAAGACTCTGTTTACTTAATTCATTTTATATTAGCTTATTTTGAAATGTTTAACTGATTTTATTTAATCAAAGACAAAAACAGCCATTGTATATTTGGTACTACTTAGTTATCCCGTCGACCAAAAATCTATCGCCAAACTATAAGATTAAATGTCAATAATGGTTGATCGTAAATGTCACATTAACTTCACTTTAGGCAAGTTACATGTGTCTAAGTCATCAAGTTATTTTTATTTCGACGTTATATTAGTATTTTTATTAATGTTATACTAATTTATTTGTTCTATCGTTATTTAAAATAAAAATTATGTCAATTTGTATTGGTTTGGTCGGGTGGATTGGCAATTTATATAATTTGGCGAATATGGTCGACGGGATAAATGTAGTACCGCAGCTGATTTGGCCTTAAAATTCCCCAATCAAAGAGAAATTAATAGAAATCTGATTATAGGGAGGTCGCCAGTGTTTTTTAAAGTATAATTTAATCTTCCGAAATCTTTTTAAAGCCGATTAAAATTAGAGTGCTTTTGGAGTCTGCGGTGTTTGAATGGGGGTTGACGAGCGTAGCTCGTAGGAGATAGGGCCTCCTAGTAGTGTAAAAAATTGGAAAATGTGTCCGTTGTCTCCGTCCTAAGTTTTTAATTAAATAAGTGTCGATAGTTACAGTAAGATAAAATAAATAATTAAATGAACAAAAGCTAAAGGATTTCCTTTTCATACGAATTAATCATCAAAATATCTCAGAGACATGCTAAAGGTACCATTAAACTGGGGATGCTGCGTTCTGTAAATCTGTATAAATACAAAAATCTTAGAGAAACATCTGGATGTTGAAACGGAAACGAACTTTTAAATTTTAAATAGTAACCCCTAATTAAAATACTTTAAGGAGCCTCTTGTTTGTTGTAGCTGATGACGAGCTGTTATGTTTTTAGCTCGAAACGCGTCCTGTGTATTGTTTTATTTTATGGTGATTTTTTACAAAGTTTCATTATTTGAAATACTTCAAATCGCCAGTTTTCGGTGCTATTTTGCTATACCTGGGAATGCTAAACGAGAAGTAATTTGGTGAAGATTAAACAAGAAAAAAAATCATGCGTCCAGCATAGATTATGTAACACTTTCCAAAACATTCAGAATCCTGTAATAAAACTTCACAGTGTGTTAATTTGAAATATGATGTATAAGTAAACAATTTGAAAACCCAATTTTTCCTATTACAATCAATAGTCGAAAAAATATCCGTCTTTTCAGTTTTTTCTGCCGACCTGAATATGTTCTACGAATTGGTATGTATACTACATAGTATGCTAAAATTAGTTCATTAAAACATATAAGCACAGTTCAAAAATTCCGTTCAGTAATTTCCGTGAATAAACGGAAATCTACTTGAGAAATTTTGTGCAGCCCTGTATATCTTCTATAGAATTTATCTACACAAATTATATTAAAAAAATAGTTCAATTTAAAAACGCGTACCACAACTGAAAGCGCACTTCACTCAATTGTTGTTCAATTGGCTTCAACAGTTCAACTTATTCTTTAGCCAAATACTTTTGTGTGTCCCTGTAAATGAACCATATATTCTATGAACAAAACATTCTACAGTAAGCACCGTGTAGTTCAACACTGTGATATAAATAAATTTCTCTATGTTTAAAATGTTGTAATATTATTAAAATACACCGAAATCGATTTTTCCCATAGACCGTAATGTGACGGAATTCTTTTGAGTGTCTCTGTAAATGAACCATATATGCTATCCATTTCATCTCCAACACTAAACATTCCATAGTGATACCCAATAACATTTTTCAATTTCACTTTCTTGGCAATCGGAGTATATTTACGCGAGGTAGAGCACAACAGCCAGCCTGACAGACAGAAAATGACCGACAATCCGAATTCATAAGCACTTTTCAACTTTGTTAGTTAAAAAAGTTAAAGCTATGGTGTTAAAAAAGCTAATGTGGAATTATACAGTTGTACGTTTTGGACCTACTAATGTTATGTTAATGTTTGATAGTTTCAAAACAAATGCATTGCAGATAATTTTTAAGTAAAACCTTTTTAACAAAATGAGCTTATATTTTGGATTAGCATACTTGTAGTTTTAGAAACAGATATCTATAAATATTTGTATATGTTGCAATGCACATGATTTATAATTATTAATTCTATAATGCATAAATAATTTTAGGCCTACGTTAACTCTTTCTTATAATTTATAAGCCTAGAATTAACCTATCATTTAATTGCTAGTACATAATGATGAAAATATTGGTTAACATAGCACCGATGTGAATTTAGACATTTGCAACTTGAATTATTAAAATTTAATAATTTTAGATCAAAAAAGAAATAACTTTTACACAGCTATTTCCCGATATTTCCTGGTTCTTGTATGATAATTTCCAAATGGGGTCCGAATGTAAATGTATTGAGAGGGTGAATAAAAAAGACTCTTTTGTTAATCAAATCATTTCAAGAAATGTTGATGGAATCTTTTGGAACACACCTGGGCGGGCGGTCCATATAATGTACAGTAACAATTTCAAATTTCTTTCACATTTTGCGTTCTCAACATCATGTGCAAAATATGGCCTGTGCGCTGCTTTCTTGCGGCCCAGCGGTGTAGTGGTCAGGGCATCTGACTACCGCACAGCAGGTAGAGAGCTCGACTCCCGACTGGGCAAGGTTCACTCAGCCTTTCAGCTCTTTGTGGTCGATAAAATGAGTACCAAGCATGCTTGGTAACTAAACACCGAGGGTCCCGTTTTAGGCTGACCACCTGGCCGGGACGTATGCTGTATAGCACCTCGGGGCCCAGTGTCAAGAAAACAGATACAGGAACTGTCGGCCCAGATCCTTCATGGATTGTATTGCCACAGAGTTTAGTTTTGTTTTAGTCAGTTGCTTTCTTAATGTAGGAACAATTTGTTGTGTAATCGAGATAATATCTCACATTTATATGAAACTTATGATTCGTAGTTTGCATTTTTCCCCTTTCAACTAAAATTTGTTATCGGAAGAGTTTCTGCATTTCTCTTATGCCATCGAGACTTCGAGTCTCTATAAGTCTCTTCTATGGATATTCCGGTTTCGAATGGGATTGCCTCTGTGACCGTCAAGTGAAAATATCTCACGGTTTTTTTTTCACCTTTTCCGCACTACGCATATAAATATTGATGACTTTTTTATTTCTGAAACTTTTCGAATAATGTATTTTATGCTGAAAATATCGTTATTCCTACAAATAATTGTGTTTTCGTTCTTTTAAAAAACTGTGGTACTTTTGTGCATACACTTCTTTGATGGAACCAACATTACTAATTAAAGTCGAAAAGTAGTCATCGGTAAATATACTAATATTATATTCTGATATCAATATGCTTTCATTTGTTTCCTTTGTTTGTGTCTACTTTCTTTAGTAACAATTTTACATATTAATGAGTGTCGAAAATGCGATTAAAATGTTAAATAAAAGGCAGGTGTCGCTGCTAGTTGCTTTCTCCCACTTGTGAAGTGAAACAAAGTGAGATCACTCTAGTGTGTGTTTATGACGGAACCACCGATGTATCGTGATATATTGTAACGTGAGCTTCGAAAGGAAGCTACAAATGTGTACTGCATAAAAGTGAAGGAGAGATTTTAATAATATCTTGGAGTCCTAATAACGAAGATGTGCGAGTAAATATCTTGTTACGTTTTATGAAGCTATATATTATTTAGAAGTTAATGTTATCTGAAATATTCACACCCGGCAAACATTTGGAACGAAGGCAAACAGTTATAAAAATAAGTGAGAAAAATACATTACAAAAATTTCATTTTCTTTTAATATAAAAAGAAACGAACATATTTACTAAAGACTATTCAATTTTAGTTTACTGCAATTCTTGTTTAACTGTACATCTGACGCCTGTCTACAACTATTTCTATATTTCTATATTCTAATTGTCATAAAACTTTTAATATGTGTTAAAATTTTAAATTCACGTTACATATATGAGACTGCATATTGTATATTATAAACGATGTGTGCCTAATTTGAAAATTTTCCATCCCCCCCCCCCCAAAAAAAAAAAAAAATACAAATTTTATTACTCATGGAAGGTATTTCTTTAATGTACACTTCAGTGAAATAATATGTATTCGCAAGTGAATACTTTTGACTTGGGAATATTTGGCAAAATTTATCTTTTATGAAGTCAATATTATATTTGACATATTTGAACTTTTTTAATTATGAAAGAAGCTTATTTACATATGTACGTTGAAACGGTTTTTACATTTTTTAAAAAATAAAATCTAAAACCTAATAAAAAAGTCCTTTATTCCAAAATCTATATCTCCTCTCATCACAAAGAAATGTTAAAAGAGTAGAAAATGACTTTTGTAGATGTCGAAAGTAATTTCATACTTTCTTTCCAAGTTTTGAATATACATCATAATTTGAAAAGATTTTACTTGTAATTCAAATCACAAATACTTTTTTCCAAGAAAAGATTCAATGAATGAGAATTTAAAGTGAATGATTATTAAGAAAGCAGAAAGAAGTTTTCATTAGAAGAATTTTCCGTTTCACACTTATGATAAATTTGAATAAAAATAAAGAGATACATCAGGTTATATGTAGAATGCTAAAAATCTAACATTTCAATTTTCGTGGGTAGAGGATATTCAAATTTGTCGCCATTTGTATTTTTACATTCCTCTGCCTATATAACAAAATAAAGTTAAATGTAGAATACTTTTGTTCATTCATTCATATTGTAATTAGAAGTAAAATAAAAATAAAACAGGAATGTTCTGTTATTAACAGTTAAGATATCTCTTAAATACAAAAGACATAGTACAGAAATGAAAAACTTTGAAATTTGTTTCTTTGTGGGAAATTTATTTCTCTTTCGATTTTTAAATAGTTTGAATGGATTTAGTGAAAAATTACTAAGAAAAATATTCCCCAGTGAGTTTCCCATATAATAATGAAATTTTCTTATTAAGAAAGTATTACTATAATGTTTAAAATGCTTTTCTAGTTAGAAGATGAGAAAAGGAAGTTGTTATTTTTAGTAAAATATTGATCCTATATATTTCAGTATTTCAGATGTATTGAAGAATGTATATTTCATATTAAATATATGTAACATTATATCAACCGATACGTAGCTTCTTAAATATTAGTAGGATTTTAAAATTGTTATTAATGAATGTAATATCATTAGTTTTCCCTTATTAACAGATTTGGAATATTTCTGAAATATAAATACAGCATGACAAATATTCTAATACAAATATCAATATGTAATTTGTTTTGTGGATTCGAACGAAAATTTTATGCATAAAATATTGCTTGCCACATTTCGTATTTGGAATGATTTGGTAAGATTGTGATTTATTTACGTTTCTTCTATTTGGAGAAAAAAGAAACGAATATTTTGGTAACAATAAGATATCCAATATGAAGGAAATAAGCAAATGATCTAATATACAAAAAAGGGGTTCTCTGAATGTATGTTCCTTATGCAAATCTTCAATTTGTAACCGATTTGAATGAAACTTGCTGTACGTACGTTTTAGAATGTCAAAAATGTCCCTGTTAACTTAAAAAAAATTCAGACCACTCTTTGCCCCTTTTTATTTATCATCTTCCATAATTTAAGTTTTTAGAAGTATCTCTCGTTTAAATTTTTCTAATTCAGTCATTTTATTCCTGTTGCCACACTTAAAAAAAAAACGGTACAGTAATTAAAAAGAATGATACCACCTGTACTTTGTATCTATAAGCCAATAAAAATTCAGACACAATCACTAGATTTTTGCATTTCCGAAATTGACGTCATTCTAAGCAGGAAATGCAGAATTTTCATATATAAAATAAAAACTTTAACTATAAGTGCGGTAAAATGGCATAGTACCTTAATTTGAATGTTTTTGATATTAAAACATATACTTTAATACTGACATTTCAACTTCAAGAAAACAATTTAAGAAAGACAAGTCTAGATACCGTCACATTGTATAAAATCTTTTGAACATGTAATCAAACTGACTTTAAATAAATGGCTTCTATATTTTATTTAGTATTTCCATTATATACCACAGCCCATAGCTATGCGTTAAAAAAAGTATTTTATTTGTTTTGATGCAGTGGTGACATTTTCTGTGATTTATATTAAAAATAAAGCAGTTATTTCCCTTTTCGAAAAAACTTTATGACTGATGTTACGCTTAAAAATTCATGGAAAATGACGTCACTTGCATCTAATCATTGTAGATTTAATTTCTATCAATGAAAAATTTCAGTTTATATTTAACAGTTGTGTTTTATAAAGAGTGGAAACCCTCTTGATCTATTTGTCTAATTAAAGATTAATATTACACATAAAGTGAAGGCTTTAATTTTAAGCAACTCCAAATAAAGTTTCAGTAAATGCAACCTCATATGGATGCATTTATTGCGTTTTATTCAGTACCCTGAGAGATATCCTATACTTTTGTACACGTATCAAAGAAAACATACATTTTAATTTTAAAAGTGAAAAAAAAATATCAAAATTGTGTCAAATAAACATCTTTTTTTTTCTGAATTTAAATTTCTCGAGTCCCAAAATTAAGACTACAAAATGTGAGTTTTTTCATAATCTTCAAGTTAAGACTGTTCATAAACGTCAAGTTAAGGCTGTTCACAAATCCGAAAAAGCTACTTTTGGCAGATTTTTTAATACATTTTTGTTCTGAAACGCATGATATTGGCAGATGTTCTTATTAAAAAACAATGTAATTGAAAGATGTTTTTTCTTTTTTTGGTAAAAGCATAACATCTTTCAGAAAATACTGTCAAATTTGGCGTTTTCAACTGAATTCCCCGATGCAACACCGTGATAAAAGACAAAAACCGGTCGTTATGTGGCCACAATTGCTCATAGCTGTATAAATAATTTATTTATCATAAAATGGAAAACGCATTTCGTTTACAAATCGCTTAAATAGTCACTAATTTTAAGCCTTTATGTTTAATGAGTCAGAAAATTTGACAAGAAGTTTCGCGTTGTTGAGCATGGAACCGGAGAACTGATTTAAGTATTAGTGCATATAGTTGCATACCAAATATTCATTTAAAACGTACATGATGCTTTTAAGGGGTCTTTTGAGATTTGTTCCACTAACAGTCAATTTGGATCCTTTAAAGGGTCTTGTACCTTTTAAACGCGTCGAAAATTAACGAAAATCTTCAAAGTTTAAATTAGTCTATCTTCAAAACTTTTTTATGTACAAACATGAAATTTTGGATATTGATTAAACAGATTGTGCTTTGTAATATGTAACCATTAGAAATTTATTACCTTTTTACAGAATTTGTGCATTGTTGAAATCAAAATAGCTCCCTTTTTTACTCCAGAAGTCATTGCACGCATTATATCTTGAGAAAGTATGTATGGATTGTCATGAAATTTAATAAAGATATTAAACAAATATTTGTGTTTAAAATGAACTATTTTTAAGTATTTACAATGGTAATATTTTTAGTTATGACTATTTTTATTCATTAAAAATACAAAATTTTTATTTATTTTTTTACAGAAGTATATTTTTATATACTTAATGAAATAATTTTGGCCTAAGAGTAGTTCATTTTCAACACACATATATGTTTAATATCTTTACCAAATTTCATGACAATCCATCCACACCTTCTCAATATATCAGGCACGCAGTGACTTATGGAGTAAAAAAAAGATCTATTTTGATTTCAGCAATACAAAAAATTCTGTAAAAGGCTACTAAATTTCTAATGACAGCATATTACAAAGAACAATCTGTTTAATCAATATCCAAAATTTCATATTTATACATAAAAATGTTTTGAAGCTGGACAAATTCAAACTTTGAATTTTTTAGTTAAATTTCGTCGCGTTTAAAAGGTATAAGACCCCTTAAACAAAAGTGCGTGCCTTAATAGGTGTGAGGCACATTTATTAAAATACGAATATTTAAACTACCGCTGAGTCCGATTACCGAAGTCCAAGCCGTCAGCACTTAAAAAGATAAAAATAGTCTTTTTTATTCAGGTAACATAAAAGAAGCAAAACACAATGTTAATAGGCATGCAAAATAACTACGCTCTTAAACTCTGGATTAATAAGAATCTATAAAAAATCCCAATAGATAAAAAATCCCTCTTCTGGAGATTCCTGCCCAGCATTAATTTTTCTCAGAGCAGATATAAAATAATTGTAGTATATTAGATATGCTTGTATATCTGACAGAAAAAGAAACTCAATTTTTAATTAATTTTTCAACTACATTTCAGCAGTAAAATTACGCTTGAAATTATTGAATATTAATGATGTGAATTATCACATTGCTAACAAAGCGTAAACCAACTTTTTTTAGTGAAAAATGTCCAAGCCGGGAATCGAACCCGGGTCCCAGGAATAGATCTCCAGTGCTCTACCACTAAACCACAAGGACGATGTCCAGCCTGGCATTTCTCACTTATATAAGTCGGTAAGGCTGCAATCGCAGAACAAGATGGAGACGTCTTCATGTGCTGGGTTTGTCTGCGTCTCATGTTACGCCGCTAGGAATGTGTGCTCATGAAGACTTCTCCATCTTGTGCTGCGATTGCAGCCTTACCGACTTATATAAGTGAGAAATGCCAGGCTGGACATCGTCCTTGTGGTTTAGTGGTAGAGCACTGGAGATCTATTCCAGGGACTCGGGTTCGATTCCCGGCTTGGACATTTTTCACTAAAAAAAGTTGGTTTAGGCTTTGTTAGCAATGTGATAATTCACATCATTAATATTCAAAAAGAAACTCAGTTTAATTCAAAAGTGAGGTATTTTATAGTTAATCTGAAATTATGATTAATGTTCCGTAATTGCACCTATAACCGAATGTCGTATTTGAACAATTGTAATTTGGCAAATAGTGTTGCTGAAATCTTCAGTCGTATTCACATCCATTTGAAATTACAATATGACCATAATGGTAAAATTCGAAAATGGACCTAATTACGAGCATTAATGTTTAAAAAAAAAAGAAATCATTTTAATGTAAAAGAAATGTTTTAATGTTAAAAGAAAGAAAGTCATTTTAAATTTACTCGGAGCATTCTATTGCCAATTGTGATATCCCGCCTGTCACTAGTTACTCTTCATTATATAAATAAAAAAACAAAGTTCAAAGCACCAAAATACTTCATTTTTTCTTACATACTAGTTTCATTAGACATAGCGTACCGTCATAAGTACAAAATATGATTACTCAGAAAATAAAGTTGCTGAAATATATGTAGGAGAAGTGCGTTCAATGATAAAGTTTATTTGCTAATAAAATTACAGGAAACAGCCAATGAAAGAGAAGTGGATTCAAAGTTAAAATTTATTAGCCAATAGAATTACGATATGAAATTTTAGGAAACTGGTCATGTGAGTGGATTCAAAGATCAAGCTTATTGGCTAATAGAATTTCAGGCAAATTTAGAGAACAGCCAATTAGATATAATAAATATAATGAGAAAATATGCAAGTAGAATTTATGAACAAGTAGATTTTATATATTTTTTCCAGCAATCTGACAACGGAGGAATAGTAAAATCCCAATTAACAACATTTAAATTTTTTTTATAAATATGGAATGCTTCAAGAAAGTCAAGCTCATCAATGGAAATGGGTTTTGAGATAGTTTTGGCGGCGCTAAAATAAAAAATATGATTCATTTTCCTGCAATGAGCAATGGCAGATTTGTTAATTTCTTCTTTCTGAACATATTGCTTGTGCTCTTTAATTCGAAACTTTAAACTACGCTTGGTTTGTCCAATATACGAAAGAGCACATTGAGAACTTATACTATAGATACCCCAGGAATTAAATACCTCAATAGGATCTTCCAGTTCGGAGAGATTAAATTTATTAGCAGGGGTGAAAGTTATTCTGAAGTCAAGTTACTTAAGGCTTTTGGCAAGGTAAAAGCTGGATTTGAGAAAGAAAGGGAAACGATGCTATTACTTGGAGAAGGTTACTTGTTCATAAATTGCACTTGCATATTTTCACATTATATTTATTATATCTTATTGGCTGTTCTCTAAACTTTCCTGAAGTTCTATTGGCCAATAAATTTGATTTTTGAATCAGCTCATATTACCCGTTTCTTAAAATTTCCTATCGTAATTCTATTGGATAATAAACTTTACCTTTGAATCCACTTCTCTTTCATTGGCTGTTTCCTGTAATTTTATTGGCTAATAAACTTTATCATTGAATCCACTTCTCCTAAATATATTTCAGCAATTTTATTTTCTGAGCATATTTTGCAATGATGGCGGAACGCTAGGGCTACTGAAACTAGTTTACAAGAAGAAATAACGTGTCTTTGTGCTTTGAACGTTGTTTTTAATTTATATTGTACTCGCTATGTAATTTCTTATTGCAAATACTCTTCATTAGTTCAGAAAACAAATATTCATTCTTGAGACAAATAAGAAGAATAATTATGTTTGAAAATCTGTTATAAACCATAAAATAGCACTAAATCTAACTAAAAAGAGGTAAACCAGATGACGTAGGAAAATAGTAGAGTGTGTAATGGAAATCCTTTTTACTTAAGTAATTGCAGTCGGAGGCATCAGATTCATGTTTAGGTATGTACTGCAATTCCTGCTACCTGAATGTTTGCTTCCCACTGCAACTACTTAAGTAAATGGATTTCCATTACACACTCTACTATTTTCCTACATCATCTTCTTTTCTTGTTTTTAGTTCACTTTTTACGCATTCCGGTTTTTTGATTTTTTTTTAAATTTAATTATTTATTGACGAATTTTTAGTTCTGTTTAATTAATACTCATATCGTTACAGTTGGATGAGGCCGTGACCAAAACTGAACAAATTTCACCGGTTCAGATTTTATAGATTTCGTAAACCTAGAGATCCTATCTACACAACTTTCATGTTGTGTAATACTTAAAGGGAACTTCTGACTGTAAAATAGTCCAGGAAACATCGTCTGCATTTTTAAATACTTATCCAATGATATGCCACTCAATATGAATATATATATATTTTTTAATCTCTGCCGCCACTTTGTATTTTACCGCCGTCATTTTGCATTTGTGAAAGAAAAACCTAGCCTATAACCATTGAGCGGTTAAGATGAATCGATAGAGACCTCATTAGTTAAAATCTATCCAGCCGCTGGGATGTTTCGAGGGTAGAAAGAAATCCAAATAGCCATATACGCGTCAAACACATAATCCTTCTTGGCAGTCGGGTAAAAGAAAGGTATTGGTCTGTCAATATTATAAAAGTGAACTACGATTTTTTTGGATCCGATAAAAAAGTACGCAATGAAAGAAATAGGGCTTTGTCATTAAAAGGTTGCTATGAATAACGAAATCTTTGACGATTTTTTTGCTGATAGCCCCTGGCATATAGCTAATCACGGATAGCCTGTCTTTAATAAGCTCCTAAACTTCATTCGAATGCGTAATTGTTATTTCTTATATAAAAATGATTTTTCACGTTTCTCAAAGATAATGCAAAAAATATGTTAAATATGCAAAACGTAATAGAGTTTTCAATTAAAAATATACTAATACAAGATTCTAACACTGGCCAGTGTGTTCTGTAACCCGGTAAGGCTGGGTTACATTCCATGGTATGTAAGGGTTAAAATGAAAGTAAAAATGGTTTTCATTCTATATTTTTTCTTTACCCTCTTGCATCTTCTGTTTTGTACACATTGAGAAACGCTTCAGACAAACTCGAAATCTCATATTAGACTATAGGGAAATAAATAGTCATTTTTTTTAAATTTCTCTCTGTATTATCTCAAGAAATACAAGCAACACGGGGTGGTACTGCTAGCATTAGTATATTTATTCACTAATTGAACAAATATTTGCGTTAAAAATACTCAAAATTACTCTGGAAGTATCTTTAACAAAATGTGAAAATTTTAAAAATATGTTTCGTTCTACAGAAAACACAATCGTGCAAATTGGACGGATATAACTTTAAAGTTCACAATTTCCATTACTTGAATAATATAACGATTTGTCAGAACATCTTGGTCACATTTGAAGCTGTTGGGCAGTATGCGAGATTTAACAGAGAATTAATGGAATGATTTTAAACATTAAGCCCTCTTCTTTAAAAAATTCCCTTTGTCATACACATGCAATGTATGATTCAAGGTGATAGAATCTTGGGAAATTTTGTCCATCATTTAGAATTCCCCTGTCTTATTTAAAATTAGCAAACAGGCCTGTCTTGCCGTAGTTAGTGTCTGTCAGAGTCTGTTGAGCAAAAAAAAAAAAAAAGAAAAAAAGAAAAAAAAAGAAAAAAAAAAGAAAAGAAAAGAAAGCACAAACCTAGACCCAACTTTGTCTTATGAGATAAAAGAATTAATGAGAAAATAAATAAAATAAAAAAAAATAAAACAAAATAAATCAATAAATAAGGATAATAAAATAGAAAATATAAATAATGATAATAAAATAAATATTGAGAATACAATAACGCAAGACGAAATCTGCAGAGAAAAAATTAATCCGGTTCCCGCCCAAGTCTGATCAGAGAAAATCAAAGCTTGACAACAACAAGTGCTGCAACAGGAGTTTTCGAATAATAATGTAAACGGGTACAAAAAACATTTTACTTCATACAAATGAAAAAAAGCACTCCCATCCACAGCATACACGTAAAAACATATACAGGGTGTCCGGTCGCAATGGTGTCCAATGGCTAATTCCTAAACCGTTAGTCATCGACATATAGTTCCAATTACAAAAATGTTTTAAATCAGGTAAAGAAACATTTTAAAAGCGATTTGGGTCAATAAAAACATTTCTTAAAAAAATACGAAATTTAAATTTTTATACAGTCTCCCGGTCCTATAAGTTATATTTAGTAATTTTTTCCTATCACGCTGACAAGTAAGACAAAAAAAGTCCCATTCATATAACGCTAAAATTGAGCGAGTTATGAAACTTTAAAAATGCATGACTTATGCCACTTTTCTACTCTGAAAACAAATGAGTTCGGCTTGGCTTTGAGGGATCATATACTAAGTGTTTAAAGTATTCGAAGATCTTACTTCATGTGTATCTGCGCTTTGAAAAAAAATCCTACAAGTATTATGATTAAGTCTCAAATTGGCTAAAATGGCATATGTTTTATTTTCTCAGGATTTGAGACTGTTTCTTTTATGACTTCTTTTAACAAAATTATGTGTTTTTATAAGTTTTTATGTTACTTCAACAATCGTATGTATGTTTTTCCAGTTAAAAATTTGTACTCGAACTTTAACCCACTTTTAAATATCCGATCGAGATTCCATTTTACATACTGGCGCAAATCCGATAACAATCTAATATTATTAAGATTTTCGGCGGTTACCATTTATACTTATTTTACAGAATAACACAAAATATTTCGGACAGTTTTCTGCAAAGGAGTTTAAGAAAAAGTTTTAGATTAGATAGTACAAGACTGCGATTGTTGCGTTTTTTAACTTTTATGTATTTTTTAGCACTGAATCCGAAAATTACCTTAATTTTTAACTATCATATCAGGATGTTTTGCAAATCATAAATTTTCAAATTTAAAGAATAACAAAAATCGAATACTATAAAGTAGAGGAGATGGTTGTGTTGTTTAACTTTTGATAATTGATTTTTACGTACTTTTTAGCACTGAATCAGAAAATGACCTTCATTTTTACCCATCACGTTAGAATTTTTTTGCAAATCGCAAATGTGTAAGTTAAAAAAATATAGCGAAAATCTCATACTATAAAACATATGTAAAACATTTTTTTATATTATTTTAATTTATTTGATTAAAAAATTTATTCGATATTTTGGCTTATCCTGGGATTCTTACAGCCAAACAGCTGAGTGATCCTATGAGATGGGGGAGGAAAATCAACTTTAACATTGAACTTCTTAACTTTGAAATTTGCAATTTACGAAAAATCTTGATATGATAGTTAAAAATGAAAGTCAATTTCGGATTCAGCGGTACAGAATATATAAGAATCAATTATCAAAAGCTAAAAAACATGACATAACCCAACTTTTGCAGGCTTGTGCAATCTAATAACATTTTAAAATACGTATCATTTTGTAAAGAATTGAGGCTGTTAATTTAGAATCATTTTATTTAACAAAAATTCTGTTTTTTTCTTTCTTCTTAAATGTTTATTACAGATTGTATATTTTCCATTAATATGCCAGAATTATTAAAGATTTCAAATTTATATTGCAATGTTAATTTTACTCCCAAACATTTTTTATATCTGACGAAATTATATTTCGACTAAATTTGTGAATGACCCCCAATTTGCAGCAAAAAATATGCTCCAACTTTAAACAGCTATTACTCGGTCAATTTTAATCGTAGAATAACGGGACTTTTTTTGTATTACTTGTCAGTGTAAAAAGAAAATTTCACTTAATATAACTTATAGGACCAGGGGACCGTATACAAATTTAAATTGAGTAATTTTTTAAGAAATGTTTTTATTAACCCAAATCGCTTTTAAAATGTTTCTTTACCTGATTTAAAACATTTTTGTAATTGGAACTATATGTCTATGACTAACGGTTTAGGAATTAGCCATTGGACACCGTTGAGACCGGACACCCTGTATAGTAGAATTCTCTTAATACAAGAAAAAAAGATAATTTTAAATATCCTCGTACTTAAAAACGTTTCTAACGATACAGGCCGCTGGCGCATTTATGCTTCAGTATAACTGCCGTTAAGAAATTCTATATTTCCCCCAAAAGTTTGAATGGTTATTTTAGGTGCTTTCGTAATTATATAAATACGTAGCACCTACAGTTTTCATCAGGTTTGCCCGTCTGTCAGTCTGTCCGTCAGTTAATATATAACAGCGCTAAAACTACCGAACCGAATGATTTGAAATTTAATATATATAATCGTTGCAAAATTTGCGGAGTCATTTCGAATTACATAAAAATCGAATCAAAACTTAAAAATATGTTAATAAAAGTTTTCTTAATTATATTGAATCCTATCATACTTAATTAATTCAATGATATCCCATGATTCTCATGATTTCAGAATGCCATGGTATTAACATTCTATTTAAGTTTGATTCATATTATTTCCGTATTACTGAATTTAAGTATATATAATCCCAATAAATTTTGTATTTATGCATTTTTGCACAACAGTGCAACATCTATTGCACCAAGATCTGAATATTTATAAAACTAGTTATAGTACAAACTTATTTGCAACGTTTTACGCACAATTTCCGAATTTTTTAATATTATAATGATACATATTTCGAGAATAAAATAAAATAAGTATTTAAAGTTTTCTAGTGTGAAATCGAAATTTCAGAATCGCCACATTTCCCAACACTGGACTGTAAAAAAAATAAAAATCTCTCAATTTGACAGAAAAAGCGGACAATTTTGGCGTTTTTTGAAAATAGTTTAATTTACAAAAAATGTTTGCAATTTTTCATTAAAACAGATTTTTTCTGTAAAAAATATAGATTTTCCTGTAAAAATTACAAAATCCTCATTTTCTGTAAAAAACTGCATTTTTTACCGTGTCTGTGCGTCCTATATAGTGTCATATTTTAACCAAACTATACACATAATGCAGTAAAATCAACCACGAAGAAATTTTGCAGTTTTTGAATTGAACAATTTCGATATTTTAAATATCTTAAATTACTACTCATTCATTATCTACAAAAAAAAGTAAGTTTTTGAATTCTGCTATGTATTTGTGACTTATCAGGCATACACCTTTACACTTTTCAGATGTTCAATAGATGTGATTTTCTTTTAAATGGAAATACTTCTAATTTTAGAAACTGAGATGATCGATAAATGCCTTTGTGATGTTCACAGGAGTTTTAATACAGAAAAGTTTGACCTCATCTTTCCCACTAAGAATCCTTTTTCTTGAATTGGAACTTTAAATTTAATGTTTAGTTTAAAACTCACAAATTAATATTAAATATTTAGTTTTTCATTTGGCATAACATGTTTAATAGTACATACTATAATCATATGTATATACATATATATGCTGCATTATAGCAACATTGGATTATTTCTATAGTGGAAAATGCAGTTACTGGCTGTCTCGATAGCAGTAGTGGATCACATCCAGTACTAATAGCGTAATATAAGTTGTCAGAACAGATAATTCGATGCTGTTGTATTAGTATAACGAAGATTCGATGATGATTTGAAACTGCAGCAGTCGACGAGTGAAGGCCATGGATTACATTTTTCCGTGAAAGTTTCCCCAGAAATAATTGAGACAAAACATAATATCAGCTCAGCAATTTATTAAAAAATCTTTCAGCAACGCAGTTTCCACCAAGAATATTACCCATCTCTCCATAGTAGTAATTAGGGCTAAACAAAGTTATAGATAATCGAATAAATGGATGGTAACCAGGTGGAAATGAAACACCCATTTTCATACCCAGGTGGTATGAAAAATGTAAATACGACACAAATCTGCTGAAACACAGCGAGCATCGGCTTTTGATCGTCAAGTATAGGAATACAAATATGACGTCGATCGCGCTCTCAACCAATGAATAATTAAGAAAACCACGCCATGGATAGAGTGTGGATAAAGCGAGCGGATGAATTTGAAGGGAAAAAGGATAACCTCGGAATGCGTGGGAAAGAAATTCGGAAGAGAAAATAAAATGGTTGTTAAAAGAACATTCTGGAAAAAAATGGAACATTTAATTTAAGAATACTAAAAGCGTAATATTTAAGCAATTTAGATAAGTGAGACATTAAATTAAAGGAAATTTATCAGAGTTAACGTAGAAATTATTTAAGAATGAGGATACAGTAAATATAAAGTAGTAATTTAGAATAAGATAAGGAAATCGCGGAATTAGATCTAATAATGTAACATATATATATACATATATAATAAATGTACAATTAAATTTTATATTTCTGTTCTTTCAAAAATATAACAATATATATATTTCGTTTATTTTAATGTATAATAATAGGTATGTAAAAACATGTATACTAATCACTTATAATGAAACAAAGCTAAAAAAATGCTATAAAAGTGATATAATACCTTTATTTAGATTAACGCTCGTTTCATCGCACAAACGGTGACATTTTCAAAATCATTCATAATAGAAGCATTATCTTATCTCTGTGACTTTAATATACTTATAACAATGTTATTAATATTTAGTAGTTTTCGGAATATAATATTAAAATGAATAAAACAAAATAATTATTTTCTGCAATTTTAAATTGAATTTAGTTTTTAAAAACCAATTGATTTTTACAATAATATTTGTTTCTCAACAAACAGAAATCTTAATGCCTATGAATTAAAAAAATCATATAAGCAATACATAGAAAAAAAGTTTTAATAGTATTACATTCGCTTTCTTTTAATACAAAACAATATTTTTTATAACGTTTAAAAGATATTGAAGAATAACTTTAAGACAACATACTTCAAATCATTAAGTATTTGGTTCCTTTTAAATATACTCCCACTTTGATATCCCTTTAATAATCATATGAAAAAGGAAAATATAATGCGTATTATTTAATTTCTTATTACCTCAGGCAAAAATAACTTCGAAGGAAAATCCAGATGTTTAAAAGAATGTTCTTAAGCGAGATTTTCACATTTCAAAGAGTATTAATTTAAATGCTCTTCTGATTTTCTCTAAAAGAATTGTGCTTTAGAAAATTTTGTGCATCCATTCATGAGTTGCCTAGAATAAAGCGTTCCATCTTCCAGAAGTTAGAGAGTTGAGATTTTCTTTAGAAAGAAATGCTTCGGTATGAGAGATGAAGCACTGTCTAAAATTTAAAAGATGTTTAAGATAGAGAAATTATTTTTAAAAGTCTGTTTCCTGATATATTATCTATTATCTTTTATTTTACAAAGGCTTAGTTACATTACACAGTACTTAAACATATATCGTTACCGTTAATTATAAGAATTTCTTTTAAGACTAACAATAATTTAGAAAAGGATACATATACAAATAATTTTTTAAAGGATACATATACAAATTAAAGTTTATCCAAAGTGAGCTCTGTAATCGTCAAAAACTAATTTACATTTAGAATTTATAAGGTCATTTGGAGCACATTATTACAGTTTCTAACAGTGTCATCTATCAGCAATTTTTGGGACGAAAACAATGAAGTGCATTTAGAAATTTATGAGTTTATATATTATTCTCCTGCAAGAATAATTTCAATAGCTGATACCATTTATTTGTTATTAAATTTTATATATCATCATTCATTTTAAGAAGGGCCTGCAAATTGAAAATTATTAATAGTTTTTACGAAATATAAAAGAACAAATTTATAAATACAGCATTTGATTATTTATTTATTTATTTAAACTTTGCTTTATTTTGACGATACTAAAATCTGGATAATTTCATAACAAATCATCTAAAGAAAGTAGTTAAGAGAAAGACATTTTATTTTTTTTCAATCTATACGCATTATGCAGTAAAATGAACTTTAAAGAAAATTGAAACTTTAGAAAGATGTTATATTAACCCCTTAATTATCGCTCCCGTCATATTCACGGGCTGTGACTTTTATTCGGATTATTCAGATTTGTTTGATTCCTACCAATTTGATAGAATAGAGTAATTGGCTTTATTATGGTATCCTTTTACTTGTCATTAAATAAGGTGAACATTTTTTTTTTCAAAAAAAGGGTGCCAATAAGCAATTTGAATTTTGAAACCGTAATTAAATGCGACCATTAAGGGTTTAAGCTAAATTTTAATATATGAAACAGTTTCAAATAAATATTAATTTAATTTTCTGCAAATAAGAAACTTTATGAGTTTTTTGCATGCATTTATAACCTATTACGCATAAAGGTGTATTTTCCTAATGTTAAATTAGATGCAACTTTCATTTGAAAATAAATATATGAAGCTTTCTAAAATGAAGTGATCGATAAATGCCTTTTTGATATTCAAAATATTTTAATGAAGAAAAGTTTGCCTTAATTATCTTATTAAAATCTATTTTCGAAAATTTGAAATTTAAATTTAATGCCTAGTTTTAGATATAAAACAATATATATTAAACGTTTTGTATCACATTTCGTATAAAACGTTTATTAGCACATAATTGAGTGATATATTTTTATAGTTAATAATTTTACGTTTGAAATTCAGATATATATGTTAATGTTAAAAGGAGTAATTTTATTTCTGACTAATATTATATTTCTGACTATTTTATTGTAGTGATAATAAATATTAATACTATTTTTTTTTAAATGTCATTAACATTTATTATTTTTTTAGGCTTACTATTAACATGAATAAAATAAAATATTACTTTTGTTTATTTATAAATTAAATTTATCATTAAAATAGAGTAAATATTTTTTTTTTAAATAGTATGTATTTTTCACAAATAGAAAACTTAATGCCTATAAATTTTGGAAAAGATATTACTATATATAGAATGCAATAAAACAAACTTAGAATAAGAATGTATCACGAAAGTTTTTAACGCCACAAAGGTTTTCATACAAAACAAACCAGTTCAGAATGAAAAAACTCATACTGCTAGTACAATATAAAATTAAACAGGTAATTCACAACCTAGAAGATGATTAAAACAGTTTTAAAAATATTTTTAAAAAGGAAGCTCTCACGGCTATGTACCAGCCTTTATGAGGATTTAAGATTAAAAACGAACGCTACTTGTTCATATCTGATTTATAATTCAATCATGAGGGACACATGGACAAGTAACGATCATAACACCAGTGTAAATCTTAAATCCTGATGAAATCTATGTACATAGCCGGAAGAACTTTGTTTTTTAACATCTTTAAAACTGTTTTAATCATCTTTAGCGTAGCGAATTACGAGCGAGTATCAATAACTTTTTTCTCTCACATAGAAATAATTTTCAATTGAAATTTCAATTTGAAAAGTAAATTTGATTCGTAAAAATACAAAATTTATACTGTTCAACATATTTCAAGCTTTTTTGAAATATTAAAATATAGCCCTAAGCATTTCAATATCTGCTTAGTAGCAAAACCACCTCCGAAATTGAAGAATATCATTTGCGTTAAAATTGACCCAATTAGTTTTGAGAATTATTCAGGGGTGTATGAAATACCATTTATTAGAGCAGGCTGATCAAAGAATTACTATGTTGGTATGACTAGTAGGAAATTTAAGTATAGAAAAAAGGAGCATATAGCTGGTATTAAATATAATAGAAAAAACACAGCCCTAACAAGATTTTATCTAGAAGAAACCATCCAAGTAAATTTCAACAAAAGTAAAATATTTTCCCCATCCAGACTACACTGTAAAAAAAAAAAAATCCGACTAGTTTTCCTGTAGAAATCAGAAAAATAATTGCCTTTATCGTACCTGAAAATTTTCCGCCCAGATCGGAATAAAATCCGTAAAAAAAGGAAATAATCAATAAAATGGTATTTTACGGATTTTATTCCGAGCTGGGTCGGAAATTTTTATGGTATGATAAGGGCAACTATTTTTCCGATTCCTACTGGAAAACTGGTCGTATTTTATTTTACAGTGCATTATAAAAGACACCATAGAGATTATAACTCGCAAAAACTCAATATGCAACGATGCAGTATCATTTCACTTACCAAAAATATATTTCGAGCTACCCAATGAGTGTGAAAATAAAATAAAATAAACACCCATATAAAATAAAAATATAACGTGCAAAATATGAAAGAATACGTGGAAAACTGAATGATGGCGGGTCATAGACCATGCAAATTTAGAATAGCTTTATGTATTTATTTTTGAAAATGACTCAGGGTGAGTGAAAACATGTCAACAATCGAAATAAACGTATTTTAACTGGTTTTAAAGTTTTCATTTACACCTTTTAACTTTGAAATTAATATAGTATTATAAGGTGTTATTTGCAATAGATTTATATAGCAAATACTAGTTTTTTCTTTCTGTCAATTTTCATTCACGAAAAAAAGTCTTATCTTTGTTAGGATTCAATATATTAGTTTTAAATCAAGGAAAAGAAATATATTTGAATATGTATATAAAAAAAAATTACCACATGCGGGTGGCGACTATTGTACCAATGGCGACTATTTTTGTATTACTTTTTTCACATCTCTTTCCAAACAAAAATCATTGTTGTAGATTTCAGCTACTGTTTGATTTAAATAGTTTTTGTTTGTTAATAGGGTTTCGAGAAAATTATCAATAAAATTAAGAGCATTGGTTAGTCTTTTCACTTGATCAACATTAATCTAAATATTTTTGATTAAAAAATAATATAAACACTACGCAGAGTGACAGCTTCAATTCTGAAGCTTTTATTTTCATAAAAAAATTATATGATTCACACTGATTCATATGTTTCGTAGAATAACACACTTTACACTTTTTAAAGTTTTTGCTTAATTTAGAAAACAACTCCTATTCAAAAATCACAAACAAGTTGATATATTGCTTTAACAATTAATAATAAATTTTGAATTTGATTTTTTAATTTAAATAACTCTCGAACACAAATAAAAATGATATTATATACTTATTAGTATTTATTGTAGAATTCTATTTTTAAAAACTTTTATCATTCGGAAATCACTACGTAACCAAAAATAGAAAACAACTTATACTTTCAAATGCTAAAAGGTGTAAGTTAAAACTTTAAAACCAGTAACAATAAGTTTATTTCGACAGTTGACATGTTTCAACTCGCTCCGAGTCATTTTCAAAACAAATAAATAAAGCATTTTAAATTTTCTCTGTCTATGAAACGCCATCATTAGTTTTCCACGTATTTTTTTCATATTATGGACGTTATTTTTTATTTTACTTCGATGTTTATTTAATTTGTATTTTCTTAACTTTTAAGTAGCTCGAGCCATATTTTTGGTAAGTGAAATGATGCTGCATCGTTACATATTGATTTTTTGAGCGTTACAATATCTATGGTTCCTCTTATAATGGATGGATAGTATAGACTGGAAGGGGAAACTATTTTACTTTCATTGAAATTTATTTGGATGGCTTCTTCTTAATAAAATCTTTCTAGAGCTGTGGTTTTTCTATAATATTTAATATCAGCTATATGCTCCTTTTGTATACTTAAATTTACTGCTAATCATACCAATATAGTAATTATTTGATACGTCTGTTCTAATAAATAGTACTTCATACACCCCTGAATAATTCTCAAAATTAATTGGGTCAATTTTAGCGCAAATGATATTCTTCAATTTCGGTGGTGATTTGGCTACAAGGTGGCTTGCCGATATTGAAACATTTAGGACTACATTTTAATTTCTCAAAAAATCTTGGAATATATTGAATAGTAGGAAGTTTGTATTTTTGGGAATCAAACTTACGTTCAGACTTCTTATTATTGTTATAGAAAACAACTTTATATGATTTTAAGGGGTCTTGTACCTTTTAAACGCGTCGAAAATTAACGAAAATCTTCAAAGTTTGAATTAGTCTATCTTCAAAACTTTTTTATGTAAAAACATGAAATTATGGATATTTATTAAACAGATTGTGCTTTGTAATATGTAACCATTAGAAATGTATTAGCCTTTTACAGAATTTGTGTATTGTTGAAATCAAAATAGCTCCCTTTTTTACTCCAGAAGTCATTGCGCGCATTATATCTTGAGAAAGTATGTATGGATTGTCATGAAATTTAATAAAGATATTAAACAAATATTTGTGTTTAAAATGAACTACTTTTAAGTATTTACAATGGTAATATTTTTAGTTATGACTATTTTTATTCATTAAAAATACAAAATTTTTATTTATTTTTTTACAGAAATATATTTTTATATACTTAATGAAATAATTTTGGCCTAAGAGTAGTTCATTTTCAACACACATATATGTTTAATATCTTTACCAAATTTCATGACAATCCATCCACACCTTCTCAAGATATCATGCACGCAATGACTTATGGAGTAAAAAAAAAGAGCTATTTTGATTTCAGCAATACAAAAATTCTGTAAAAGGCTACTAAATTTCTAATGACAGCATATTACAAAGAACAATCTGTTTAATCAATATCCAAAATTTCATATTTATACATAAAAATGTTTTGAAGCTGTACAAATTTAAACTTTGAATTTTTTAGTTAAATTTCGTCGCGTTTAAAAGGTATAAGACCCCTTAATAATTTATTTCAAACAAGGGAATTTAATATTTTCTTTTACATTAAAAACTAATACAGTAAATTAAACTATGAAGAAATGTGCCTTTTTTTGGATAGTCATTTATTAACAGAAATTTAAAAAAATTAAAAATATCTATAATTAGTACATTTTTTTATTCAAGGCTAACTATTTGCAAAGTTTACCACATGTATTTGGGATAATCCTAACATAAAACGTTAAATATATAGAGGCTCTAAGAAATTAAATTTTTCTTTGAATGAAAATGCTTTTAATTTTAGAAAAAGAATAATCAGTCTCTAAAGAAATGGTTAAAAGAAAGATGTTTTAATATTTAATCCAAACAATACTCAAAAGGCAATAAAATGAACTCGCAAGAAAATTTCATTTTCCTACAAAATACCGACCGACAATCGAATGAAATATTGAAGGACATGACTACATGTTTTTTAATGGTTTTAATCATTTTATATTTTGTATGATTTTTATATTATGTTTAAACCTGTCTTGCTTTATTACTTTTATTAAATTATATTTGAAGGACAATATTAGATTTAAAGCTAATTTTCAACTTTAACATTTTTGCTTAGTTTTAAAGAAAATGAAAAGCACATTGATAATATCATAATAACAATCTTTAAAAAACAGTTAAAAAATACTCCAGAATATTTTATACAAACTATACACATAACGTAGTAAATTTAATTTCAGACATAAATGCATTTTTTAAATTTAATGCGAATAATAAATTACAGCATTTAAAAAGTTCTTAAATTAACACTGATTTCATTCTATGAAAAGAAGAAACTATTTTCTCAGTTTTGTGCATGCATTTGGGGCTTATAATTAAATCTTTAGATTCCCCTGATGTTCAACATGCGTTTGGATGAAAACACTTCAAACTTTAGAAAACTAGGTGATCGATAAATGCCTAAAAGAGTTTTAATCCCGAAAAATTTTACTCCTAGTTTCCCATTAAAGATATATTTTCTAGAATTTGAACTTTAAATTTAATGCTTGGTATTAAATAGAAATACTGAAATAAAACGTTTGTTGTTGAATTTAATATAAATCGTTTAATAGTACATACTTAAATCAATTATTTTCATTTAAATAACGTTTCATTTGAAGTTGAGATGATTATGTTAATGTTAAAGAGAGTATGTATATATATATATATATATATGTATATATATATATATGTATATATATATATATGTATATATATATATATGTAATAATAAAAATTTTCGCCGATTTTTCTTAGTACAACTATTCCAAATTCTTAATATTTTTCCTTTTTTTACCTATCTTTAATAATATCTTAATATATTTTGTCTTTTATTTCATGCATTTAAAGTTGCGTATTCTTTTATTATTTAAAAAACCTTAATCCATTCGCCTAATCTTATAAAACCCATTAAATTACTTTTTCATTTTATTCTAAAACAAATTCACTTTCTTTCGAATGTTTTAATATCATTTATTCTTTCGTGTTCTATATCCACAATGCCATGTGTCCGCCAGCGATATTTCCACTTATATTCTGACGCCGTATAAAGAGTTCTTTATCGACGTCATCCTTTCCCATCGAATCGTAATTTGTTCTATGTCCCATTCTCCCCCACCTCTATTCTAGATTGGTCTTTTACTGTTCTGTCCGCGCGTTGTTGTTCGGTGTACAAATATCGTTACATCGGCGATGGAGAGAAGATTTTACGTTTTTCTGGTTGTCTAATTAATCTGCGTTGCTTGGAGTGAACGTTTGAATGTCTAGATCCTATTCTTATAACATCTAAAGTCTTATGAAGTGATGATCGATTTTTGTGAGGGGATGGAATAACTACTGGAAGTGTTCTACTATGTTTTTGTCAATAAAACCAGTTTAAAAAGTGATGATGACTCTCTATATTCATTACGTAAGGGAAATTATCATTGTGTTTCGAGCCTGTCTTTCTCGACACCCTGACTGCAATCCGGTATTTTCAATATAACTGATGGATGGTTTTGATTGCCCTACTATATTTTATGTCGAGGTACTGGTGTCGCCTAAATATCTGAAAGTCGGTAGCAAAATGCTACATAAGCCGCACAGGATGATTACTTGCTTTACTAAATTAATGATTTGTAGAGAAACTCATCGAAACTTCAGAATGTCAGAAATGTTCTGACTCTGCAATGTGAATTATTATCATCGACTATCAATAAGTATGATTACGATGAAAGATGTTTTCATGTCAGTAAAACTCTGACAGTGGAATATCACTAAGTTTCAACGACTTAATAGAATGATTAAAAATTCCTGATACCTCCAAGTGGCGGAAATAGGTCTCACATTAAATTGGATGCACGATTTTTCTTTTTAAATAAAATTCTAGGTCTCCGGCCAGAAGTTATGTTGAGAAAAAAAACACCTTTCTGTGGGTGAGAATATATTATTTATTATAGTATTTTAGTAGATTTCTGTTTATTTACAATATTGTTATTATTATTATTGTTGTTAGAAAAATGAATTATACTTTAGTAGTTGTTATTATTTATTGAAAAAAAAATATATATTTACACTGTTTATTTAATTTAAAGTTATATATTTTTAATTATGTTTATACTATTGCATTTTTATATAAATGAGTTGTCCCTCCTATATAGAATTAAGATCTAGAATTGTTAAAAAATCGAGTAACACCATGAGTGAAATAAATATTGTTCCCTTTGACCCAGAGTCCGGTATGAAAATACAACCTTGGTTAATGCATTTTGAGAAATCTTGCATTACCGAGAAAAAAGATGAAAATTGGAAATTAAATAATATTTCTAAATATTTGAAAGGAGAAGCGTTGAAGGTTTATATAAATGATTGTCTGGAGTGCACTAGTTTTGGAAAAAATTCTGAGCTTCTCACTGAAATATTTATTAGTGTTTATGTTCCAAGATTTTCTGAATAACCAGCTTTAAAGTTAAATGACTTAAATGAATTAGAATAATATTTTCATAAAAAGGTTGAAGTGGGTAGGAAGTTACAATTATGTGAAACAATAATTGTGCAGGGACTCACAGATGGGCTAAAGCCCGAATACCAGAATTTTTTTATAGTAAATCCTCCAAGTAATACCACTGACTGGTATCGGATGGCAAAACAAGCAGTAATAATCCCAACTTTTCCTGTAAATGTTGTTAAGAATAATTCACAAAATGTTAGGCCTTTTCAGCCTCATTACAATGCACCCAGACATTTTATTCGTACAAATAATCCTCGATTTACAATTTCTAGAATGCAAAATACTCATTTCCAACAACGATACCCCACTAGACCTTGCAGGATTTGTCTTAACAAAGGGGTACTTAATGCCTATCATTGGGAAAGAGAATGTGTATTTAATGTTACCCCTGTATGCTCCATCATATGCTCCTACTAATCAACAACAATCTTCTACTAATACTGTATAACAATTGATAGTCTCTGGGTATGCAAAACAAAAAGAAATCCCTTGTGTTATTGATACGGGATCCACTATTTCGATTTTACCTATTAAATTTGTAAATTTATTACATGCTAAAGTTAAAAATATTTCTCCAATTAATATTGGCCAAGCTAAAGGGTCTATACAAATTAATCAATCATGTATTTTATTTATTAAAGTTGGTAAAATTAAGCTGAATGTAAAATTTTTAGTATGTGACACTGATCTTGAGTACGCAATACTAAGGTTGCCAACCTGTGCACCCTTTCAATTAAATATAGATTGTGTAAATTGTAAAATTATGCAAGGAAGAACTATAGTAAAACAATCCATATCCAGAAATGTACTAAGATCTATTCATTTTAATATGAATAACCAATATGATGAAATGCGACCTGATTATGGAAAGTTAGTGACTCCTCAATCCTTCGCGCAGCCTAATATTAATGATTATAATTTAATTGGGGAAAAAAATTCTGTAAAAAACAAAACTTTAAGGGATATTTTGAGGGATTATTTGGATATTTTTTCAAAAAATAAATATGACGTAGGAAAAATTAATATTGAGCCCCAGCGCATTTTAATCAATTCTGACCTACCTATATCTATGAGGCCATACCGCGCTTCAATAATCGAAGAAAAAGAAATTTCAGAACAGATTAAATCATTATTAGCTGCGGGATTAATTAAAGAAAGTTATAGCCCTTACTCCTCCCCTATTACTTTGGTAGGAAAACGCGATGAAGGTAAGAAAACTAGGTTATGTGTAGACAATAGAAATTAAATTCAATAATGAAAAATGATGCTGAACCATTACCCCGTATTGACGGAATTTTAGATAAATTGAGTAGTGCTCAGTATTTTTCCACTTTGGACTTAGCCTCCGGCTACTGTCACATACCCATATACCCAGCAGACACTGAAAAATTGGCTTTTACTACCATCTCTGTACTTTTTGAATGGAATATTCTTCCATTCGGTGTCAAAGTTGGGCCCCCAATTTTCAATAGAACCATTAGAAGAATCCTAAATAAATATAAAATTGACTTTGCCTGCTATTATTTTGATGATTTAATTATTTCCTCTTCAACTTTGGTAGAACATCTACAACATCTTACCAAAATTTTTGAATTATGTAGATTGGAAAATATCAAACTTAAATTATCTAAATGTAATCTTGTCCAAAATAAAATTAATTTCTTAGGTTATGAAATAAAAAATGGTACCTTAACTCCAGATAATAATAATATAGAAGCTATCAAAAATTTAAAACCCCCCTCAAATTTTAAAGAACTCCAAAGATTCCTAGGATCCATTAATGTCTATCATAAATTTATTGATAAATATGCAGAAATCAGACGTCCCCTCAATAAGTTACTTAAGAAAATACCATATGGGAAAGGAATTCAGATTGTCAAAATTCCTTCCAAAAACTAAATGATGCCCTAATTTCTAAACCTGTTTGAAAATTTATGACCCTAAATAACCCCTCCATATGTTTTTTGATGCCTCACAGGTGGCGGTAGGTGCAGTCCTTAAACAGCCAGATAGTAATATGTTTTTACAACCAATTGCATACTATTCAAGGGGATTGAGAAGTTACGAAAAGAACTATTTTTTTACCGAATTAGAGTGTCTTACCATCATTGACACATTAGATAAATATTATCACTACTTTCATGGTGTTAAGTTTACTATACACACCGACCATGCATTTCTTGTATGGTTAAAAAATGTTAAACATCTAAGGGGAAGATTATTCAGATGGTCATTAAAACTATCTATGTTTGAACATGATATTGTCTATGAAAAGGGTTCAATAAATGTCGAAGCTGATATGCTGTCTAGAAATCCTACTACGTATTTTATTCAACCAATTACTTTCCTTTTAGATGTTAGAGAAGTTATAGAGATGCAGGAAAAGGATAATGTTTGTGCAAAAAACTATACAAATGAAAATGGACTTATGATAGTGAAAAAGAAAGGTTTTAGAAAAATAGTAGTTCCCATGTCCTTAAGAAGAAAATTACTAAATGTTGCTCATGAGAAATTTGGTCACCCTGGTATCCAAAACATGTCAAATTTAATATCCCCTAATTATTATTGGCCTGATATGACTCAAGATATAACTAAATTTGTAAAGCATTGCGATATTTGTCAGAAAAATAAAAAACCCAGACAGAAGAAATTTGGCTTATTACAAGCTATGCCAACCACAGATCAACCTTTTGAATGTCTTTCTATTGATACTGTGGGAGGATTTAATTACTATAATTCAACCAAAAAATATTTGATATAATAATAGACCATTCTACAAGATATGTTTGGGCTTTCCCCTCAAAAAGTGTTACCACAGAAACTTATACCAACTGTCTAAATCAAGTATTTAATATTCAAACTCCCCAACAATTGTACTGTTTCAATAAAATTCTTAATGTACAGGTTCCCCAAAAAGTGCTCAGTGATAGAAATGCAGCTTTTACTTCATCTAGATTTAAAACATTTCTTCGGAATCATAATATAAAGCAGGGTTTAACCTCCGCACACCATCCTCAAACGAATGGGAAATGTGAAAGATTGAATCAAACAATAGTTACTAGATTAAAGTGTAAGGTTAATTCTACCAGTTCTAAAGTTCCTTGGACGAAACCTCTGACCGAAGTAGTTAATGAGTATAACAATACTCCCCATTCCATAACCAAATTCCCCCCTGCTTATTTACTTTTCGGCCAATTACCCTATGATTCCCCCCTTCAACAAGATTATTACCCTTCAGTTCAAGAAGCCCGCAAAAATGCTAAAAAGCGCACAAATGAATTTTATTGGCGAAGTAAAAAATATTATGATAGAAATTATGTAGAACCTAAATTTGAGATAGGAGATCTAGTAATTTATGAGGAATTCCAATACTCAAATACTACGAAGCTATCCCAAGTTTTTAGTGGCCCATATCGAATCCTTAATAATTTATCTGATGTTAACTTTGAGATAGATGGGAAAATTCAAAACCGAAATACGGAGATTGTCCATGTAGCTAAATTACGAAAATATTATTCTCCAGATCAATTAAAGTTATCCCATGAAAAACCCCAGCAAACTAATGTAAATCCATAGCCGCGTCTTAAAATTATAAGTAATTTAACTAAACTAAATAAATACATTTATAGGTTAGTAAGCAATTATTTTCTATATAACAGTGTGTTCTTGAATCGCTACAGGAATATTACTGCTGAGATTTTTTACTTGAATTAACTATTTATGCTGGCGTAAATTGGTCGATTTAAGTTGATAATTTCTTGTATCGAAATTAATTGAACTAATAACTTAAACTAAATTAACTAACTAAATAAAATTAACTGGATTAGAATTAAATTTAAATTGAATTTGAATCTAGGATTAAAGTTAATTACGATAATTCAATAATCTGGATCTTTGATCAACCTTTCTTAAGTAT
The DNA here is from genome assembly GCA_963932465.1 of Maratus speciosus. Classification (NCBI taxonomy): domain Eukaryota; kingdom Metazoa; phylum Arthropoda; class Arachnida; order Araneae; family Salticidae; genus Maratus; species Maratus speciosus. Next base: position 296,470,360 of record OZ010799.1, read on the forward strand.
GCTACAAAGATTCATTTTCATTCAGCAACTATAGCTTCTTGTTTGATTGAAAAGAAGTTCATTGCATAATCATGCTGAATTGCTAGTTATTTCACAACATTTCTTATTTATTTTTGTTACTTTATGTTATGCCTAATATTTGAGTATATTTTCATACCTCATTCGCTGTGATATTGATGAGATATCAATTAGATACTTTAAGGATTATTTAAAGAAATTTATTTGATACTTTTGAATACTATTGACTGTGTTGTTGAATATTGTTGTTATTATTATTTATTATACTATGCATTATTGATATTGAGAGAAAAAGATCATAATGAATATTGATTACTATAATAAGTGAGATGATAATACTTAGCATGGGAGACTTACTTGAGAGAGTATTTATGCTATGAGTTGTGATAACCCGATTAGTATGAATTTCAATTACTCATTGTAAGTTAGTCCTAAAAATTGATATTGTAAGATATAATATGCTTGTTATTAGATAATTGGAAGCTAATTACCGTGTAACTAATTAATGGACAGAACATGAGAAAAAAATCTTATGAAGTTTTAGATTTAGGAGTTTTTGTTAGTTTCTGAGAATATCTGATTTAAATGGTTTTAATTGTTATGAGTTAGAGAGTTTATTAATTGTGAGTAATTAATTTATGAGTTAGAAATTTTAGATTATTAAAAGTTTTTCAACTTAGAGGAATTCCAAAGAAGTTTCTGAAAAACCTATGATGACTGTAATAGGTAAATACCATGTGGTAAATAGTAAATAATACCAAATAGTAAAAAGGTACCCGCAAAGAGATGGACCATCAATACCATCGATGTATGTTTGTCAATACACTTCAAAGATACTGTAAATAGGTTTATTTAAAAATTTTGTTGTTATTATTGCTATTATGAATTTTATTATTAGTTATTTATTGTAATATATTAATTTCATTTATTGAACTAAAAATGAACTTAGATTGGAAAAACTGAGTTGCTAATGTAAGGATAAGTAGATTCAAATGAACATTATATTTACGAATCTAATGTTGAACTTATATTTTGAAGACATTTTTCAGAATTCCATTAGCACACTTATATTATAAAATGACTCGTTCAAGTCTTTACAACTGAATTCATGAATGCTTTGCACATTAATGTGAGCCATGAATGGCCGTAAGTTTATTATGTAAATAACAAAACTATGTTTAAAAATTATTCTCAATATTTATAGTAATTTTTTATTTTACATCTTTGTAATTTGTAAACAAGATTAATATCTTGTTATTGTATTTAATTAACAATTCCAGTAGTTCGCGTTCTAAATTTTAAATTAATACAAAAAAGAAGTTAAATTTTCAGGGTTTACTCCAAGTGGCAAAATTGTAATCCAAGCCTATGTGACATTTCCTTTCTATGAACTTGTAGGTCTTAGGACCTAACAGTTCATCCAGTCTTTTTGAGTGGGCGGATATGTAATAATAAAGATTTACGCCTCTTTTTCTTAGTACAACTAATCCAAATTCTTAATATTTTTCCTTTTTTACCTATCTTTAATAATATCTTAATATCTTTTGTCTTTTATTTCATGCACTTAAAGTTGAGTATTCATTTATTATTTAAAAAACCTTAATCCATTCGCCTAATCTTTTAAAACCCATTAAATTACTTTTTCATTTTATTCTAAAACTAAATTCTCTTTCTTTCGAATGTTTTAATATCATTTATTCTTTCGTGTTCTATACCCACAATTCCATGCGTTCTTTATCGACGTCATCCTTTCCCATCGAATCATAATTCGTTCTATGTCCCATTCTCCCCCACCTCTCTTCTAGATTGGTCTTTTACTGTTCTGTAACCGTCCGCGCGTTGTTGTTCGGGGTATAAATATCGTTACATCGGCGATGGAGAGAAGGTTTTACGTTTTTCTGGTTGTCTAATTAAGCTGCGCCGCTTGGAGTGAACGTTCGAATGTGTAGATCCTATTCTTATAACATCTAAAGTTTTATGAAGTAATGATCGGTTTTTGAGAGTGGATGGAATAACTACTGGAAGTGTTCTACTATGTTTTTGTCAATAAAACCAGTTTAAAAAGTGATGATGACTCTCTATATTCATTACGTAAGGGAAATTATCAATGTGTTTCGAGCCTGTCTTTCTCGACACCCTGACTGCAATCCGGTATTTTCAATATAACGGATGGATGGTTTTGATTGTTCTACTATATTTTATGTCGAGGTGTACTGGTGTCGCCTAAATATCAGAAAGTCGGTAGCAAAATGGTACATATATATATATATATATATATTAGTGACTACTTTGGTGTAGTTAAAAGCAATAGTATTAATCGTTTTTCAAGAATAATAATAACACGAATATAATAAAATAATAGTTTTGATTATTTCTAATTTAAATTTAAATTACAAAGAGTAAGTATTTTTTCAAATATTAATTTTTCTTAAACTAAACCTTAATGCATACGCCTTTTTAAGCAGTCATATGAAGTTGTCTCTGTATACATCACGCAGTAAAATGAACTTCAAAGAAAATTATTACTAATGTTTATTGGCAAGCAAAAAATTGTTTTATAAAGGTTCTCTTCAAATTAAAAAAAAAAAAAAAAAAAAAAACTGTGGTCCATTTTGATGATACCACTGATCACAAAATAATCAAACAATTTAATATCATCTTAAAAAGAGAAAAAGAAGGATGTTCTTCCATTTTAACCTGAGGCATAGATAACAACGAAGGAAAATGCAGATGTTGAAAAGAATGTTTTAAGCGAAATTTTACCGTTTCAAAGGATTTTCAATTAATACGCTTGTGGTTTTCTGTAAAAGAATTATAATGTGGGAAATTTTGCAGAGACATTTATGGGTTATTTTGAATAAAGCGGTAAAATTTCCAGGTGTTCAGAGAGATGAGATTTTCTTTGTTAAAAAAATACTTCCAACTTAAAAAAAATGAAAAATATCTTTCCTAGTACCATAAAAAAGTCTTTCTCTACATTGTAAAAGGTTTAACTATATACGGATACCTATAAATTTTAAAGAATACATATAGACTATACGAAATAAATAAAGATTTAATTTTTTTAATTTAATTGAATCGAATTAATATTATTTATAGTCCTTATGAATAAAATGTTTAAGAACACGCAATTATAATTAAATATTTTTTTTTAAAATTTAAAAATATCTGCTTCATTTTGAAAATTTCATGGTCACATATCAACATATTGCAGTAATTTTAATTAACACCTTGGAAAGAGATAATTTGATCAGTTTTATACGTTTTTCCAATTTATAACTAAACCCGTAAAATAATCTCCAACGAAAACTGTTTTTAAATGGAATATTAATAATCTTAATTTTAATAATTCCAAAGACTTCATATTAAAACATTTCATTTTATACAAAAGAGTAACTCGAACTAAAATTGTACAGATACATTTATGCCTAGTCTGCCATAAATCTTTAAATTCCCAGACGTTTAAAGAGATGAGAGTTTCTTTTAAAATGTGATACTTCTAAATTTAATAAATAAAATCATCTTTGAATGTCTTTGCGATGAGTACACGAGTTGTCCGTTGTTGGCATTTTCTGCTCCTATTTTAATCAGAAATTACATAATCATGTAAGAAATTGTGAATGGGGAATTTTACTTTATAATTCTAAAAGTCTGACATTATATACGTTTTCCTTTCTGAATTTCTGGTATGAATTCGTAATTTCTGAATAAAAAAGAAGGCCAAATTGGCAGCCCTGAAAGAGTATAAACTATACCGCGCAGGATATGATTTATGTACTCCTATTTTTGTAAGTGGGTGATAACTGTTTATGAAATAATTGTTAACACACTCTAAAGTCATATAGCAAATGAAAAAATAAATTTTAAAGTATACAAGAAAACTCTCCTTTAAACTGACAAATGGAATGTTAGTTTTTTCTTTCTATAAATTTTAAATCATGAAAATGTTCTATAAATGCTGAGGATATTAGTTTAAACTTAATTAAAAGTAGTTGTATACTTGATAGTTTATCATAAAATAAAAAATAAATAAATATAAAAAAAAATTCCTTCCAATTTTCAGGTCTTTCGTTGGCAACTATTTATTTATAATTTTTTTGGCCATTTTTTCCAAACAAATATCATTGTGGATGTTTTCAGTGAAACTTTGAGGGTTTTTTTATAATAGTGGTAGGCAAAAAAACAAATAAACATAGCAACTCTGCGCTGGTTGTACGTTTCATGTTGTCAACATGAATCTAAATTTTTAAAAATTTTTAAGAAAAATTATGAATAGGAAATAGAAAGAGTGCTTGACATTTAAATTATTTTTCTTGTATAAAATATATATGATTCATACTCCTTAATAATTGTTTTTAAATAAGTTACTTTGCAAATTTTAAAGCCTTTGTATAATTTAGAAGCCATTTCCTATCAAAAATAGCAAATCATTTTAATAATTTATTTATAACTGTTGATATTAAGTTAATTATTGAAGGAAAAGGCACCAGAGCAAGATTATTAGCTGTTTGGAATGAAAATTCATAAAAAGGCACATACTTAGCCATGGAACATGTCTAGCTACACTTAATATTAAGTTCCTTTGATTAAAATGCAGGTAAAGCAGGGGCGAAACTAGGTTTTTCTTCACCCGGGGCAAGCATGGATTTTGACATCTTCCCCCCTTCTTCCTCCGAAAAGTAAATTTACAAAGATAAGTTTACGAAGTTTCTACTAGCAGACTTATTTTAAAATTTTTAATGTATAAGAGTAAAATACATAATATTGAAATACCTAATCAGCTTTGTCAAATATTTATTCATAAAAACCCATAGAAAAAGAAGTCGAAAAGAAGCGAAAATAATTCCGATTTATACAGGTTTCTGTCTTGGCAGGTATATATTTGGTATTCTTTCTGCTGGGACCGTGTAGTTTTTTTTTTTTTTTCATTTTCAACAAGAATCTGTTATAGACAGATTTCTTTTTCCAGATTTTACTGTTGTTGTAGTAATACAAATTATTACAATTGAGGCATTTAAAGTCATAGTGATATGAGTCACATTGTCATAGGAGCTCGAAAACCAGGATTTACTGTTGGTATAATATTGACTTCCACTACCGTAAACTATCTTCCTGTACTATCCACACCGGTTTTGTGGAGTTATCACTTATATCTCGCTTCTATTTATAGATTGATATGTCTAGATACTTTCCTGAACCTAACGCTGACTTTTAATGTTATGTGCGGCCAAAAACAACAACAAAATTAAGTTTTTGCTTTTTATTTTGTGAATTTTCGTCCGCTTGGTTTTTATGATGCCAGGCTGACCTCGCCCCCTCTAAGGCCAGATATGGATGTAAAAAAGCAATTGTAAAAAAAGGAACGGGGTTATTCCTTTGCTGTCTTGTATATTGTAGACAAATCATTTTATCAATTTGGTAATTTTAATGCACTAATGTTTTTTCGGCTTCAAAATACTTTTTATTAAAATTTTACACACATGTGTTGTATAAAATGACCAAATCTTCAATTGGCGCCCGGGGTACATGCCCTCTCTGCCCCCTTAGTTTCGGCCCTGAGGTAAAGTACATTATTATTCCAAAATATTATAATTCCAGCACTTAAGTCGTTAATTTGTCCGTCTAAAATCACTGAAAAAGTATCTATTCCTTTAGCCTGACGTTCGTTCAGCTACATACTAACCTGTTTACGTTCTTTCCCGCTTTAATCTTGAACCAGGTTTCATCTTCTTCCATGCGACACTAGCGCCGCTTACATTTCGCATACCCCAAAACCCCACATTATGAAAAAAAACGTTTAAATATTTCCTTTCTAATTAAAAGCTAATGCAGTAAATTAAACTACGAAGAAATGTGGCATTTTACGAATGGAATTTTTCTTAAGCTATATTTTAAATTTTCAAAAAATCATCCGAAATTAATACTGTTTTCCTTTATTAAAAATGAATAACCCTTGGTAAAAACTTGAATATCCATTTAGCATATCATAATGACCAGTATAAAACGTTATATATTCAGACATCCAGAGAAATTGGATTTTCGTTTGAATGGAAATAGTTTTAATTTTAGATAACTGTATGATCAAGAAATTTCTTCGTGATGTCGGAAAAAAATTAATACAGATATGTTTTATTTAAATGTGCCTCTGAAGATTAATTTTCCATGATCTGTATTTTAACCTAACAGTTGTTGCGCAAAAAATTATCAGTGTTCTATTGAATCAAATAACACGATGAAAATCAAAATACAGTATACTCTCGAAGCCCAAATGTCTCTATCCCTTTTAGTATAACACATGTATTCAGTATGAATTCTAAATATATCACTTCAGTGCCTGACACAGTATGAAGAATAATTTGATATAACGTGATAAGCCATGGCACAAACTGAAACTTTTAAACATAAACCACGATGGTACGTTGCAGAATATCTTGTAAATCTATTGCCACATTCTGGAAATGAAAAACTGAATAAGAAAATGAACTGTTATTGTTGTAAATTTAAAAGGGGAAAATGCATTTTATATCGACGTGCCATCTCTTTAATAATAGCCTAAGTCATGTGACTGTCATCAACAGTTCCGGGTTGACCGCTTCACTTTTTATATGCCAGAAGGTCAATTTGATAATTTAATGTTAGCCGGGCGTAGGTGAAAATCGCCAAATATTGTTCCATTGCCATCATGTCATCAGTATTATAATAATCAATTTCATGCAATTTTCATGAACAAATATTTGCGTGGTAAATTAAAAGAAAGATTTTAGTTAACGGTATTATTTGTTACTTTTCTTTTCTTTTCATTTCATTTTTTTAATAATTGAGAGTCATAATTTTTAAATATTTCAGCTTTAAATTAAAGTTATGCATTTAAAATAATATGAGTGAAAGTATTTCATTTTAAATGAAATTAATGAAATACAAAAAAAAAAATAAAAAAATAAATAAATAAAATAAAAAAAATAAAAAATACGACGGGAACAATTTTTGGCGATTTAGCTCCTGAGCCCGGCTTACAGAAAAATGAGACCAAACTGGTCACCAAACGGCGGCTGGTATATGAATAATCAGGTAGCTGTGTACATTGCTTTGACACAGAATAAATTCGGAGTACAATAATAAATCGAATCATTTGAAATCCCCATATCTCGCAGCTTTCAAGAGATGGATGAAACAGCACCAAAAAATTGGCGACAGAACACAAATAATAAGGCTTTGTATAAATCAGCCCTCTCTCTTTGTAATCTCTCCTCTTTCTCCTTTCTATTCATTTGTGACCTTGTCCCTTACGGATACATGATTACAGTAACTCATGACGGACTGTTAATTTTACATCCCGAAATGCATCAGGTGTATGTTTTTTTTTCTGGTTATTTAGTCAAAGCTTTGTTATTTAATTGACTTTAAGAGATATATTTTCCATACCTAATAAATATTAATCGTTAATATTTGCTAATTTGACTAAAATGACTTTCATCTTGATAGAGAATATGTATGGTAATCTAATAGAAATTTAAATCAATTCTATAGGTTTAATTGAAAAAAGGGCTATTAAGAAGATCTTTCATGCTACCAAATATTAATTATAATATCAGAAGAAAGTATACCGGTATTTGTGGTTGATTTCTTGCTTTCCTATTGGCTTTCCTTTTAAAATTATATGTGTTACATATTTTTTCTAATCGTCTTCCTAATGTATTTCAATACATGCCATTTGTCGGAGTTTCCTCTTAGTCCGCACAACTTCGAAGAAAATCCTTATTATTTATATGCTGCCACAACCGGTATGATTACGTGATATCGGTCACGCACTGAGAAGATTGTTTAAATGAAAACCAACGCTTTCAATTAACTAAATTAACAGTTTATTTACACACTATTTACACAACAACAAAAGACTATTTACACATACAAACTCGGATATAAATGATCCGGTTCACCATTAAATTGAATACAGTAAAGGCTGGCTGTGTACTGTTAAACTACGTTAAATCACTCTCACTCTACACACGTTAAATTAGCTTTCCGGAGATGAATCTCGATCTCCCCAGACATGGGCTGTAAGCCTAAGCTCTCCGAGCCTCTCTCAACCCTATGCACTCTCTCAGAGCTATCCAAGGAACACCCGTCCACTTTGCGCGCTACGCTCAAACTGACTATCTCAGCCGAAGAGACTGCCTTTCAGCAACCCCTTGCCCCTTCTCAACGTAACCCCTCCGGAGTTTTCTACCTGGCTCCCATTTCAAGCCCTTTTCTTCGTTCATGAAATGCTTTTGTCTTCGCATCTTCCACAGACATCTCAAAAGGTTGTGCACACCTCTCTCCAACTATCTTTTTCCCACTCATACCATCTATACATTTTCACCGGCTTAAATCCAGTTTTAGATAAGGAAAGACTGTTATTTTGAAATTCCAGTACACAGCCCATACAATATATAATATATTAAGACAAAAAATAATATAGAACCCCAGTTCTAATAGCAGATGTTTCTCAGAGACAGACACCCCCACCTTAGCGGAAAATATGCCATTTAGGGGCTAATTTTCCCCAAACATATAGTAACATCACCGAAGAGTTCAATAGTCTCTTTGCAGGTTTCTTCATTATTATTATTACATACATATATCAAGGTGTCTGAACATTCTCTACTGACATCTCTAATTAACCGTGTACTACTATTATTATTACAGAAAAACTACACATGCTAATACACTATAACACTGTAACACAAAATTCAAATACAATTACACATGTACAAAAAATAATTAAAACGTGATGACACCCCTTTAAGGTTTGTCCACTATTTAGTCATTGATGCCGATGGGCTAGCAATTGGCTGTTCTTCTCAACTCTTCTTATGTAGCCTGGAAATTGCATCAGCATTTAAATGTTGCGCTCCTGGACGATGAGAAATACTCAGGTTCCAGCGCTGCAAAGCAAGAGCCCATTTAGCCTAATCGTAAAATTTCTATTTTTATGTTCTTGTATAACAGACCTAACATGCTCACAATGCTCTTCCCAGGTGTCGGAGAAAATGATGACATTATCAATATATGCTTGTGCATACCTCCGATGACCTTGAAGACCTTCATTCATATCTTTTTTGGAACGTAGCAGCCGCCCCTGATAAACAAAAAGGCATAGTACGCCACTGATAAGTCCCATTATGGGTTGTAAAAGCTGTCAAATGTTTACATTCCTCCGCCATTTTAATCTGCCAATAATCCCTCAATAAATCAATCGAAGATAAATATTTAGCTGCCCCCGCAGTATACATGATTTCTTGCGAATCTTTCATCGGAAGTATTGGGACCTGCGTTACTGAATTTAAAGATCTATAATCAATGCAAAGCCTAAAAGTTGCGTCTTTTTTCGCCACGCAAACAATTGGATGACTAATTTCTGCATTTTATACTTCGATTAGATTTAATTCTAATAACTCCTGAATCTGTCTATCTACTTCCTCTTTGTAAGCAACAGGTACACTATATAACTTTGGCTTTTTCCTTGCCACATCCGGTTTCAAATCAATGCGGTGCTCCCCTACTTCCGCTGGTCGCACAGGACCCATAAATACCTCTTTATTCTCCCTCAAAATGGACTTTATCTCCTTGATTTGACTATTAGATAACCCTTTTATCTCGAACCTTTCTATGTCCCGTTCTACCTCTTGTTCCCGGTTTAGAATAGGAATTTCCCCAACTTCTCCAAATTCCTCATCACCTTCAAAAACAATATTCACTATATTACACTTAGCAATAAATTCCCCTTTATTTTGATATACATACTTTTTGCTACCATCTGCCATCTCAACTAAGACTCTATCACGCACTTTCACTTTTCTAGAGAATTGACATTCTAGACACGATTTACAAAACTTTTTAGTTTCTTTAGCCATACCTTCCCAATAAAAAGATTGCCTAATTCTCTCTAAGGTTTTCTTTGCCGCGTGATGTTCTCCCTCATTAGAAACATGCGCTGACTTTAAGATTCCTTCTCTTTTGACTTTAGGCACTACTAATTGAGCTATAGCTTGGCCTAACAATTTCTCTTTATGATACAATAAACCGTCTACAATATAATAATCTCCTTTATCAATTTTTTAGCTAATTCCCAAGCTCTCTCTAACTCTTTACATTCCATTTGGGATTACTTAAATATATCTGAATTGCTTATCGAAACATTACAATTTCCCTCTACTTCCCCCTTTTCTGCATTCTGACTTTTTAAATTTTCCGATCTAGCTTCTATTGCGTAAACATTACAATTATCGCTGCTCATACCTTTCTTTTCACTCAAGTTATCGATACTCATTTCCGAACTTTCTAGTTATTGGTACTCTAGCAATTCTCCTCGCAATTGACCCTTGACAACTCATTAATCACCTCTGGATGTAAAATTACCTGCTCATTAATATTATCGGTCACTGCGCAAAGTACTTCCTGGTGAATTATATTAGTTTGTCCGAATTACGGAATAGCTAACGGTAATTTAACCAACGGTGATTTAACTGCTTCACCAAATAATCCTTGTAAATTAATACTACCCGCTCCTTTTAATTTCTCTTCGGGTACCAAATCTTTATGAATAACACTAATTTCACATCCAGAATCGACCAATACTTTTGTTTTTTGCCCATTTACACTAACTTCAATTTTCTCAAGTTTATTTAATTTCTCACCAATAACATTAGTTATCTGTTCGGCCTTTGCCGATATCCTCGCCACAATAGCTCCTTTAGGTAACTGTTTATTTCCTTTCACGACAATCTTATTTACCACCGCTTTCTGTTCACGCCCTTTACTAGCATTATTATTTCCCTCATTACTCACTTTATTACGAAAACGTTGGTAATGACCTGTTATACCACATTTGAAGTAACTAGGGCTATATCTCCTAAACTCAGTTTTTCTATCTGAAAAAGAATTAATCTCATTATTCCCGTTTTGCCTCCAATTACCACTAAATTTACTATCCTCCCTCGGTTCCACTTTTTCACTGTTTACATACCTATCTTTACCCTTAAAACTTTTATACGTAACGGCATAAGACTTATGTTTAGCGTCAAAATAATTGTCACATTCTTTAGCAATTTTAGAAGCTTCTAACCATTTACTCTGCTGAGTTAACCCAATATATGATGCGGTTTCTTCATCTAAAGCGTTTAATAACTTATCCGTAATTATTAACTGATTGACCTTTTCATAAGAGTCCGCACCCCTAATCTTACAATAATTTTCTCACGTTGCTATTAAACGCGATACAAATAATACATGAGTTTCATTCTGGTTTCTCCTAGCCTTCTTAAAATTTTCCAAACACGCCTTCGGTGTCAGCTCATGTTCCCTTAGAACTAACTCTTTTAACCTCCTGACTATTCAAGGCACTTTTTTCTAACTTTTACCGTGATTCTTTGATATGTTGTAATTTAAGCTCTTAACATATGGTAAAAAATACTAAAAAAAAACCTTAGCTGGAAAATCTAGTTTTCCACATTTATATAGGACAATAGCAGAGTATGAGGTTGTACTTTGGATAGGACATAATATAATTTTAAACAGAATTAATATAATATTGTGCAGTTATGTTATAGTTAAACAATAAAAATACGTTAGATATAAGCAAAAGTAAGTATTTATTACAAATTGAAATAATAGAGTTTCTAAATTGTTTATAATTAGCCTAATTCTTGGCAAACACTTATTGAGGCATAAAATGAGATCAAAATCAAATACACTACACAATATTAACTCACATTATTAAACTCTTGTTCACAATTTTAATGTTATTAGATAATAAACTTCTAAACATACAACAGTTTTATAATATTTGAGCTACAATCTAAACTTTAAACTTAATTCTATGATCAGGCTATGAAAATCACTTTTATCTAAAATGGTCTCCATTTTAGATGGCAAACAAAATTACTATCAAAATTTACTATTCTAATTAACGTCACGCTCCTGAAACAATTCCTATTTGGGACGAAACAAAGATAAATATTGCATTTTTTACAGAGAACTGTAGTTTTTTTTATCACAGCCAGAGTTACGGCAACGGGCTTGTTTTGGTCCGTAGTCAGGAAGGTGGGCTGCTTTTTGCTGTCGTCTCTGTAATGAAGGTAAAGGCACTATAGTGATCTTGCGTTTTTTATGTTGTGGCAGCAGTTCATCAAGTTCATTTGGGTCACTCTCTCCGTCACTACTTTCTTCGTTATCTTCTATCCATTTGCAGCCTAAGTTGAGCTTAAATTCTCTCAATTGCTCGATTTCGGATAGTTTTTTTCCACTGAATAATTTTTGTTGCCGGTACTGTAACCAAGAATTCACGACAGCTAAATCAAAAAAATGTGAAATGACTCTAATAGTCCACTTTTTGGTGCGATTTCTAGGCGGGCAAATAGAAAGCATTCGATCGGTCAAATCAACCCCGCCCATATTCTTATTATACACTTGGACAACTTCTGGTCTTTGGATGCGTTCATAAGTTTTTCGTTGTTTCGACCATCGCTGACATTCATCTGTATTTTCGTTGCAGTACCGAGATGACAACATTAACACGGGTTTATTATCAAGCCACATTGTAGCTGCCAATGTTTCATCACTGCGAATACGTACTTCAGTCGTTCCTCGGGGCTGTTTCTTAAATTTTTTCTCATCACTGAAGACACAATCTCTTGGAATCCTATTTCTCATAATGGTATCAGTACCATGAAAACCGAGTCGCATAAGCTCATCACACAATTTTATAGTTGTGAAATACCTATCAAAGAATATTTTATGCCCAGGTACTAAAGAACGTGTCAGGTACAAAACCATAGATTCTCCTAAGCCAAATCCTTGATTTGTCAAGCCTGGGCAGGTTGTATCCCCTTGATATATAATCATGTCACATACAATTCCATCGGGAGTTGCGAGTACAAACACTTTCAGACCAACAGGGTTAGGCTTATTGGGACAATATTGTCGCATTTTGCATTGGCCAGAAAAAGGTATTATCATCTCATCGACACATACATTTTCTGGACGATCTTGAGCTAAGCAACCCTTCAATATTCGGTCAAAGAAAGGGCGAATCTTCCAAATTTTATCATTTCGTCTATTTTCATCAGACACATTCAGATCAAATACACATTTTAGTCGTGTTCTAATGTCATAAAAGCTAATCCGGGTCATAGCACTGGCAATCGTAGGTACTCTCCATTTTTTCATCTAATACATATCTATTTTTGGATATTGTAGTGCTGACATGACCATCGTTATACCAAAATACACCATTAATTCTTTTTCTGTAAGACCCAATGTTTTTCCTTTTAGTAGAACTTCTGTTCTATTTGTACATTCTACTATGATATCTAGAATATCGTCATCAATATATTGCCGAATATATTCGTAATATTCCCAATTAGATGTGTCTTTTGGAAGGTAAGCTGGCTGTTGGAGATGTCTGTTGTTTGGCTCCAATTTTTCTCCAATCCAACAGTTTTGCCTGTCTGCATTTCCAACTGTTGACGGACGTATTATCCACGATCTAGACAGCAATCCACGCCTACCTCCCCGTCTTCCACGTGTACGAGTACGACCTGGCCTTTCTGATTTTACTGACAATACTGGCGACGCTGGTGCGGATTCAATTGGATCGTCATCGTATGAACTGTATGAAGAAGATTCTGAATTTGCTTCGCGATCATTTGTTTGCGGAATAAAACTGGAATCATCGTCAGATGCTTCGGAACCATCATCAAAATCAGACTGATTTAAAATATCGGCGATATTATCTTCTGTCAGTACTGAAACAAATAAAAAAAAGAAAATTAGGCTATGTACTATACCTAGGACATCGGAAGTTAATAGAATCAAAACATAATTGTCTGACATCGTACTACATAAAAGACATCTAAAAACCACATGTTGTGGGATGTCGAATATATGTCCATTCCGAAAAATTATTCAAAACTTGTTACGTTAGTCAATCAGCCAAAGTTTTAGAAATTATATTTATCAATGAAATTTATAGTAATTACCATGATTAAACCAGATTTTACTTACCGGTCCTTTGGCGTGAGCGCACCTCTCCACTGGTCGACGCCATTTTGCTAAAAATGACAAGTGTCATAGACTCGAGTGAGTTTTAATTAGTTCGGTAAACAAAGGATAGATGTCGTTACGTGGTAATTTCGCCGCGAGAACGACAATTATTCGCCAAATATTTTTTTTTATTATGATGTTCTATGAGTAGTACGAAGGCGGTCAGGAGGTTAATTCCTCATAACTCTCAATTTGTTCCCTAGTGGTATAAATTAACAAATTATCCGCCTTATCTCCTGACATATTTAGTAGAATTTCGGCCTGCTGGTTTTCCAGTACATTTTTAGTTTTGAATGCCCTTTCTAAACTGTTGAAAAATAAATTCAATTCCCCAATCCCTTCTGGTACTTTGATAGACAGAATTTTAACACTTTTGATCAGTTTTTCTATGTTACTTTCATTATTAGATTCCATAGACCCATTAGAGTTATTTGTCGAACCTTGTCGAACTTTTCGCGCTCTAATGTTTCCTGTGTTCGAACTTTTCGCGCTCCAGTCGTAACGCAACAATAGGGTTAGATAATTCCATAACAGCCCCTCGTCATATTCATCGCTGTCCATTATCTTTTTCTTAAGCTGAAATCTGGTATCATCTTCCGTGAGTTCAACCCGCAATTCTTCGGCTATCACCTGAAGATCCACCCTTTTTAGTTTCAATAAGAAACCACCGATTACTATTACCACTCTACAATAATATTTAAATCTGCTAAATAAGTATTTCCTAAATTTCTACTTTAGTACAGTTACCTCCACTTATTATACTAATTAATACATTTCAGATAATCGATGTATTATATTTCTAATTTAACCTAATGTATAATCTTGATTTTCCTCAACAATTCATATCACACAATTCACTTCCAATAAAACAAAAGGTAAAACAATAATTTCGATTTGATTACTATGCAATACAGATTCCAATTTATACATTAGATAATAACATACAATTTACATAATAATACTGATACGTTGCAAATTGAATAAAAGTACTGATGTCAATAGAAACATCCACATAAAGAAAAATTGTATAGCATACACATATAAATTCCTACAATTATCCTCAATAAAATATTTCCAAATTCAACAATGGTTCTCACATTTAAAACAAATAAAATCAAAACCTTCACTTTTCCCCCCCCGCTGTGAGATTTTTTTTTTTTTCCGAAATTTACTTCTAGCCAATTAAAATTCTAAGCAAATGTTCATGACTCGTTTGTTATCAACTCTTCAAGCTTAAAATAGTATTGCTTCATTTAAATATTACTTTACTAATAATTTAAATTTAAGTAAATTCAATTATTACTTCCAACTATTATTAACACAATGCATTAATTTTGTTCACTACCATTATTAGTAAAAAAAATAGAAAATCAATATTAGTACAAGTTATTATGACCTTTTCTTAAAACAATAGTAAATATGGCTCTTGATATTTCCTACTTATCTGAACACAATTATTTGATAGCACATAAATTATCTAGACAATTTATCTTAAATTACTATTAATTATACAACAACAATTACATTTGGTTCGAGAATGTCAGCAGAAAGAAATGATCAAAACACTTTACCTTATACTTTATCTGCTGGGGTACTCCACTGCTCACACGTAGTTCCTCGATGCACTCAATATTTCACACTTTAAAGTCAGTTTAATGATATTCAATACTCAGGCTGTAATACACCGTAATTTGATTCACTGTAGCGATGATAGAGCACAAACACTATTTCGGTTCGCTGCAACAACGATAGGGCACAACACTTTAGTTCGGTTCGCTGTACCGATGATAGGACACAACACTTTAGTTCGGTTCGCTGTAACTATGATAGGGCAAACACACTCTGTATTTCTGCTCGACGCTTGGTTTTTATCTCTCTAAAATTCCGTTCGACGATCCGGGATTTCCACGCAAGAATTCCACTGGGTTCTCCGGCACTAACACACTGCAACACGGCTCGTTGGTCACTGGTCCAAGACGATTCTATCCCACCGCTGCCACTAATTTGTCACAGTTTCCTCTTAGTCCGCACAACTTCGAAGAAAATCCTTATTATTTATATGCTGCCACCACCGATATGATTATGTGATATCGGTCACGCACTGAGAAGATTTTTTAAATGAAAACCAACGCTTTCAATTAAATAAATTAACAGTTTATTTACACACTATTTACACAACAACAAAAGACTATTTACACTTACAAACTCCGGAGTTTTCTACCTGGCTCCCATTTCAAGCTCTTTTCTTCGTTCGTGGAATGCTTTTGTCTTCGCATCTTCCACAGACATCTCAAAAGGTTGAGCACACCCCTCTCGAACTATATTTTCCCCCCGTCATACCATCTATACATTTTCACCGGCTGAGATCCAGTTTTAGATAAGGAAAGACTGTTATTTTGAAATTCCAGTACACAGCCCATACAATATATCATATATTAAGACAAAAATAATATAGAACCCCAGTTCTAATAGCAGATGTTTCTCAGAACCTGACACCATTCCATTTTTTTTGTTAAAAGGGAAATTTGTCTAACATTTTGTTTTACAAGAATTTTTGAAACTTCACGACAAAAAATTCGCCATAATCCATTTTCTACTATTACTATCAGCAGTAGGGAAAATATACGACTTTTCTGAGCAGCTCTGTATATTATCTATAGATATGTATGTATACTACATAGTTTGCTAAAAGTTAGTTCGGTTAAACGATTAGATCTGTTGAAAGTTTCCGCCAACAAACGGATGTTGTTGAAAACTTTTGTGCAACCCTGTATATGATCTATACAATTTATACACACCAACTAATATTTAAAAAATAATTAAATTTAAAAACGCATACCGCAACTGAAAACGCACTTCCAACAATTATTTTTCGTAGGCTACAATTATTGTTTATTTTCTTCTGTAGCCAAATTCTTTTGTGTGCCATGTAAGTGAATGACAAATTATATGCTTACCACGTTTTATAGTAAGAACCTCGTAGTATACGTCAGTGATATATATCCATTTATGCATGTTTAAAATAGTGTAATGTCATTAAAGTACACCGCTAACGATATTTTCCAATACACCGTAATGGAACGTAATTCTTTTGAGTGTCCCTGTAAACGAATTATATGTACTACAACTTCAATACGGAACTTGCGATAGTTATACCCAATAGCATACATCATTTTCATGACAATCGGATGATACTTACGCGAGTTAGAGAACGGAAGACAGACAGACAAACCCAATTCTTAAACTCTTTTCGATTATGTTGGAAAGTGTTAAAATGTTTACGTATTATTAACTGTGACCTAGATGTCCATACCACAATGTTCTATGGTATATTCATAAAATGGTATCTCAAGCGAAAGTACTGTTTATAAGTTTTCTTGGTCTCTCTCACACACAGATACAGTTCATGATTACAATAGCTTGTACAGGCACAATTGGCAGATATTATGTATCAAAATTTATCTTAAACAATTCAGTGTAAAACTATTAGTTATGTTTGTAAATTATTTTGTTTTATTATGATATTTCCTATTTACTAAGCCATATGCTATATAAAAAAATTTTACTACTGAGATTTGGGACTTCATTCCTAGGTCTTCTTCGAAACCTTTTATAGTATGTATTAGAATGTAATTACTCTAGAAGTTTGGATGAGTTCACAGAAAATCACCTAACTTAATTGGATTGATTTGTATCACTTGTATATGCTCGAAATGATTTGTCTTAGTGTGTTACAAAAAAGAGTTCTTTTATGTTGTTTTAGTACAGCTGTTTCACTTGATGTCTAAAGATAAAAATCGTAATAATTGGGTTACTTGTCCGAAAGAAAAGAATATATTGCATCTCTTAGAACGTTTTTATTCCTCACTTATCAGAGAGTTTTTTTAATATCTTATAGTTTTGTTTTCATATACGCAGTAAAAAAAATATACAAATGTATCACGAAAATATAATACAACAATACACAAGAATGTACCGTAGCCACATGCGAGTGGACCACGATTCCGAAAATAGCTTTTATGTTTTGAAACCTCAGAAAGAGATATAACTTCGAGAATTAAATCTTTGCGATCGTATCTCTACTGTCAGCCACTAATTCTTTTTTACACTTCTAGTCCTATGTTTGTTCTCACCACAGCAAATAATCATGCTGATCTTATATCTCATTAAATCTACAAGCTTCGGGCATACATAGAATTCGAACTGATATTTTAAAAATTGTGTTTAAGTGTAATTAGGAATTTTCGCTTCTTTTGAATATTTTTTAAATAATAGTCTAAAATGGCAAAAAGAAAGTTATGGAAAGAAGTTAATATGAAATTGAAAGTAGTTAAAGAACGGAAGACGCCAAGCTACTTTGCGACGCATGTTCTCATGTTTTTGCGACAATGTTCTCAAAAACCAGGGTTTCATACAGAAGGCTGCGTTGAATTATACCACATGATTGAGAACTTTATAATATAGTTTTTCATAAAATTAAAACATATTATTGTGTTATATTTCATTAAATCGACAAGCTTCGGACATACTTAGAATTCGAATTGATATTTTACAAATTGTGCACTCTCAGAAATAGAATTCTCACTTTTGACGATTTAGCAATCCTCAAGCTGTATTTCGTCGTTTTTGACGATCATTTCCTATCACCATCACGTGACTTTTAAGGAAAGGTAAACTCTCAGATATTTGACGAAAGTTTTTCCTCAATCACGGTCAGACTCAATGCATTTTAAGGAAACCGTTGCTGTACCTCCTCGAATCCTGCGATTTTAGCAAGCAGATATTTGCTTGTTTGTATTAGTCCCGTAATAATTTATTTTTAAAACAGCACTTTTTAGTGCTTTTCAGAAAATACTGAAATATAGGTAGTTCTTGTTTCTTCATAAGTTAATTTTTTAGCTGTTAAAATTTTTAGGAATGCTTATTATTATTATTACTTATGTTGTTGTTCGTTATGTTTTAATTCGAAAAGAATATATTTCCTGTGTTCAAAAACATCCAAAAAGAAAATTTAATCAATAAAATTTCAAAGATCCGGGATATCTTTTTTAAAAAATTATTTAAGAAGTATATTCTGTTTTCAATCAGATTAAAACTAAACATAATTGATCCCTCTCCCTTTTATAAACAGTAAAGTGTTAAAATCTTATCCATCTATTCAACGTGATAAAATCTCACGCAATATGCACTTCACAGTTCGTTATTTGTGTGCAACAAATTAACCAGACCATATTCTAACCATTCATTGAGCAAAGAAAATTTCACTAATAAATGATTTAATCAAGCCATATTATAATTATTCATTGACCATGAGAAAAACATAATAATAAATTAGCCTTCCTTAAAACTTTCAGCACCGATAAAATTACAATCTATCTTATAAAAATATATCACGCGGCAGCGTTCATTAGATCAGTCTAAAAGCACATTCATATAAGTCCCCAATAGCCTGGTCGGTAGAGCAAGCATCTCCCAACCCAAAGCCCGCGGGTTCAAATCACGCCGAGGAAAACGAGAAGTGATATTTTTCTTCCCTTGGTAGAGGAGCTTCCAAACTGTTCAATAGATGGCGCCACCAGCCCTTTTTTGACGAAACTTTTGAGGAAATTTATATCGTCAAACAAGTGAAGAAAGTAATTTCATCAATTTGACGAAATATTCGCTCGGAGCATATTCCAGGAAACCGTTTCGTCAAAAACAAAGAAAATTTCGTGAAATCTGAGTATTCATTTCTGAGTGTGTGTTTAAATGTAATTAGGCATTTTCGCTTCTTTTGAATATTTTTAAAATAATATTCTAAAATGGCAAAAAGAATGTTATCGAAAAAAGTTTTCCGTGAAATTGAAAGTAGTTTAAGAACGGAAGACGCCAAACTACTTTGCGACACATATTCTCATGTTTTTGCGACAATGTTCTCAAAAGCGAGGGTTTCACGTAGAAGGCTGCGTTGAATTATACCACATGACTGAGAACTTTAAAATATAGTTTTTACTTAAATTTAATACATATTATTGTGTTACATATAGACAAGGTTTAAAAAATAATTATTATATTTCATTTGACCTTCATAATCTTGGATATAATGTATTATATTTTGCTCATCGGAAATTAATTCCGACCAGCATGACACATATAATACGAGCGCAAAGGGTTAAACAAGAGTTTATAAAACAACGTTTCTTACCCACCAGGAGATTTTTAGAAACGTTCCTCAAAGAAATTTATAATGGATTAATCATTTTATCAAACGGATGTATTGTTTTTAGGATGCTATCAATTCTCAGCTAACCCTCTCGTCACCAAATTATGATAAAAGTAGAGAAAAAAATATTTCTAACATTTAATACTTCTAAAATACCTCTATAAATCATGCGCAAAAAGATTTTTTTTGTAATGTCGCTCTTTGTATTTTTTTTTTTGTAGGAGTCTCATATGAGGTTTAATGTAGCTAAGGGTTTAACATGTATTTTCTATTTTTTGATGCTTGTTTTATTCTGTTAGACAATTATTAAGTTTAAAAAAAATTACAATAAACGAAAAAGAAATGAAAATAACAATTAAAAAATTAAATATACAGAATTATGTTTATCGGGAATGGGAAGCTTCGAAACATTCAGTGAATAATGGTTTTTTTCATCTTGTACACATGTTCAGTCGTGGAAAAAAAAGTAAACACGCTCTACTAACTCCTCAACAAATTATCGTAGAAGAAAGTTACTGGTACCGAACGATTGGTAATAAAGTCTACTTTTAAATGATGCATATAAAATTTGCTTAGGGTGGCATCTACATATTAACACAAACTCAAACTTCATTTTTTTCAATAGCAATACCCAATTTTAACAAAATATTTCAAATCTTCCGTTCAAACTATGCCTATAAACCAAATTTCATGAAATTTGAATCATAAGTTTTTGAATTATAAACATTCAAAATTTAGCGCTTCTAATATTAAATTACATTTTCATATTTTTATTAATATCTCTTGAAATTATACTCCTAATGTGCTAATTTTTTGTGTAGCAATAATACTAAAATACCCAAACATAAATACGTTGAATTTGCAATTTTTATAATTTTATGATATGAATTATTAATTATGAAATTAATATTCGAAAAAATTATGAATTGCAACCTAGAATTTTTTTGATGGATTTAGATTTATTAAGTCCTGCTTTATAAAAATCCAAAATTTCACATTTTTCTTCCAAGTAGTTTTCAAATTATGATTAACAAACGGCAAAACGATGGTTTAAGGGGCCGTGAATGATAGAAGTGACTAGATATTTTGAAATTTCTTATGCTATCATGTCATCTACCAGTTTTCAATGACTGCTTGAATAGAGCCTTGATCAAGAAGGCGGCTCTCTCGGTCAACAATCGAGTACAGAACTACAATTTGGATACAGCCCCTAAAATACGCTCGTTTTAAAATAATTAATCTCTCTGAAACTTATTGTACGAATTGCATAAAAATTTGTTTTTATGCTAATTGAAGGATACAGCCTTCATTTATGAATCATTTATGCCGTCAGAAATGAGTACTGCTATAAAAAAAACAAAGTTATAGTTCGTTTTAATATATAGATGACCCCCAAAGGAAATTTTATATACATCATTTAAAAGACGACTTTATTTTCAATCGTTTGGTACCTGTAACTTTCTTTTACGATAATTTGTTGCAGAATTAGCATGAGGTGTTTACTTTTTTTTTTCCACGACTGTACCTCGTTTTTCTAGGACATCCACTCTGGTTAGCCCCATCTCTTCGAAGTTCGGTTGCAGCTCGTATTTTTACCCTTTTGTCTTTGGTGCTGCTTCTCCAAAGTATTGTGATGGCCTATCTCTTATTTTGTTTAAATTTGACGAGATTTGATAAATAAGTGATGCGGAAATAGAGGATTTAAATTCAAGCACATCCAAGTTCATCATCTGGATCCATTTTCCAGAAAAGACAGGAATTGACTACCGCTACATTTAATATGTGATTGAAAATGCGTAAGTACACTCTTTTCTGTCGCAGTGTGAATCTATTAGATCCACACCTTCCATATTGGTATTGTAGATTACAATTGTGACTGGTCTAGAAAATTTTAATAATACATTTTTCTTTTCGACACTAATAGTTACCAATTCCAACAGGAAATTTAATCCCACAAACGAGTAAGTAACATGGACCGCAGAATTACCATACGATCTAGTAATGGTTAGGTTCTCATTGCTTGTTACTGGAGAAAACGAACTTCTAGGCTGTTTTTTCAGTACATTTATAGGCTTAAATTTGCTAAAATCTCCTATTAATCTATTTCCACGTATTGTACAAGTAGCAAAATTCTAGTTGCTAGTTGATTACGCCCTTCATAAATTTTAAACTCATGTACATATTCTGAAATTCCAGCAAGGCTTTATACCCCAAGGATGCGGCTTACCTAAAATATGATGCTTTAATTTTACCGTTCCTTTGAAAGGAATAATCATCTCCTCTATAAATAAATATTCTTCTGGATCATATGCTTCCTTGAATATTCTGACAAAGTGGTTTAGTACTGGTCTGATTTTAAAGAATTTGTCATTTTCTTATTTAGACACATCATCTAAAACAAAATGAATTACCGGTTTCATCCATTGTCTATCTACGAGAAAAGAATATATTTATATAATCTTTTTAAAATATCGCAAGTTTTTACATTTTAAATCAAATAATTTTTAATTTGCAGCTGTAATATAGATTTATATTAGTTTACAATTTCCTTATACTGCTAAATCTTAACTTTAGAACATTAAGTATAAAAGAAATTACTAGTAACTGTAACCCTCATATGAGGTCCAATACACTTCCAGATTTTTTAAGGAATCTGTTATATTTAAAATTAATTTAAAAGCATGCACATATTAAGTGAAGGTTACGGAATAAGAAAACATTTTGTTACCTCGCAAAAAAATAATGAAGCAGCTCAAATAATTACTTCATTTCTATTCTGAAACAATAAAGCAACAATTGTAAATAATGAAAGAAATTGTCTAGTAATGACATCTAGGTACGATTAATGAAACTATTTAGAAGCCTAATATATGTTCTAAATGAATTAACAACGTGACTAAATAAAAAAGAAAAAATCAGTCTTTTTTTTTTTTTTCTTTAAAATATTGTTATTTGAAGTAGGAGCCTCATATGAGGTTCAGGGTAACAAGAGGGTTAAACATTTTCAGTTGCGTAAATCAAATTATCCATGCAAGTAACGAATACTTCATCTGTAATCGTAATGTTAATTCTGCTAATTTATCAAGTTAGACTGCGATACACGTTTGTAGGATATAATAACGTTGACTGGAGAATTAATAATCTATTACAGATTTATACACTACTAGCAGGCTATGCCCGCTGCGCTGGACAGTATTTCCAAATGAACCTTGGATTAAACTAAACGGTGAATTTGAACTTGTATTTTAAACAATGTGGACCTTCAGCTTGACCTTGCACATTACTGAAAACGATGCGAACGCCATTGCGATATAATGTTATCTTAAGCGTTGGACAAAATTTAGCAATTAAGAAGTAATTGTTTTAGTTGATTATAAACAGCGCACTTATGGTCGGGTAATGAGGCCGTTATGGAAACAGGAATTAATACCTCTGTAACTAATCAACATATAATGAAATGGTATATACTAACACCATTCCTAAAAGTCATGCAACAGGGCCACTTGTAACAAAATACGTTCTATAGATTTTTTTAAAAAGGCTAAACTTTCATAATCAGGTTCACTTAATTTTTGAACTTTTACTGTTGCTCTATAACTAAGTACCCTTGAACAATATGTATACACTAAAACCTTTCCAAAATTATTACCTAACTAATTGTGGTATATCCTACGAAAGTATTATAAACAATCGGAATGAAATACAAATTTCCGTTGTAAATATATAGTAGATGAGGATGATGCGATTTTGTGTAATAGGATTCATAGTAAAGTTTTCGCTTCAAACAAAAACGATGCTTTCAACAATAAAGCTAATACACCAATATGTGAAGTATCCGATTACGGAAGGTTAACTTGAATTCTCATGAGCAACTACTCAAAGAAAAGTGAATATGTGGCTTTTGTGATACTTTTATGTCAGCCGGGCGCAGGTAATAAATCAGTAAATATTGTTTTCATAGCATATTCTTATTTTATTATTTTCATTTAAAACACAAACCTTTCACGCATTTAATTTAAAATGCATGCCTTATACTAATTTCATTTAAAAAACTGAAAAGATAAACAATAACAGGAAATAATGCCATAATTAAAAGCAAAAAAATATTTTTTATTTACATACGCAAAATGTAACTACTGCTACTGGGAATTTTAAAAATGCTATCAGCGAGATGTGCGCACAGTTGTTATAAATGTACCCATTTTTTCTTCTTATCGAGGAGCAATTTATAAATCGCACAATATTATTCCAATTCCAATTTCTTTCATTGAGGAACCTATGACCGGAAAAAAGGGAAAAAGACTCTTGTAGATTCTTCGGATGACGGCATCTGACTCCATAAACCGAGTTTATATATATGAAAATAACTTTTAAGTCGTTACAAACAATCCTTTCATACTTAAATATTTTCATTGGTACTACTTGTTATCCCGTCGACCAATTTCGCCAAATTATATAAATTGACATAATCTTTATTTTAAATAACGAAATAACAAATAAATTAGTATAACATTAATAAAAATACAAATAAAACGTCGAAATTAAAATCACTTGATGACGTAAACACGTGTAGTTTGTTTAAATTCAAGTGAATTTGATATTTACGATCAACCATTATTGGCATTTAATCTTATAGTTTGACGATAGATTTTTGGTCGACGGAATATCTAAGTAGTACCTTTTCCATTTTTGTTTTATAACGCTAAATTCTCAGTAATTTTTTCCCTTTTATTTTACATAAAATCACTATTTTTTTAAAAAAATTAAGATGCTTGCATTTTTATTTCAAACTCATAGAGCCGTTTTTATTTTTTAGCCAAAAGGGTTGATTTGAGTTTTTTCCGTTGCTAGAGTAACGGATGTAATGATAGATATTTTGAGGTTCAGATGCCAAAGACACCGCCAAATTAGAAAAATATGAAATGTGTCATGAACTGTTGGACTTATAAACATTTATTTGGTAACATTCGATTCAGCATACAAAACTACATTAAAATATGCTATCATTTGACGCATAATTTTGATATTCGATTTTTTTCCCCTCCCCGTGCAAAAACCATTAGGGGTGACACTTTAGAAAATCCTTTCTTAGCAGAAGTTTATGTCATAAGAAGTATTTTTACCACGATTTTCAAGATTTTAGGTTCAGTAGTTTGCGCTGTGCGTTAATTAGTCCCCTAATCCAGACTTTATTTCATATACTATATTAGATATGCGATTTTGCGGTGAATCGATGACCGAAAATTAGTCCAATATCATTTGAAATATTACATAACAGAGGAGAAAGTACGAAGAAAGACGAAGAAGAAATGACGAATTACAAAAGACTTGTAATTTTTTTTTTTCAAAATGTTGAATTTTTCCATAGTAATAACGTATTAAAACATAAATTTCCTTAAAAATTATCTTTATTTCCTAGATTTCGAATCTGTGAATTTTCCTATAAATGAAATTGGCGATATGACTTGAGAAAATAGATAATATTTGCTTAAATAAAATGGGTAATATTCGTTGATCTGAGTTCGAGTTTATAAATATCACATGCTTTCGGAATTACGGCGAAAAACATTTTAAAAAGTATGAAATTATTTTACAAAATGTATGTATGGCAGAAATTCACACTGAAATTTAAGTATTCGATTCCATTTTTAAAATATTAACTGATATCTATATAAGTTACAATTGAATATGAAGATGTACTCAAAAAATGATGTCTTTCACCTAAAAAAACACCATTTGTGAGAACATCCTCAAGCTAATGTCACGCTTATGCATTTTTAGCTTAAAATCACATTGTTTGGCGACAAAAGAAAAGTAAGAAATTGTAAAGAAACAAATAGTAATTACACATGTGACTCACAATTACATCTGCTTGTTTCTTCTATAAGTCACGTGATGGGACAATTAGATATAAAAAAAAAAAGAAAAGAACAGAACAGAAAGAAAATGTCGTTAAAATTTCATCTAATCAAATTTTCAGATTCATTTCCATATCTAACGCAAGCGATAAAGAGCCAAATATTGCGTATCAAGAGTAATATTTCTTATTAAATTAATTTTTAAGCATTACAAATATTTCTTTCAGGTTTTGATTAAATGTTTCCGTTTTTTAATATTATCACTCATTAAAACGGATTTTCTTCTTCTTTTTTTCTTTTTTTTTTCATTTAAATAAAATTGGTAACAGTTTTTCTTTTATTTTTCGAGGTTTAATAGCCGTTTCAATTTTTTTTTATCAACGATGAATTTCGCCAAGAAATAAAATGGTAACCTTATCGCCCAAAATAACAGAATTTTCCGTCATAATTCTAAAACTAATCTAGGTAGAATGATGTGTTATAGCTTAAACCCTTCCCTGGAACGATACCTATCTAACGGTATAAGTTCCGTAAAAATCCATGCGGTAGAACTCGAAATCTCGGCGTTCGGAACGAAATTTCCGTTTGGATTATATATATATAATAGATAATAGAATAGATAATAGATTTTATATATATATATAATAGAATAGATAATAGATTATGTGTTATGAACTATCTCAAAGTTTAAAACAGATCGCATTGTTAGATTTCCTAATTTTAACAATATCGCGTTATGTTAGTTCCACATTCCACCACCAGGGAGCGCACTCTATTCTTAACGAAAGCGTATCTGAACGAAACTCCTTCATGCAACCTTTCCGTAGATACATGAATCGGGAGGGTGGCGGTCTTAACCAATAATTTAAGATAATTGCTGAAATTACTACGAAAAATATTTTAAAGGGGCCCTACGCGAACCCCTAATAGAGTTAGAGGAAATCGGAAGACGGCAAAATAATCGCGGGGAAAAGTTTGCTTGGGTGCTTCGGAGCTACTTTTGGCGCGAGATCTAAGCTCTACGACCAATAGGAGCCCAGATATTTAAGAAAATATGAAGTAACAAAGTCCAGAATAACAGACCTTTCCGTCATACTTCTATAACTAATCTAGGTAGAATGATGTGTTATAGCTTAAAACCTTCCCTGGAACGATACCTATCTAACGGTATAAGTTCCGTAAAAATCCATGCGGTAGAACTCGAAATCTCGGCGTTCGGAACGAAATTTCCGTTTGGATTATCTATTTATATAAAATCCAAGTCTCTGTGTGTCCCTCACAATTCCGGTAGAACCGCCTCATTGTAGTGACGTAATGAGTAATTGTTGAGAAATACTAATGTAGGGTTACCACAGTAGCGCCAAAGGTTGACCAACTTGGCGAAATATCGCCCAAATTTGACAAAATATCGCCAAATTTGGCGACAAAAATAAGTTGCCATATATGAAGCCAACTTGGCGATAGCTGGCTATTTTGGCGAAATTCCCATTTAAAACCATTAATCTTTCTTAATCGAGGTCACCGCAATGTAATTTAAACTCCGTAGTTTTAAGGGTTTTTTTTTTTTTTCACAATCTATGGATGAGAATTTAAAAGTGTAATATACGAAAATGTACGTCTTTACATCTTCATCCCGATGCTACTAATAACATAACCGCCAATAGACGGCGCTGTACTGTCCGAGCTCCTAACTGCCCGATTTTAATGTGTTTTTGGTACTTTTCCAGTATAGGATCTTGGCGAGATAGATAAAATGAGTACTTTTCCGTTATACGGACACCATGCCAAAACGTATGCTAATGTGCCAATTATTTCAACCCTGATCGTGAAAAGGATTTTTATTGTAAACCTTGCGGAACATTGCGATATGCTATTTATGAAACGTGAATCACGTGAATTGTTATTATTTAACCTTAAAAGCTATTTAATTTACTATTCGAATTGAAAATATTTTTTTTTTATAAAGTTATAATTTACTTTTACTGCTGACGCTGAGATGGATTTTACCATTTGGCAATTACCAGACGATGAGAAAATTGCGATAAAACTGTTTCAGGAATTTGAAACTCTGCATAATAAAATGTTGTGTTCAAAAAACCATGAAATGAAATTATGGATGAGTTCTGTGAATCCGAAACGGAGATGTAGCTTACAATCATCCCGAGAAAGCCTAGGAATACGATAAAAAACATGGTTTGAAGGATCGCGGTTCTCTTTTCTTAATGCTTTAATGTTTATATATTTATGGTTGACATCGATTGAGTTTTGTGGGCTGCAACTTGATATGAACCACAACACAACAGTTGACTGGAATAGTTATTTGAGAGAAGTTTGTGCAAATGCTTTATGTTCACCGCCAAACAGAAAAATCGGTGTACCTAATAAAATTATACAAGTAGATGAAAGTCTTTTTACCAGAAAAAAAAAAAAGCAACGTAGGACGTTTTCTTCCTCCTCAGTGGGTGTTAGGTGGTTTATGTCGTGAAACACGGGGATGTTTCCTTACTCCTATTCCCGATCGTACAGCTGAAACTTTAATGGCGGCAATGGAAAACAAGGCTTAGATACTGTGCACAGATGTCATATGCTCCCCTTATTGGCGCGACTTATTACCGACGCCATTTTGGCGAAAACCTCTTTACCATATCATCTATATCCGGGTTAACATATCAAGCAAAATAACGACACTTTGGCGCAAGTTAAGTACCCGTTGAGTATATCACATTGGCGTCAGAAAAGAAATCGCGCCAATATGATATGACATCTGTGCCAGATGCTGTATATTCCCGCGGCCGCCAACTTCGCTATTTTGAGATTTCTTGGCTATGTTTTACATTTTATTTTCGTTAATCTTAACAAACGCAGAAATCGCTGCGTGGCTACATTTACTGCTTGGCGGAAAAGGGGTTTTCAGGCCAAGAAAAAATCAAAGATGGTAGCCGCGGGAATATATGACATATGTTCCGTTTAGTATGAGTTTTAATTTATTACTCTATTGTATAACAGTTATTTGTTCACTTATTTTAAGTATATATTTGTGATTTAATAAAATAGTTCGTAAATGTCTGTAATTTTCAAATGTTATATTTTTTGGTATTTCTTACTTATCCCGTCGACCAATTTCTCAAAATTATATAAATCGCCAAATTATACACATTGACATAATTCTTTATTTTAAATAACGAAAGAACAAATAAATTAGTAAAACATTAATAAAAATACAAATAAAACGTCGAATTAAGGGTTTTATTGGCCATTATTGACATTTAATCTTACAATTAATTAATTAATGGCAACCATTATTGGCAATTAATCTTACAATTTGGCGACAGTAATTTGATCGACGGGATAACTAAGAAGGGCACAGATGTCATATACTGACGCCAATGTCGTATACGCAACGGGTACTTAACTGGCGCCAAAGTATCGTTATTTTGCTTGATACGGTAATCCGGATGTTGTTGTTATGCTGTTGATGTTTTCGCCAAAATGGAGTCGGAAAAAATTCGCGCCAATATGCGTATATGACATCTGTGCCCTAAGAAGTACCTATTTTTTAAATGCCCACTTTATCTTCATATTTTTTCTTTTATTTTTCAAATGTTTCAATTCACATGATTTTCATTTTGCGCCAACTATTACGCTTGGCGGCAATGGTGTCCGTATAACGGAAAAGTACCAGAAAATGAAATTTGGCAACATATTTTTTAGCAATTTATTCATTGTTTCATATACTACACAAGTAATTTTTCAATATTTACACAATTTGTTTAATACACAGAAGCAACTATATTAACTATTTTTGTATACAAACAGAAGTAAATTTTTTTTATAAAAAAACAACAATAATATAGATATAAGTAAAATATTTATAGATTACATAAATAAACTTCAAAGTTTGTTTATTTGATTTTAATAGGTGTTTATATGATTTGATCACGAATCTCACTTTCTGATGCCCGAATTACAACAAGCTTTAAAAAAACGCCAAGACCCCTATAGTGGAAAAGTACCAAAATGTCTATTATTTTGCACTATCTGCGCTATACTTTGTAGAAAAAAATTAAGAATAAAATAAGGAACAGGTGTCATATACAATTTACAATTAATTTATATATTGGCTAGATTTTTTCTGGCGCCAATATCATATATGCACCGGCTACTTAACTGGCGCCAAAGTGTCGTTATTTTGCTTGATATGGTTACCAGGATATAGATATGATTGTAACGAGGTTTTCGCCAAACTGGCGTCGGAAAAATATCGCGCCAATATATGACATCTGTGCCTAAAATAAATGTAAAATAAGACTAAAAAAGAGTTGTCTGATTAAAAAATTAAAAACAAAACATATGTATTTTTCTAAATTTGTATTTATTTATTTATTGAAAGACAAGCTTTCATTAAAATTCCCAAAAACGTATAATATATATATATACATTTTAAATACACTAAAAAGTAGCAAATAATATTTGGGCTTGAAAAGAAATTGTTTTATTTTCCCATGCCCAAGGGGAAAAAAATGAAAGCGTGGGCGCCAACTTTCTATAAATATATATACATAGGTAACGTACAAAATATAATATCATAAAAAAACTTAAACAAAAGTTAAATTGAATTGGTGCCCAATCTTTCATTTTTTTCTTTCTTGGACATGAGAAAATAAAACAATTTCATTTCAATACCAAAAATTTCCCACTTTTTAGAGCATTAAAAAAATACATTTTTGCGAATATTAATGAAAGTATGTCTTTCAAAAATTTTTTACATTTATTTCTTCTGTCTTGAATCACGTCTGTTCAGCACATTTTCTATAAAAACAGCATATGTTCAGGATATTTTTCTATTAGAAAAGTTTAATGTGTTGCGCTATCGTTAAACCATTTCAGAAACCGTGTTTAATTTTCCTAATGTAAACAAGCGACAGAGCTGTTATGGTGAGTCATTCACATTTTAAAATCATTCACATAAAAAATTTCGCTCATTGAGTTACTATTTCGCCTCTGTTTTAAGACAATGTTACGACGTTACCACCGGTCTAAGCACCATGAAAAATTCTACATGAGAAAAGGGAACCGATGTTGGCATTTTTCTAACACTGAATTACACCTATGGTTTTTATAGTGTTTATTTTTTTTTCGCATGCAGACGATAATGGCAGCTCAAAGCGGCAATGTTTTTTGTTTTTTTGTTTTTTTGTTAGGTTTGTTCTGTTCTTTGATTGGAAAAATAATAATGAAGTAGAGACGTAATATAGAATATACTTTTAACAAAGAAATACCTTTTTTCAATAATTTATAGTATTTTTCATTTGAAATGAATGAGTAATGAATGAAATGAATTGATATGAACAAAATTTTCATTTATACTGTCATTTATAAATATGATAAATAAGTTAGAGGGATAAACATTTCTACATTCGGACTGTATTTAACACGTTCACGCCCGCGCAGTGGGTCACACTCGACTGTCTCAGAGTTGTCAAGTTTCTGGCTTTTTGCACACCACTATTATTTTAGAGAAAATGTTGTGCCTTTAATTTGCCCAATTGTTCTAATTAAATAAAACAACATTTTCTGTATTAAAATACTGGTATCCAAAAAGAAGGAGACTTTGCAGCTCTGAGAAAGTCGAGTGTGACCCACCGCGCCGGCGTGAACGTGTTAAAAGAACTGTTTTTTTCTCATGGACAAATATATGTAATTATTTCAAGATGTAAAGAGGAAGGACATTTAAAAATATATGTCGAAGATACTGAAAAGCAAGGTCAGCTTTTAAATAATAAAAAAGATTTTACAAAAAACGTCGTATATCCTGAAGTTTTCTGACCAGATGTTAATTTACACTTGAATTGCATTTTTTTTTTTTTTTTTTTTGTATTCATTATACATAGTTTTTCATAGATGTGTTTCTTTTTTAAAATGTGTTATTTTCATCTATCACTGCGGAACAAGCGAGAAAAATTCATATTCTTGCAGATGTTTTGTATATATATATTACATTTTCCGTCATTTTTGACGGGCTATCTTTCTAGTATATATGTAATAGACTAGCAGGCTACACCCGCTTCGCTGGTCCATTTTCCAAATGATCATTGATCAAACAAAATTATGAATTCGACCTTGTATTTTAAATTAATATGGACCTTCACCGGGAAAATCTTTCCGCATTTGCTGAATACTATGCGAACGCTATTTAGCTATTATAATATCTTATGGGTTAGGCAAAATTCAGACTATTCAGAAGATATTCTTTTTAGAGTATATATTTAAAGTAGAGGTTGGGAAGAAAATACGGCCGTTGTGATAATCAGAAATGTTAAAATGTTCTCTAGTCACCACACTACTAAATGGAGCGATAATTACAATGATTGCAGATAGTGACTACTGAACATTACTTATGTTCGGATTATTCACTTTCGTTTGATAGTTCTTGAACTCCGGGCTTCTCAGCTTGGTGCTATGTGTGGTTCTGGTAGCTTAAATACAATTTCTCTCTACGTTGCATTACATTTTGTAATACACGTCTTCTAGCAGGTCTACTGTAGTTTTCTATCTTCGGTTTACAGCAGAGTAAATACGGTAAAGAAAATGTAATAAATTGTTTGCACACAAAAAGTCTTTAACTTTCATTAAAAGAAATGTAAATCACATAAAAGTATATTTTTAAAAATGAAATGTTTGAATAAAGTTAAAATAATGTCATTATCATTACCATTTCCTTTTTATATATATACCACTTGCAATTATGTAACTGTTAACCTGAAAAAAAAACTCGATAACTCATTATGATAGTAAAATAAACCTCTTGTTTTCATCCAATCAAAATCTTCCCAATCGTCCATAATCGGGTGCACAGCTAAGTTTTACGGCAAACATTAGAAGTGTTTGCAAACTATATGGTTACAAATTTACCAGAGTTAACACACGTAAAACATACGTAATTATGCGCCAGACTACATCCCATTAAATAAAGTCAAATTGCTGTTGGCTGAATTATAGATCTTTCGCCAAAAATACTCTTTGTAAATGACACATAAAGTCAATTATACAAAACTTAAAAACCTAACACGTTATAATATAACGAAATAATCTTTTTGATGCACCGAAGACCTTTTTTCATTTATCTAAAGAGTGCAATAACACGGAGAAATAAATACACTTTTTATTTTCAAAATTACATTATTCTTTAGTCTGCTGCCTAAATAAACCTGAAATCGTTAATTTTTTCCTCCGTTTAGGGAATAGGATTGTGCGTCAGAAGAACTTGCTTTATAATGATTTCTATTTTCGATTTTATCTGCATTTCAGGTACTTTTTTTCTTATCTAGGCTAAAATGATAAATCAACAAATATTGTTCCACCAGCCACCATTGGAATTTCAAATTTTTTCCCAAGTATTTATTTTTTAGTGACAGTAAAATAACTGCAAATAAAAATATATATAATACTAAATCTTCTGTTCTCCGTTTGCTTCATAATGAAAAAACATAAATTTACTAATAGCTAAGTACAAATTTCATGTAATCTTCTACAATCGCGATCACTGTCTGACAGTCACTGTCTGATCACTGATCTGACTCTTTCAAATATAAAAGAAACATCTAAATAGTTCAGTAAATACACTAATTAGCAGGTAACCTGATTATGGAAGATTAATACAATATCAAAAACCTTAAAAAAAAACTGAAAATGGGATGACGAATTAAAAAGACAATCGAAAATGTATTACAGTAAGCAATTTTTATTGCAAAATATTTTCTTTTGTGGTATTAATAACACAAAATTGCATAAATTGTCTTAAGAATAATCTTTAGTACTTAACATTTGAAACAGTAGACATTTCTAAAAGAAAAATTGGCGATATATGTTTAAAAAAAAATAAATAAATAAATAAAATAAAAAGAGAGAGTGGACAATATTTGTTGATCTGAGTTCGAGGTTATAAAAGTCATAAGTTTGGGGAAAAACAAAATAGCATGTATCCGTAGTAAAGTACGCGAAATATATTTTAAATATTTGAAATTAAATAATTTCTAATATGTGTGTGTGTGTGTGTGTGTGGGGGGGGGCAAACGTTTGCATTAAAATTTAAATATTTGACTCCACTTTTATAATATTAACTGCTATTTATGTAATATCATTATTTTTATAATTACATCTGCTAGTTTTTTCTGTAAGAGATACATAATAATAATAATAATAATAATAACAAAAATTGTTACTCACAAGGAAGGTCTCCTTAAAACGCATACTCAAAATATTTTGAAAAAGGAAATGCTAATAAAATGACTCATGTATGTAAAAAAGATCGGTAAAAATATAGCGGTCGAATCGCAGTAGAAAATCCGTAAAAAAATATTTTTTCGAGTATTTGGCGCGAACAGACGAACGCCCGACGCTCTTTGGCGAACCAATAGGTTTCCTCGCCAAATGCAAGAGATTGAAATGCATTTATAAATTCTTTGTTAAATAAGTAATTAAATGCCTAATGCTCAATGAATTTAAACTTAAACTGTGGATTAGTTTATTATTTTTGCTGTAAGCTTATATGCAAATTGCGTGTTACTTATATTGAGCTATTTAATTTTATACGGTGTCACCGGCTGGATAAGTTTTAAGGGTATTTTAATTAAGAATGCTATCATTAAACATTTCGATATTAAATTGTTATTTCCATGGCAATAAAACTCTCTTGTTGTCTCTGACACTAACAATATCGAAGTCAAATTGCCAATGCTCAGAATCGGACCTTAATTTGAGTTTGAAACACTTTTAATCCATTTAAATTTCATTGTAAACGGCATAAATACGATCGTTAAATTTCATTGTTACATATATAAATGTATATGACAAAACTGCAGTTATAAATATGTATTTATTTAAGTTAAACTTACTTAAACTAACTTCGTATCGAGAGTTGAAAAAGTTTTTCTTAAAGAATATTTATCATAGTATTATTCAAAATTTTATCGTGTCGCCATCCAGCGCTAAATCAAAAAAATGAAATTTTCATTATTTTTTTAGGAATGCTAAATAGAGGTTCTGCCGATTTTTTTATGGATATATATATATTTATGAGACGAATATTCTATAATTTTTTTCAAATAATGCTGAGCATGCGCTTATGGGGAACTTCCTTGATATGATTTTATCAATTTTCAGATGTATTTTTCTTAACCTGATGCAAAAGATAAATCGCCAAATATTATTTCAATTGCAATATTTCAACTGAGTAATTCTTTAAGTATTACGAACATTCTCTTTCATGTTTAAATAAAATATATTCGTTTTTTAATATTATCACTCATTAAAATGGATTTCTTTTTTTTTTCTTTTTTAAAGATTTTAAATAAAATTAGCAACAGTTTTTTGTCTTTTATTTTTCTAGGTGTAATAGCCGTTTCAATTTTTTCAACTACAAAAAACTTCGCCAAGAAATAAAATGGTAACCTTATCGTCCAAAATAACAGAACTTTCCGTCATACTTGTATAACTAATCTAGGTAGAATGATGTGTTATAGCTTAAAACCTTCCCTGAAACGATACCTATCTAACGGTATAGGTTCCGTAAAAATCCATGCAGTAGAACTCGAAATCTAGGCGTTCGGAACGAAATTTCCGTTTGGATTTTATATATGTAATATATAATAGAATAGATAATAGATTTTATATATATATATAATAGAATAGATAATAGATTATGTGTTATGAACTATCTCAAAGTTTAAAACAGATCGCATTGTTAGATTTCCTAATTTTAACAATATCGCGTTATGTTAGTTCCACATTCCACCACCAGGGAGCGCACTCTATTCTTAACGAAAGCATATCTGAACGAAACTCCTTCATGCAACCTTTCCGTAGATACATGAATCGGGAGGGTGGCGGTCTTAACCAATAATTTAAGATAATTGCTGAAATTACTACGAAAAATATTTCAAAGGGGCCCTACGCGGGCCCCTAATAGAGTTAGAGGAAATCGGAAGACGGCAAAATAATCGCGGGGAAAAGTTTGCTTGGGTGCTTCGGAGCTACTTTTGACGCGAGATCTAAGCTCTACGACCAATAGGAGCCCAGATATTTAAGGAAATATGAAGTAACAAAGTCCAAAATAATAGAATTTTCCGTAATAATTCTATAACTAATCTAGGAAGAATGATGTGTTATAGCTTAAAATCTTCCCTGGAACGATACCTATCTAACGGTATAAGTTCCGTAAAAATCCATGCGGTAGAACTCGAAATCTCGGCGTTCGGAACGAAATTTCCGTTTGGATTTTATATATATAATAGATAGATAATAGATAGAATAGATAAAATCTGTTTGCAAACGCTTCCGAAAATCGTTGGTAGCAGCAGAAAATTTGTTTCTAGTTATAGTATATTTTAAGAAGAAACATTAAGAAGCATGTGTATCTTTTTTTTTACTCTGTAAGATATTCTGTTGGTATATTTTTGTTGTAACGTACAAATTTGTTATCTATTTTCACATTAACATGTAAACATTGCATGATATCCTACATGAGGCACTTTATTCATTAATATTTTTAAATGTATCGTATGTATAACGCTCAATTTTAATAAAATAATTAATCGAAATTTACACGTTTTCGTTGTACGCCATTTCTATTAATATAACGTTATAAATTAACAAGAGATAAATTCATTATAAGAACTAAGACTTCTAGATTAATTAACAAAAATATACAGTAACCCCTTCCGAGTTACTCACCACTCTGAAAAGTGCTTTTCATCTTTAGAAGCAGCAGAAACTGATATAATTTCAAGTATTAAAGAAGAATTTATGTTTAAAAAAATGTTTATTTTGCATCCGCAGTTTTTCGAAAAAGTCTCTGACAAATGTACAGAAAAATGTACAGTAATTTAATTATTTTTTCAAATCAAAAAATTATGCTATTATTAACCGAAATATAGGATGCTATAAATTCGCAGTTAAAAATTTTCAGCCGCGTAAATACATTTATGCATGCAAGAGTAACTAATTAATTTAATTGTTAATTCGGTTAATTTATCATGTTTGTGTGTAAAACATATCTGATGACCATGAGAATGTTTACATTAGAATTAATATTGAAAACTCTATAACTCATATTGAAAAAAAAAAATGGTTTATACGCTATAAAAACTACTCGTAAACGTTTTCAAAAATCGGTGCAGCAAAACGAACTTCGTTTAGAGTTATATTATGTTTTCCTACTTTAAAAAAGTGTTTTTTTTAGTCTAGGTTTTTTAGGATGTGTTAATGCAATATACTAATTTGTTATGCAATTTCACATTAACGTATAAACATTGCCTGATGCGTATATGAGGTGTTTTACACATTTATATTTTCAAATACATTGTATGTACAACGCGAACTTTTAATACAAGAAAATAGATAAAGTTTACATGTGCGCGTAATATGCCATTTATATAAATCAAACATTAAAACTTTTATAAAAAGAAATCATTATAAGAACTAAGGCATATGAATTAATTAACATGCTATTTATTTACAAAAAATACTGTTAGCTATCACATTACATGAATAATGCTTGCTAGTAAACTTGGCAATATTTTTTATTTTACTTTTTGCAACATATCTCACAAAGGTTTCTTTACAACAAGGAAATGGGCGTAATACGGCGAATATACCTAATAAAAAAGAAAAGTGCCCAGCTAAACTGATGGCATTCAGCTCACAGACTATTCACACTAATTGTATATTATACTCTTATTTTAAAGAATAATGCCCCTCAAAAAAATAAGTGAAGGGGAATTAGCCCCCGTTTCCCCCTTTATACTTAACCAGTGAACCTCCAAATCTAATCAGGGAAGCTCCTTATCATAATAAACCGGTATACCAAACTTGGAGCAAATCGAATAATCTTGCAAAAAAAAAACATTTATCTAAATTAAGGGGGTGGACTAACCCCCCTTTATCCGTAACCAATTAATCGCCAAAACGAATCAGGTAAGCTCCTTAACATAATAAACCGGTATACCAACTTCGGAGCAAATCGAATCATTTTGCATGAAAAACACATTTATCTGAATTAAGGGGGGGGGTGGACTAACCCTGTTTTTCCCCCCTTTATCCTTAACCAATGAACCCCCAAAACTAATCAGGGAAGTTCCTTAACATAATAAACCGATATACCAAATTCGGAGCAAATCGAATCATTCTGCATGAAAAACACATTTATCTAAATTAAGAGGGGCGGGCTAACCTCCCTTTTCCCCCTTTACCCTTAACCAATGAACCCCAAAACTAATCAGGGAAGTTCCTTAACATAATAAACCGGTATACCAAATTCGGAGCAAATCGAATCATTCTGCATGAAAAACACATTTATCTGAATTAAGGGGGGGGGGTGGACTAACCCTGTTTTCCCCCCTTTCTCCTTAACCAATGAACCCCCAAAACTAATCAGGGAAGTTTCTTAACATAATAAACCGATATACCAAATTCGGAGCAAATCGAATCATTCTGAATGAAAAACACATTTATCTGAATTAAGGGGGGTGGACTAACCCCGTTTTTCCTCCTTTATCATTAACCAATGAACCCCCAAAACTAATCAGGGAAGTTCCTTAACATAATAAACCGGTATACCAAATTCGGAGCAAATCGAATCATTCTGCATGAAAAACCCATTTATCTGAATTAAGGGGGTGGACTGACCCCCCCTTTTCCCCCTTTATCCTTAACCAATGAACCCCCAAAACTAATCAGGGAAGTTCCTTAACATAATAAACCGGTATACGAAATTCGGAGCAAATTGAATGATTCTGCATGAAAAACCCATTTATCTGAATTAAGGGGGTGGACTAACCCCGTTTTCCCCCCTTTACCCTTAACCAATGAACCCCCAAAACTAATCAGGGAAGTTCCTTAACATTATAAACCGCTATACCAAATTCGGACCAAATCGAATCATTCTGCATGAAAAACACATTTATCTGAATTAATGGGGGTGGACTAACCCCGTTTTTCCCCCTTTATCCTTAACCAATGAACTCCCAAAACTAATCAGGGAGGTTCCTTAACATAATAAACCGCTATACCAAATTCGGAGCAAATCGAATCATTCTGCATGAAAAACACATTTATCTGAATTAAGGGGGGTGGACTAACCCCGTTTTTCCCCCTTTATCCTTAACCAATGAGCTCCCAAAACTAATCAGGGAAGTTTCTTAACATAATAAACCAGTATATCAAATTCGGAGCAAATCGAATCATTCTGCATGAAAAACCCATTTATCTGAATTAAGGGGTGTAGACTAACCCCGTTTTCCCCCCTTTATCCTTAACCAATGAACTCCCAAAACTAATCAGGGAAGTTCCTTAACATAATAAACCGCTATACCAAATTCGGAGCAAATCGAATCATTCTGCATGAAAAACACATTTATCTGAATTAAGGGGGGTGGACTAACCCCGTTTTTCCCCCTTTATCCTTAACCAATGAACTCCCAAAACGAATCAGGGAAGTTCCTTAACATAATAAACCGGTATATCAAATTCGGAGCAAATCGAATCATTCTGCATGAAAAACTCATTTATCTGAATTAAGTGGGTGGGGGGTGGACTAACCCCGATTTTCCCCCTTTATCCTTAACCAATGAACTCCAAAAACTAATCAGGGAAGCGCCTTATCACAGTGAACTTAGGCAAAAATTTTGAAGCAAATCGGATGTTTCTATCAAGAGTTATTGCGTTACGTACATACGTACGTACGTACATACATACATACATACAGAACGGGCGGGCACATTAGCTCTCAGGCTTTGATAGCCTGTGAGCTAAAAACAGATAAATATATCAGCAAATTTCAGTCAGCGTTACACATTAGAGCGCGTTTTACGTAGGAATATACTCTAATTATATTTATATATAATTTACATACTTATATTACATTACGGATAAATATGAATAAATTTTAAATATCAAGATGTTTCGAATGGGGCAAAAAAAAAATGGTTTAATGAAAGAGAATCCTAAATGACAAAAAAATAAAGGTACGATCAAAGAATTACATTTTTTAAAGCATGATAAAGGATTTTATTTAATAATAGGCAGAATATAACGTATTTTTTGCTTATGATTTAACATAATATATAAGAAAAGGTTTTACATTGCATTACCTTGCATTTATAATACTTTGCTTATCTTGCATCAGCATGATCTTTTTCATTTAAGTTAATGTTTATACTTTAATTTGAACCTACGTAATAAAATTGTACATTTCAGCTGCACATATGAACAAAAATAACGGAAACGAAAATATAAATTACTCAAAAATAATCAGATATATGAGGAAT
Organism: Maratus speciosus; assembly: GCA_963932465.1. Classification (NCBI taxonomy): domain Eukaryota; kingdom Metazoa; phylum Arthropoda; class Arachnida; order Araneae; family Salticidae; genus Maratus; species Maratus speciosus. Next base: position 296,510,847 of record OZ010799.1, read on the forward strand.
GAAAACCTGATATCATTATAATTTGTATAATTAGTATATATAGTCCTCATCGGAAGAATAAGTCATTTGAAACGCGATCACTCGCACACATATAAAATATGATTTTGGTGTGTTTATGGATGGTTTCATTAGATTTGTTTGTGATGCATGTAATGTAAGTATACATATGTGCATACATGTACTTTATTAAAAATAAAATAACATATAAACCTTAAAATATAATTATAATTACTTAAAAGGTTACACAAATATATAAAGCTAGTATTTATTATAATCCTGAGATCTATCAAACGCACACGCGTTCATTTTCAAAGGGAAAATCTAACTGACTAAAATAGAAATGAAATTAAAAAAAAAGTGCTACGCATGGCCAAGCGAAGTTCAGTCCTTTGTGCTACAGAGGTGTGATAAAAATCAGTTCATATTTTCAGGAGCTTTTGAAATATTTAGGATATTGTACGAAATCGCTGGAATATTATAAGAAAAACAATCGTTTCAAAGTCACTTCTAAGTAAAATCTCAATGGATTCATGGATTATTGAAGAGTAATGGTTAGACGTTGAAATGATCATTTTAGCTTTTTCGAAGTTTATTTTAATATTTTCTGTTTGATGCAATCTGGATAAAGAGCGACTGGACTTGATATCAGAAAAGTGCTCTTCTAGCATTTCTTTAAATTTTCGAGATATAATACCAATATAAAATAAACTTTCTTGATGTTCCGTGCTGAATGGGCTTATGTAAATTCCTGCTTCTTCATAATCTGGAATTGGATCAATTTTACTGTGAATCAATGCTTTCAATTTTGTTGGAGGTTTAGTTATTAAATTAATATTATATTTTAGTAATGCACGCCTAAATCTCTGATAAAGCTATGGGATATAGTCAAACGTGCAATAAATAAACTTGCTCGAACTTAATTCATTCTTCTGTCTTGGTTGTTTTACTTTATAAACTAATCTATTAATGTGTTGAGGAGGTAAACCATTCTCAATAGCAATCAGTTTATTGATCCGCGATTTGGTATATCATCCTAAATATTTCAAAAGCTCCTGAAAATATGAACTGTTCTTTTCACATTCTTTTTCATAGCAATTGACTGAACTTCGCTTGCGCATGCGTAATATTTTGTTTTGTTTTTTAATTTGTTTTCTATTCTAGTAAGTTTCCTTTTCCCTTTGAAAATGAACATGTGTGTGTTTGAATGATCTCAGGATTATAATAAATAATATTTTTGTATGTTGTGTTACCTTTTAAGTAATTATAAGTATGTTTTAAAGTTTATATTATTAGCAAGGGGAAAATTCCTTCACGACTTTGATTTTTTAATACAGTGTTTTGACTCTATTGGATATTTTTATATAAAGCAAATAACGCCTAAAATATTCTTCTATAATGCAAATTTTTAACATTATTTTTAATATTTCATATGATTAAATAAACGTTTCTTCGAAATAGAAATGCATGTACTACAAAAGACCGAAAGTAACCTCTAAAAACACAGAAAATATTTTTGATTCTAGATTATCCAGCAAAAACATTTTGTTCCCTTTTTTTTAATCTTATGTATTTTTTCCGCAAAATATTCTCCGTATTTTATGCTACTCGTTAACTAAACCTAATTGTAATATAAATCCTCTTTATGAATTGCGAAAAAAAGTCTTACTACAATATTTTTCGTAACTTTGTATTTTTTCAAAATCCATTCAGCTAAACAAAAATTTGCCTCAATTAGATTAGCTAATATATCCATAAAGATTCTCAGTGAAAGAATGATAAAAATGTGACCAAAATAAATTTCTCGAGACTAGTTTCTAAACTATTTCTTAATATGTGGTTGTATTTTTTCAGTCTAGATATCTGAGTATTAAGGAAAATATTTTTAAATATTGCATTAGAATAAAATTAGATGTTTCAGCTGTAGTATGTAAATTTCAAAATATCACATTTAATTGATCATAAAAAATTAATAGTGAAAACATGCTATTCCTTAATTCTTTCACACTTATTTTATATAAACAAACAGAAAATGTTAAAATTGGCGCAAACTGTGAATAACTTCTGCAGGAGAAAACTGTTTAACTTATGGAGAAATGATAAATAATTTAAATGTAATGCCAAATGTTAGCGTGTTTAAAAAAAAAACCCAACCACTTATCATCAGGAAAAATGAGAAAGACTAACAAAAATCCTTAAATAATATATAATCTTTATGTGTTATGCGTAAACATGTCTTATGTAAAAATGTAAAATTTGCAAAAACGCTTCAGTTATTTCTGTAAACTTTCAAATGCATGAAGTTCCCAATAGATTCTTTACTTGAAATAATCTAAAGACAAAGTAGGAAATTGAATCACGTGTAGCTAAAGGATTACATTACATTAGGTTTTTAGATATCTATCTCGTATTAAATTTAAAGCCAATACAAATAGGTTTTTAAAATGTTCGTTGTCGTTATTTCCTTTCAATATTTAATCAGTAAAGAAAATTAGTAGGAATAGAACAATTTACATATGATGGCTTCTTATTCAAATGGTTTTTCTGAGATTTTTTTTAACAAATGTACTATGGTGGTGTTTAGTTTTATTTAAAGAGGAGTTTAGTAAACTATGGCAAACGTACCAGTTCAGGTGCGTAAACATTCAAATACTGGTAAGGGGAATATATAAAAGAAATTATTCTGAAACTAAGAACTGAATTTAGATTAACAAATTCACAACCAAGTACGTTAATAAATGTCTGTCAACTTCTATGTTGATTTAAAATTTTTTACTCAATAATTAAATGAAATGTCTAGGCTAATTACATAGCTTTTCTGGTGTAAATCACATAGCTAACAATTGCTATGCTTGGCCACCGTTATTTTCAAAATGTTTGCTCCACCTTATTCAATTTATAGGATATCTCAGATACATTATGTCCCATTTTACCGTTCTAAAATACTGGTAGACAAAAATCGTAGCCTGTGACTTACACTACAAGTACTCATGGAACAAGCCTCTACTAAGTTTCATTAAATAAAGACATCAATTTTTGTTTAATAACTTTTCATGCAAAGCATGTTTGTTTGATTTTAAAAAGCATAATAGTTGGTAGCTATGCTAATCAGTCATGAATTGTACCGGTTTCCCTTAAATAAATAAATATATATATATACCTTCATAAAATATATTATGCTTTTCGGGGGAGGGGGGTGTTCTGATTTAATTTTACATATAAATTTTCTTATTTATTAAATTAATCTTCTATAAAGTATAATCATAAAGGTTACTTTCGTTTAAATATCCATAAGGAAAGCAGTCAAGCAGATAATAATTCTAATAAGAAGACAAGCAGATAATAATTACATTTTAAAGTAGCATTATCATCTATAGCAATGGTATGCCGTAATTATGAATTTTGATTTAATTATCCCCTAATCTAATTAATATAAGTAAAAAGTTTAATTCCCCTAGGATTTTCAAAATTTTAAAATTTTGTTCCACATTATCAAAGCTGACAACTCTTTCGCTTATTCGCAAACAAAATTTTAACAGTAAATTTTACCTGTTTTAATCACCGTAATCTGCCAATTAAATTAAGGCAAAAACTTTCTATCAAATTCTTGTGGTAAAAAAAAAGGCGGAAGAGTTGGCAGTTATGACTATCTTCAAGATCGGGAGTAGTGGACATGCATCTGGAGTAAGTTAAATTTACATTATAACGAAGTTGTACATTCAAATATCTAAGCTGAATGAAAAGAAAGATTTGGCTTCACGTTCTGCAAAATTTACAACTGAAAGATTAAAACCAGTCTGTAGTTGAAAAATCTATTATTATAGAATAAACGTAAGTAGTGTATTTTATTTTGAAATAGATTTTGACATATTTAAAGAAAACTTTATGACATTTTACTGTTTTTTAGTAATTTTAAAAATAATTTTCAAGCATGATTTTTTAAAATTTGATTCTACCGCTTTCAGTCCAATTTAGAAATATTAACACATTTGCACTTTAAACAATATAAAAAGATAAGCATTTGTTGAGTCAAGCTTTGCAAATATTTCATAACGAAATTTCAACTTCATCATTGAGCAAAAATAAAATAAAACATACATTTAGCACATTTGTAATCGAGCTATGTGCTTAAACCATTGAATGTATTAGAATGAAAATGTCTGTTGTAACGGAAACTTTGTCGATTTCTTCTGCTATTATATAGTATCATGCGACTAATCCGAATGTATTGCTTTTGAAAAAAATTTAATCGTTATTTCAGTATTGTTTAAATAAAATAAAAAATATATTTGAGTACAAATATGCATTTTTTGGTATTATTGAGGAACAGTCTAAATATATATATTAAAAGTAAAATGTCTATTAACGCTCTGAGCGGTTTGGGCATATTTTTCAGTTTCCCAAAAACAACTTTAATCTGATGCATACAAAAATATTTTCAACAAAATTGTATTTCAAGATGTCTATCAAATAAAAAGGCATGAAGTATATTTTAGAAACAAACAAGGAAAGAAATTTTAATTAAAATTATTTTTATAAGCATTTTTATGAAAATGCAGGAAATCCCTCAAGACGCTCAGAGGGTTAAAGTTTGCAATTAAAAAAAATTGGTTTTCCCCTACAGTGTGTCCATAATTCAATGACTCTACTTTAAAGTTGTCTACATACAAAACTATTGGTCATAAAGTTCTGAAATTTTGTAATGTATTTAATAAAAAAATGGAAATTTGTTTAAGCAAAAAAATAAATAAATAAAATTTCGCCAATAGAGGGCGTTTTATAAATAAATTACACATTTAGCCACCACTCACAGAATACTAGGCCTGAACTCTGAGAAAAAATGGCGGCTGTCGTAGGTTGATTTTTTTTCATAGTTTGTACGGTCCGTTCATTTCGAACACCAATGATTTTTAAAAGTTTTTACGCTTAATTTTTTTCAGAGAGCGATCTGAATATTTGTCTCATTTAATTTGAAAAACAAAAATAGAGCGTAAAAACTTTTTAAAAAGTATAATTCATTAAAAAATGCCCCCTGCTGTCGAAATTTTGAACTAATTTTTTTTTCTCTCAAACGAATTCCCATTATTTTGCTATGTTCGTCACAAAATTTCGCAACATTCTGACCAATAGTTTCGTCTGTAGACAACTTTAAAATGGTCACCCTGTATATTCCGTAATCGAGAATCCCGGTTTCGATCAACTACTCTTTATTATCAAGTAATGAGTTTGGATGTCAACATTTATTTCTTTTGTATAGTAATAAATGTTCGAGCTGGAGGATATAACTGAGTAGCATTACGTTAATTAAAAATAATAAGCGACTTTGTAGCAAAATAATTATTTCAAAATGTGAAATAATACAAAATACAAAAATACCAAAATACATTAAATTACATACATACAGAACGACGATAAAAGATAAAAGAAATTCAACTTGTTTGAACACATTAATACATGTAAATACATTTCCATACTCTTATCTAATGTTCTTGAAACATGATCTTACTGGCTCTTATCTTTTTTCCCATAAAGTTACTTTTTGGTACAATATTTTAAAAAAAAGTATTATTTTCCTCTTTTGAGATCAATTAGACTCGGTATAATTAAACAGCAAATATTTAACAGAGTTTTACATATAGTTGTGTAACGTATGAAAAAAATACATCTGCTTGTTTCTGACGTTTTTATATTAAGTATTGTTCTATAAGTAATTCCCATTGCTTTGTACTATTTCTAATATTCAAAATAACCTTTAAAATAACTGAAATAACAATAATTTAATAAATTATCCCTAAAAATTTTTCTAATGCTAATATTTTTCTGCATTTTCATTACATTGTTTTATCAGTTAAAGAAAATTTGAGCTTAAATGTATTAGATAAATAACAGTTAGGGGTTTTGAAAAAAGAAAAGAAAACAGATGTAAAAAGATCTTTGATGAAAGATTATTTTTTTATTACTTCTTAACATATTTTTCTATAAAACTTGCCCTAAAACTAATTAGAAAATGAGATTAATGTTTCATAAGTTTTTATTAAGTGATCAATAACTTCTGTCATTATTTTAATATGAATAACGAATTACAGAAAACTTTTATGAAATATACGTAGTAAAGATTTATAAACCAAAAAATAACTTTAAAAATATTATTCTGCACAAATTAATATTAATAACAGGTGTCACAAATTAAGGTGTCACAATTAATTGTAATTAAGGTGTCACAAATTAATATTAATAACATTCAAAGCGTAACCACCGGTCACGGGAATTAACTATAAGAAAAACCGGTATTTTTTTAGATTAAATCGATAGCAAAATCTGTATAGGTATCGATATTAGCTTAAAACTACATAGTCCTATCGATATTAGCCTAAATCAATATAGTCTTATCGATATTAGCCTAAATCGATAGAGTCTTATCGATATGAGTCTAATTCGATAGCAAAATAGATATAGGTGTCAATATTAGCCTAAATCTATATAGCCCTATCGATATTAGCCTAAATTGATATAGTCCTATGGATATTAGTCTAAATCCATATAGTCCTATCGATATCAGATGATGTCCAGTGAACATTGACTCTTCTTTCGAAACTCAGTTTTTAATGTTCTTAATGTAATCAAGCAGGACGGACGCTCTGCCAAGCCAAGCTAAAAAAAATGCTAACCCCGCCACACAAACAAACGCCAAGAATAACGGCAAGACACCGTAACTGCTTATTATACTGAAGACAACTTCTCCATGTTAAATCGATCAAACATGACAGCGTAAAATTCTCCATATCAAAAGAACCAATCTTCGCAGAAAAATAAAACCAAAACCAGAAGGGCCTAATCAAGAAGATCTTCAATTTGAGTTCAAATGCATCCTCATAAATTAATTATAAAAAGAGATATAGATTTTTTAAAAAATAGCGTCGAGATACGGAAAATGACAATTTTTTTTTCTTCGTCACACCTTATGTTTCAATCGAGGTAGAGACTTAAATAATGGAGAGAAAAAAGTAAGGATTGAATTTTTGGAAAGATATTCACTCAATCTATAAATCTATATGCTCAATCTATATGCTTTTATAAAATTCAGCTTTAAAAACATATATTTTCTATTCTTAATTAGCGAAAAACTGCTAATTAATTCTAAAGTTTACAAATTATGCCAGATAGTGATAAACCCGCCAAACCATTTTAGAAATCTTATACTTTTCTTTTATATTATCTTTTTGCATTGATTTCATCGAAGAAAACTATGGCTGAGATTCAGATAGATTTTTCGCTGTTAACGAAATGAGTTTGACCAATCAGGAGCCTGCATGTTTGAGGGGTCAATCCATTTCAAGTGGTCCAGCACTGGTTGCTCGACCATTTTTAAAAAATCTGAAAGTTTTTGTACAACAACCCTAACATGATGGAAGTTCAGAAAGACTATTTTTTTAATTTTATTAATTTTTGTTTTTGCATGGCGGCCATCTTTGTTTCATCGTCTGTAGCAATTTTCTCACAAGAAGGGTTTACGGAATTGTAAATAAGTCATCGTTTATTTATCCAATTCAAGTGCGGATTAAAGCAATTTGCACAATAATACATTGGACTAAAAATTTGGTAATGGAGTAGTTTCCGAAACTAACTGCTTATTGGCAAAATTTAAGCATAAAGTTTCAGTTTTTTTCCAAAATTTGTACGTTTACAAGAGGAAATTTTTCTAGCGAGGAAAACTGTCAACATGACATAATTTTTTTTGCAAATAGGCCGAAAGTCCTTGTACTCACACGCCGAGTTCTAGATTTTGGACTTGCTTTCTCTTCGCTAAAAATAATCCCAAATTTTTCAAAAATGACAAAAATCGCACTTTTCAGGCTTTGATATCTCTGGTGGGGCACGAGATAAAAATCTGATTTTTTTTTTTTTTATAAGATGAGTATTGTGTGGTAGTGTTATGCACAAGAAATTTCAGGATGGAGATTTGACTACAAGCTGATATATAACAAGGGCAACATGTCAAAACAATACTGACAAACTATTGTTTTGTTCAAGTCACAACTAAGTATTTATCTCAGAGTATCATTTAAATTTAATTTTTAGATTATCTTTAAATAATAGTAACAGAAAATAAAGCTTTTTGCAATTAATTTAAAAAATAATTATGCCTAAGGCCTACATTTTGTATGGTTTCAGTAATTTTTGTTGTGATTTTAGTAACTAAAAGAAACCTCAGCACTTTTACTTCAGCATTTTTCTTTCTTGTATATATATATATATATATATATACAAGACCTGAGACAAAAATAGAATAGGGAAAGAGAAAAGCTGTTAATGTTGGCATACTTGTTGAGATATGATCAAACGTATCAAAACACATTCCTGTTTGTTGGTTTAAAAACCACAATTTAATGCTGCTTGCCAGTCCCTGAAACTTGTTCCTACCATACGTATGTTCCTGTAAATGAAACATTATACAATGTTACCATACATCAGCCTCAAGTAATTTTCAGAAAGTAAAGATTCCCAAAGCCTTTTCAAAAGTTATACTGCAGAAAAATCACATTTTTGCATAAGAAGTAAGCTAGGAATTATTAATGAATTAAGACTTGCACATAGTGATTTCAAAGTATATTTCAATGATCCAGCAGGGCCAAGATCTTCAATCAAGTTATCAAGAGATGACAAGACTTAGTTCCTACAAATAAAATTTTGAGAAAGATCAAAATTGCGGTTTTTGAACGAACAAGCAAGAATGTGTTTTGACACGTTTGATCATGTCTCAACAAGTATGACAACATTAACAGCTTTTCTTTTTCCCTATGTTGTTTTTGTCTCAGGTCTTGTGTAAAAATATTTTTTTTTTTTTATGTAAAAGTGCTGAGGTTTCTTTTAGTTACTAAAATTACTTACAACAAAAATTATTGAAACCATACAAAATGTATGGCCTTAGGCATAATTATTTTTTAAATTAATTGCTAAGCTTTGCAAAGGGCTTTATTTTCTGTTACTATTATTTAAAGATAATCAAAAACATAAATTTAAATGACACTTTGTTATAAATACTTAGCTATGACTCCAACAAAACAATAGTTTGGCAGTATTGTTTTGACATGTTGCCCTTGCCATATCTCAGCTTGTAGTCCATCCTGAAATTTCTTGTGCATAACACTACCTTACAGTACTCTTATAAAAAAAAAAATCAGATTTTTATCTCGTGCCCCACCAGAGATATCAAAGCCTGAAAAGTGCGATTTTTGACATTTTAAAAAAAATTGGGATTTTTTTTAGCGCAGAGAAAGCAAGTCCCAGATCTGGAACTCAGCGTGCGAGTACAAGTACTTTCGGTCTATTTGTAAAAAAAAAAAAAAAAAAAAAAAAAAAAAAAATGTTATGTAGACAGTATTCCTTGCTAGAAAAATTTCCTCTTGTAAACAGACAAATTTTGGAAAAAAAACTGAAAATTTATGCTTAAATTTTACCAATAAGCAGTTAGTTTCGGAAACTACTCCATTCCAAATTTTTAGACCAATGTATTCTGTACAAATTGCTTAAATCCGCAGTTGAATTGGATAAATAAACGATGAATTATTTACAATTCCGTAAACACTTCTTGTGAGAAAATTGCTGCAGACGATGAAACAAAGATGGCCGCCATGCACAAACAAAAATTAATAAAATTAAAATAATAGTCATTTTGAATTTCTATCCTGTTAAGGTCGTTGTACAAAAAGTTTCAAAATTTTTAAAAATGATCAAGCAACGAATTGATGATTTTCTGGACCACTTGAAACTGATTGACCCCTGAGAATATTTGCTGTTTCTCGATCCCGGCCTATGCCATGAAAGTTTTGAGTCATTTTTTTAGTGCCATGGATGAAGTGCAATGTTTGTAGAAATCTAGGCTAGGATCCAGATAGATTTTTCTCTGTTAGCGAAACGAGATTCACCAATCAATAGCCCGCATTTCTGCAAACAGCGAAAAGTTCGCAAAAATGCAGGCTTCTGATTGATGAATCTCGTTTCTCTAACAGCCAAAAATCTATCTAGATTGCGCCTAATGGAAGATATTCCAAATATGGGTTCGAGGCTGAAAAAAGTCACATGATACCGGTAATGGATAATATTCCAAATATGGGTTCGAGGCTGAAAAAAGTTACGTGATACCGGTAATTTACCCAAGGAACTTCTAACTGATAAGAAGGGAAGATACTACTGCTTTGACTCAGGAACTGTTTCATTGGCTAGCGGGGATTCACATTACACGTCTACGGAGCCTTCCTTCTTTACGCTAGAAGTTTTTACCTTGACCACGTGATCAAAACGGAGATGGAATATCCTCCATTTACCCAAGGAACTTCTAATTGATAAGAAGGGAAGATACTACTACTTTGCCTCATGGACCGTTTCATTGGCTAGTGGGATTTACATTACACGTCTACGGAGCCTTCCTTCTTTACGATAGAAGTTTTTACCTTGACCACGTGATCAAAATGTAGATGGAATATTCTCCATTATGTTGAACGCAATTTTACATCTCCACATCCAGGAAGGGTATTGATTGTCATAACAACAATACATAATCGAAACTATTTAAGGCACTGATTCTGAATTCCTTTGCTATACATTTCGATATTGAAGAAGTTGTTGTTTCCATAGTAACAGTACTTTTCTGTATTGCTTTCTCTAAAACACAAATGGGGCCCTCCGCGGCCGGGTGGTTAAGACACCATGCAGCTAATCGCTTTAGAGCGTAGGAGGATTTTCTGGTTCGACTCCCGCTGGCTCCATTGCACACTCTTTGTGGAGCTCCCCGATGTAAAAATTCTCTATGCTGTAAATTTCATTGTGCTATCTCGTCCCTGTATATCGCGATGACTTATAAGCGGGCGCTGTTGTCAAGCGCACAATTCTGATGTATGTATCCAATAAAACAAACAAACAAAAAAAAAACACAAATATAGAAATTTAACAAAGAGCGCCCATAATCAACACCATAACAGAGAGCCTTTATACATAAGAGTGGTGATATAAGCACAGGAGGCATTCTCATTTCAAGTTTTTGCCGAAAGTACGGCTACAGCGTCTCGAATACCTTGTATAGATATATGCTATCCAAACAACGCTAAAAAATTGTATCCTTTAAATGTGCGACGATACTGCTAAAATCCGAAGTATCGATCACAGCGACATTTGCGGGATTTAGTATTATATTGTATAGACTAGCAATATCTTGCAGTTTGAGAAAATATCCTGCAGACGTCGCTGTTATCTGTATATTTCAGCAGCATCGTTGCACATTTAAGGGATACAATATTTTAGTCTTTTTTTAAGCATTACAGGAATAGCCAATTTCCACACTATATATTACAGCGCCTAGAAGATACAGTGTGGGAAAAGGCTACAAAATAGTGCTAAAAAATTGAATCCCATAAATGCACAACGATGCTGAATAACAAGATGTCGATCGTAGCGCCATCGTAGTGATTTAAAAACGATAGTCATTCTAAAAGAGACTCTTTAACCTATTTCACGTCATTCCTTAACTAAATTAGCTTATAACAGACTAAAATATCTTATATTTATAGTTTCCGATATTTAACATTCTATAATTTTTGAAAACACAGGGTTTATATTGAAAAGAGTTACGAGATGGCGCTCGTATCAGCATATTGCAGCTGAGCATTGTTGGAGATTTATGGGATACAAGTTTTTAACACTTTTTAAAGCCTTATGGGAATAGCCGTTTTCCACACTGTACCTTCTAGGCGCTGTACTATATATTCTACGCGCTATAGTACGGCAATCCACTTTCTTGAATAGAGGATATTCTATCTACGTTATGATCACGTGGTCAAGGCAAAAACATCTAACGTAAAGAATATGCATTAGCCTGACGATAATGACACGCTCGCAAAGACCTTTAACGATTTGTTTTTATCACTTCTACCAATAAACCTTTATTGGCCATATGTCGATACTTCGTTATAGCGACACACATGTTCCTAATTGGATTCCGGCCTTAATTTATCAAAATACGGAGTTTGCTTTCTGTACTATTCCTGAGCTCAATTATAGCGTCTAGAAATATAGGCCGGGATACAGGTACATTTTTGCAAACAGTGAAAAGTTAGCAAAAATTTTGGCTTCTGATTGGTCAATCTCGTTGCGATAACAAAGAAAAATCTACCTAGATCACGGTCATGGTGTGGAAACCGGCTATTCCAGTAATACTTTAAAAATTGCTAAAAATTGAATCCCATATATATTGAAAAATACTGAATGACAAATGTCGATAGCAGCAAAATTTTCTAGATCTTCTCTGAGTGAAACGTTTTCTCAATTGATGTCTTTTGAAATAGTTGCGTTGGAATGGAGGATATTCCAAATATGGGTTCGAGGCTGAAAAAAGTCACGTGATACCGGTAATATACAGAAAGAACTTCTAACTGATAAGAAGGGAATATGCTACTGCTTTGCCTGATGAACTGTTTCATTGGCTAGCGGGGATTTACATTACACGTCTACGGAGCCTTCCCTTCTTTACGCTAGACGTTTTTACCTTGATCACGTGATCAAAACGCAGATGGAATATCCTCCATTACCGTATGTCGCTGTGATCGACATTCATTGTTCAGCCTCGTTCAACATTTATGAGATACAATTTTTAATCTATATCTTCTAGACACTATAGCTCCGTTATACACTGTTAAAAATATCGTGAAAAATTACCTCTGTTTTTAAAGGCTATCTATTTTCTGACCAATGAGAACGCTGCATAAACACCTATGGAGCGTTCTCATTGGTCAGAAAATAGATAGCCTTTAAAAACAGAGGTAATTTTTCAGGATATTTTTAACAGTGTAGGCTTAGATTATATGTTGTAGAAATCGACTCTCCCAGCAATACTTAAAAAAGGGCGGAAATATTGAATCCCTTAAATGTACAACGATGTTGAATTCCAAACAGTCATTTGCAGCGACATCTGCATGGTATTTTTTAAAAAAGAAAGGGACACGTGCAATGCACCGCTGTAGCGTCTAGAATACATAATGTGGAAATTTTCTGTCCAAGCAACGCTAAAAAGTTGTATCCCTTAAATGTGCACTGACGCTGAAATCCAAGGAGCTGATCGCAGCGACATCTGTAATATACTTTCAAATTTCAAAATAAACATCGTATTATTATAGCGGGCTTGACGCCAAGGACACAGGTCAGATGTATGTTAATCGAGGCTAACGAGAAAGACAGGCTACGCGGTGGGTCCGATTTTTCTTTTTTTACAGACCGCTGGAGTCACGTGATGCTCGAATGCACCAATGAAGGTGTGCGAAAAGAGCATCACGTGACTCCAGCGATCTGTAAAAAAAGAAGAATCGAACCTACCGCGGTAGCCTGTCTTTCTCGTTAGCCTCGTATGTTAATAAAATGTAAAAAAAGAAATCAGCGTCTAGACCAAATTATAGCGCCTAGAATATATAGTGCGGAAACTGGCTATCAATGTCATACTTAAAAAAGTGCTAAAATATTGTATCCCTTAAATGTGCAACGATGCTGCTAAAATATACAGATCGCAGCGACATCTGCAGTATATTTTCTATAACTGCAAGATATTGCTAGTCTATACAATGTAATACGAAAATCCCGCAGATTTCGCTGCAATCGACACTTGGTATTTTAGCAGTACCGTCGATCATTTATGGGATACAAATTTTTAGCGTTGTTTAATAACATATTTCCACACTAGGTATTCTAGACGCTGTAACCAAATCGTCATGAAGCTTTAGGAAATATCCAGCAGATATCGCTTTGATCGACATATTGAATTTCAGCATCATTTTAAATGGAGGACATTCCAAATATGGGTTCGAGGAAGAAAAAAGTCACGTGATAAAAAAAATTACGGTAATTTACCCAAGGAACTTCTAACTGATAAGAAGGGAAGATAATACTGCTTTGCCTCATGAACTATTTCATTGGCTAGCGGGGATTCGCATTACACGTCTACGGAGCCTTCCTTCCTTTACGCTAGAAGTTTTTACCTTGACCACGTGATCAAAACGGAGATGGAATATCCTCCATTTAAGAGATCCAATATTTTAGCACTTTTTAAAGTATTATTGGGATAGCCGATTTCCATACTATATATTCTAGGCGCTGTAGAACCGCGGTAGCCTGTCTTTTTCGTTTGCCTCGGAGTAGATATAGATGAAGTCATTTGAAGCTGTTCCTAAACTGCGACCAACAACATATAAAGCCAGTTCATAACGTCACACGGAGTTGATTATCTGTACACGGCAATGGACACAAATAAAAATCGGCGCGCAGCTTTGTACTAATCATCGTGTAAATATGATCTAACTCCGAGGCTAACGAAAAAGACCGGCGGTGGGTCCGATTCATTTTTTTTTACAGACCGCTGGAGTCACATGATGCTCGAATGCACCAATGAAGGTGCGCGAAAAGAGCATCACGTGAATCCAGCGATTTGTAAAACAGAAGAATCGGACACACCGCGGTAGCCTGTCTTTTTCGTTAGCCTCGATCCAACTCCGTGTGACATTTAAACATCATGAACTGGCCTATTATATCATTGGTCGCGCTAACACCCTCCCTCCTGCGTCCACCGTATATAGCGGCATCTTGTACTGGAGACTGCTAAATGGGCTGCTATCGGTCAAAATCATAAAAGAAAAGGGCAGAAGAGAGGGAAATAACTCGTTTTTTTTATATCTAGTTTTTCACACGGGACGATTGACATGTCTGTTCCTCTCCTTTCATAACTTCATGGTGGAGAAATAAGCCAAAGCCCCCTAAATATTTGAGAAAGTCTTGACACGCGTCACGAAAAAATCAAACGAATTAGGCAAAGCAAAGAAACAAAATCATTCATTGGCTCGTGAATATGAACGAGCCAATGAATGATTTTTCTTCTTTGTTTTGCCTGCTTTGTGTGACGTTTTCCTGACACGTGTCAAGACCTTCTCCAATTTTCGCTGAATAGGCCGGGATCAAGATAGAATTTTCGCTATTAGCGGGATGAGATTGATCAATCAGACGCCTCCATTTTTGGAACTTTTTGATGTTTTCAGTAAACACCGAAATGCCTGCAAGGATGGAGGCTACTGATTGCTCAATCTAATTTTACTAACAGAGAAAATTTTATCTGGATCCCGGATATTAACTTTGGTTGGTTAAGACAATTTTGAATAAAATCAAATCACGAAGCCAATGTTTGTTAACTTTTCTTGTTAGTTTAATTGAAATCTTCCTCGTCTATTACTGAAAACTGAGTTACCGTACTTTGGACAAAAACTTGAATATGAGTACACGACTTGTGCATATGTCACCACTCTAACACAGCGTTGCCAGATGGAGTACTTTTTTTAATTCAGATTCTTGATTGGCACCACTTTTTTGAAATTGTAAAATGCGCCTTATTTAATGACATATTAATTAAGGCAATTTTAACAAAGGGAATTTTACCGTTTATAATAAGTGGTGGCAATCAAGAAATCTGAATTTTAAAAAAAGTAGCAAACTGGCAACACTGCTCTAACATGTAAATGTTCTCTGTTATGACCATGATTCTAAGTACAGTTTGTTAAATTTGAGTATTTGGGTATTAGAGAAAGCAATAGTAGCCCACCGTGGCTGAGTGGATAAGACACCATGCCGCTAATCGCTTGAGAGCGTAGGTGGAAGCAGATTCGAATAACTCCGTGATCCGCATGTGATTTGATGTATGTGTTCAATAAAACAAACAAACAAGCAAGCAATCAATAGTGAAAGGTACAGTTGGTATGGAAACAACGCCTTCTTTAATTCGTATAGAAAATTAATGAATAGTAGTAAAAGACTCAATTTTAAAATGTAGAAAAATGGTCTGGAAATATCAATGGCTCCCATCTAGTATTTCACAAAAGTAATTTAATAGATTCACATGATGTATAACTTGATGTAACTCTTAGCTAATGAAAATTCTGCAACAAGACTTATGTAGGTAGATCTTTTGAATGAATAATTCAGAATTCTGAGAACAAAACGAAGTTCTTAAGGGCTCTTCCTCACCCCCCCCCCTCAAAAAAGGAAATACGATAGAAAGATATAAGAATTTGGATAACTTCAATATGTCTGTGATCTTTTGTCAGAGTTCAGAAAAAGACTCTGGGTATTAAAAAAAAACATAAAACAAATTTGACGAACGATAAGACTATAGATTTCAGGATTTTGTTTTACCGAAAAATATTTAATTCTAGTGTATATGCGGCTTTAATAATAGACTATTAAAGATAATCAATGTAGGGGAAATTTTATAGTAAATTAATATCCTCACATTTATGCAAATAGGTACGCATAAACTGACTTGAGTAAAATTACATATTTATTCTTTCTGCTCTATAACACGATATAGATGAAGATGAAGTTATATGTACAGTTTATATCTTTAAATTTTTAGATTTTTTTAATAAAAAATGTTCCTTTATTATGTATAGAATTGCTAGATTTACAGGTCTTCGATTCTTTAGATGCCTGCTGGGTTTCATTCTCGGATTAACCGTAGGTATTTGTAAAGGTAAATTTATTTTGCAAAACCATGAGCAAAGAAAGTTCGAAAAAAACAATTAACTGACAGGCTAACTGGAAATATATATTTTATTTCGACTCTATCTGTTTTTTTACTAAATTTTCATTTTCGTAGAAAATTTTAAGGAGATATAAATTGAGAAAGACTGATACTTTGAAAGAAGAAATTGACTTTCCTTACTTTTAACTTATTAATCACTCTAAAAAATGAATGATAGGTAAACAAAATTTATACTATTGTGTTTGCTCCCTGCTTATAAAGGCTATACAAGGACTAATTTTAATTTGAGCTAGTAGAATTATTTCAATTATATATAATTTATTTTTTAAAAAAAAGAACTGATATCTACTAAAAAACAACTTTTCAAAAGTTAAAAAAAAAAAAGGGGGTGAAATCTGTGGCTAAAGAATAGTGTGATATCAAATTTCCAAGCTTATATTATGGCACTTATTTAACATTTTCCATTAAAAATTTACCATATGTAAGTCGAGTACCTAATTATGCGTTGATAGAAAGCCTCTTCTCCTTACTAAATACATCATAACGTGTTTCTGAATTTTTTTTTTTTTAATAATGCATGATGGGCTTGGCGGCCATCTTTCCATATTTTACACAAATTTCTAAGCAATCAAGCTCGTAATATATTTGCATTATTAAGAATTTCGAACGTCTAGTTTTAGCTATAGACAGATAAATTAAGAAATAAATTTATTTTGAAAAAACAAATGGATTTTTACTGCTTTAACTAATTAATTAACCCCCTCCGAAAAAAAAAGAATCATAAGATGAAACCTGAAGTTACTTCAGCTTTATTTTATGACACAAATTTTTAGGCACTCATTTCCATAAATTAAAAGAATAAAATGTTTACTTTAGTAACAATTTCGAACTTCCAATCTTAACAATGAACTTGTGTGCTTAGAAATTTGTGTAAAATATGGAAAGATGGCCGCCAAGCCCTTCATGCATAATTAAAAAAAATAATTTTCAGAAACACGTTATGATGTATTTAGTAAAGGAGAAAAGGCTTTCTATCAACGCATACTTAGGTACTCGTCTTACATATGGTAAATTTTTAATGGAAAATGTTAAATAAGTACCATATATAAGCTTGGAAATTTGATATCGCACTATTTTTTAGCCACAACTTTCACACTTTTTCTTTTCTTTTTTATTTTGTTTTCTTTTTTTTTTCTTGCTTGGCTTATTTTTACTTTTGAAAAGTTGTTTTTTAGTAGATAACTTTTACCACCACTTATATGTTAATTCGTAAATTAAATTTATAAGACGAAACATATATCATATATTACATTTTTTAGGACTTTTTTAAAATATCGATAAACAGTTTATTGAAAAATGGCAAAATTTCCATCTTTATTGAAAATATATATAATCCGTAAAATTGAATTTGTACGTTTGATTTTGGAACTACTTAAATTTCGTGTTTAGCGCTGTATACACGCTGTAGTACTCAGACTGGAAATGCGATATTTTGAAATTTTTAGCACTTCAAATGTTAGATCTTTCGCTTAACTATTTTATACTTTGTCAAATATACCTTGCCTGAAGTTAGATTAACGTTCAATGAATTTCTATCCTAAAAATCTTTCATATATGTTTTTGCTAAAATGAATGGAAAATTTAAAAGATCGAAGTTAAAAACATGATTACGAGTAGAATAATTACACCTGCAAGAAAGCAATATTATTAAATTTTTTTCTGGAAATTCAAATTAATAATTGATTTAAACAGTGAATAATTATCACATATATTTTATTAATTAAAGATAACTTAATTGTTAAATTTATTTGAAAATAACTATTTTGTTTCATTAGTTAGTATGCTTTCGATAAATTCTGATTCTAAATACAGTCATAAAAACAATTATATGTCCTATATTTCCTGGAGTGTCCATGACTGGAATTGTGGGTATTTTGATATATTTCTGTTATTTACAATAAAATTTTGATTAATATTGGGAAATGAGACTATGAGAATAGTTAAATATTATTGATATATTAATATAATACTGGGAAAACTGGAATATAAAAATTATAGGTATTAATTACAGTTTTAAAGAAATTCCTTAAGGGTGTCCATTACTCATCTACCTTATATGACATATAAAACATATATAAGACCTACACATAATATATATATATATATATATATATATATATATATATACGTATATATGTTAAACTATGACTTTGGCTAAATCGCAACTGAAACCTTGGCGTAATCGTACATGCACAGACCACTATAATAAGGAAGTACCAAAGCGTAATGGCAGAAGTAGTTGCATCGTCTTCATTTATACTCAAGATTTTCAAAAAAAATCTGTATGTTGGAAATATTGCGCAAATAATCCACGTAGTTTTATCAAAAGATATTTCTATATTAACTTTAACAGGATGATTCTAATTGGTAAATTAATCAACAAAGATTTAATATCTCTAACTGAGTGTAAAAGTGTTCAAGTCAGGATTCCAACCAGAGACCTTTGACGTATGCTGCCAATGCTCTGCTAACTGAGCTATTCCGGACAAATTTCATCCAGAGAACTATTATTATGTACTTATATGAGTAGTATGTGTTATTCATACGGGTAGTATGTAAAATAATTAAAGTATTATTATATAAGGTTGTGTAATAATAATAAGTACATATTCATATTCACTGGGTAAATTGTGTGCGTTAGATTTATCCAGAATAGCTCAGTTGACAGTTGATATAACATTGGCAGCTTACGCCATTGGGCCCTAGTTCGAATCCTGACCTGGACACTTTTTCACTCAACTTAAAAAATTACAATAAAATATAATTTTGCTTGAACATCAGCGTTATTGGTCAGAAATATTGGCAAGCTGTACAGTTTTACATATGTGCTGATACCTTTGGGTGTTAACGTGAGTAAAAGCTTTTAAAGAGAGTGCAAAAATACTTAATGGCAAAAAAGTTTGCAATAACCTTCTAGAAAATGAGAGAAACAAAGACGTTTTTTTTTTTTTTTTTTTTTTTTTTTTTTTTTTTTTTTTTTTTTTTTACTTTTCGCCTTGCCTACCACAGCAACAGAAAATAGTCACTGTGTGTATGTTATAAATACAATTAAAGCTGTGGTTTTTTTAGCATGTGCGTGTGAGGGGAATGCATAAATATTTTTCGAAGGCAACCATTCATCAAATATTGAAAACAATACAATCTGTTACAGTTGTAAGGTAAGTGAGGGAAATTAAATTTTTAACTTTAATTTAGAAGAAAGTCTGTATATTGTATATGACTATTTATACATGTCATACAGTATTTATTCATAAATTGTGAGTATACGATTTTAGGATTCCAAACCAATTCTAACAGAAAGATCGCGTGCAGTAATAATAATTTCAAACGATCCTGTTCTTTTAAATTGTTAGAAAATTTTCAAAAGAAGTTAAATCGAAACAGAATCATCCAGTGTTAATGACAATTTCGTCACAAATGTCACATATTTCACAAATTGGTCACAATGCGACTTCAAAGCAATGTCGCTTTCGTCACAAGTTCGTCACAGAGTTATAGCCAAAATAGTCACAAAGGACACATTTTTCACAAATTTGTCACATCGTGACTTCACAAAGTGGTCACAATGGGACGTCACAAACGAGCTCTAAAACGGCCATAACGACTTCACATTGTAGTCATCATGACTTCACATCGACGGTCACAAAGTCACAGTGTGACTTCTCAGCGACGTCGCTGTGACGTCACCATGCCTTACGGGAATTTAAATATTTTTAAATTAAAAATTGTTTCGAATAAACGTTTAACAGTAACAGTATCCAATAATATTTTAAAATTTGATAAGAAAGTGTTTTAAGTACCCACATATTATTATTTTTTAAATAATATGAAATGTAACATAATAATTGAGATATGCAATTTTATGTGAGTGGAACACTTTTCTTTAAAAAATTAAAGTAATTAACCGAGTTTCTACTATTAAAAATTACACATTTTTATTAATCACTCCCAGAAGTCCTTCTAAATTTCAATTACATATAGACTTTTTCACAATTTAAAATGTTTAATTAACTGGATATAATTATGATTAGAAGAAAAGTTCACAAAAAATATCACCTAAAATAAAAATTATGTAATTCAAGAGATCTTTTTTCTAGACGTCTCAAGAGGTCTTTTTTTACTTTTCTAATCACTGATATTTATTATTTTTTTGGTGATTAATTATTATTGGAATTTAGAGATTGCTTCCATTACTAAATGAATATGAAATATATCATTAATATAAAAATTACCTTTTTTCTCTAATTGAAGCCTCTGTCTAGAAGTAATTTAATGTATTTATGCGATTCGCAATGTACGAATGAAAGCTATCAATGATCACAATTATATTACCTTTTATTAATAGCATCAACAATCTTTTATGATAGCAATATTTTATAAAGTATTTTCTGTCATTTTTTTATATTTTATTTAATTTCGGTTATATAATATATATATATCGAATTATGATTAGGTAGAAGATACTTAAAGAAGTTCTCATACAATTAAAAAAAAAAACTCATTAAAACCCTCTAATCGTCTGAGATCTTTCCTGCTTTTTCATAAAAATTTTCGTAATACTAATATTTATTAAAATCTATTTGCCTTTTTTATTAATAAAATATACTTCATATGCCTTTATTTTAAAGATACATTAAAATACGCTTGTCTTAATATTGGTTTTGTCTACAGCCGATTTAAGTTGTTTTGAGGAAACGGAAAAATGTGGTCAAAGCTCTTAGTGGATAAAAATTTAAATAGAGGTGAGTAAAGATAAATTTTCTGTTTAATCTCGAAACATTTTAAATATTCCCTCAAAATAAAAAATTTCCGATCCACTCTCACAAAAAAAAACTATGTATAAACATTTTAGAACATAAATTAAGTGAACTGTAAATTCAACAAATTTAAAATCGATGAAAAAAGTCATTAAATTATTTTTAAAATATTGTATTTGAATTTCTGTGTACATATCTTTACATCTACATCATTATAAATACCTTACGTCATACAGATTTCTAAACATTTAAATACAATAATCATACACGGAGTTTTTTTTCCGTTGTTTAATGCAGTTTTTGCAGAACAATATAAAGATTTCATTTATATTTTTTATGATAAAATCCATTAAATTATAAACAAAAATCAAAATTGAAAATAATTCTTAAGTGGTACTTTTACCTCAAAATTTATAGATACATTAAGAAGTTCCAATTATATTAAAAAATATATCTCTTTAAAGCTACCTGAATGCCTTGAGTACTTTCCTGATTTTCATGTCGTGAAACTAATGTTAATTTAAAGTTTCTTTAACTTTTTTGTTTCTAAAATACACTTCATATAACTTTATTTTACATGTATCTTAAAATACATTACTAATGTAATATTTTTGTCAACAGCCAATTTAATTGGTTTTGGAGAAACGAAAATATAACAGTCAATCCACATATATGGTTAAAATGTAAATGCATGTGGCAATATATAAATTTTCTGTTTAAACAAGGAAAATTTAAGACATTCACTCAAAATGAAAATCTTTCTATAAAAGATAGACATATCCAATGATTTGTTCACAAATAAACAACGTATATACACGAAAGTCCTTTACGTTAAATATTAACAAAATTTCCTAATGAAAAAATTCCTAGCAGCGTAGATTAAGTGAGCTGTAAATTCAACAAACTTAAAATAAAAAAATAAATTATTTAAATAATATGAATTTAGTTTTTCTGGTACATACTCTTATAGCTACATCATTATAAATACGTTACATTATACATATATCATACTATTTAAATACAATAATCATAAATTGAGTTATTTTTCATAGTCTAATGCTGCTTTGTGAAACAATACGTAGATTTAAGTTTTACTTTTTATAATAAAAACCGTTAAATTCTAACCAAAAATCAAACGTGAAAGTATTTCATAACAAATATTTTTTACTCAAAAATTCTTAGATGCACAGAAGATTTTACATTTCTCAACATGTGCAAAATAGTTGTATTTCTAGAGAGATGTCAACATATCAAAGGCATTGCAATGAGAAGAAATGTTATTTTCAATAATTCCTCTCAGACAGCTTAGAAATGCTTTTAGTATTTTTACGGGCTCATATTTCATTTTTACTTTCTTCTATCTTTACAAAGAAGAAAGTATTGGATTCGTGAAAATTTTCGACTTTCGGTTTTCGACGGATTTACACGTTTTAGGAGTCAGAGATTCCGAAAAACATGTTTTTACAAAATGTCTGTCTGTTAGTCTGCCTGCCTGTATTGACACAAAGATTGTGGGCGCCCTATCTGAAGAACTAATTCACGGAATTTAATAAAAATTTATATTCAATTAGTCCCTGATATAAATTGGTGCTGATTAGATTTTGGTGTAAATCGTTCAACAGGTGGCGCTGCTATGCAGCCTTTATCACGATTTCCGCAATAGCTCAATCTCCAGAACTAATGCACGTATTTTCATCAAACTTCAGATTCAGTTAGTCCTTGACATGAATTGACGTTTTGTACATTTTGGTTTAAATCGCCTAACAGGTGGCGCTGCTATACTGCATTTTTACGATTTACGCAATAGCTCTATCTGAACAACAAATGCTTGAATTTTCATAAAATTTCAGATTCAATTATACTTTGATATGAATTAGTGCTGTTTGTGTTTTGGTGCAAATAGCTCAACAGGTGGCGCTGCTATGCTGCACTTTTCAGAATTTCCATTATAGCTGTATCTCAAGAACTAATGCACGAATTTTCATCAAACTTTAGAATCAATTAGTCCTTGACATGAATTGATATATTATACAGTTTAGTGTAAATCGTTTAATAGGTGGCGCTGCTATGCTGTTTTTGTGATTTCCGCAATAGCTCTATCTCAAGAACTAATGCTTGTGTTTTCAACGAACTTCAGATCCATGTATACCTGATATCAATTAGTGCTGCTTATGTTTTGGTAAAAATCACTCAATACGTGGCTCTGCTATGCTACATTTTTCATAATTTCCACTATAGGTCTATCTCAAGAACTAAGACACGAATTTTCATCAAACTTCAAATTCAGATATACTTTGATATGAATTGGCGTTAAATGGATGTAATTTTTTCTAGTATTTAAATGATTTAATTGACGTGATTTATATAGAAGGAAGTTTTGTGATGGCCACAACATGCTAGTTTTAGTTTTACAAATGAGAACATTCTTCTACCTCTATAAGAATGAAAAGTTGAAAGGAGAATCCACAATTGTTAACATGACTACTTCTATTTTATTGAAAATGTTAGATAGAAAATTAATAGAAACAATGCATCAACGAAGTATTGTTATCTCAAATGAAATTGACGTTTCTTTTTTTCTTGAAAATAAAAACTATCATTTTCAGGGTTGTTAAAATAAAGCGTGTAAAAAAAAAACACGTTGGTGTGTTGTTTAAAAAAAAAAATATATATATTTTATTTCCTAGCATTTTGTTTGTTTTACAACAACAAATACATAAAACACTTTCGAAATTTTCGATGCATAAAAACTTTTAATGATTTAATTTATAAATCCAGACTTTGATGAAAATCCTCTATTAGAAAAAGTTTTCGTTCATTTCCTGCAATATTCTTTCTAGTTCAGATGATTTCAAAGAACTTATTATTTTTAACACTTACGATTATCTCTGATTTTGGGAGGAAAAACTAATAAAACTTCAAACTGCACTTCCTTCAGATTTAGTAAAGTAGAAAGAAATAACCTTTGTTTTTCTTCCAACAAGAAACTGTTAAAGTTATCGAAAGTCTAAACAAATCATATAAAAAGAAGTAAAATAAATTAAAGTATAACGTTTAATGATTGTCTATTAGATTATGCTGCATAATTTAAAAATAAAATTAATTATTATATTTCCAGAACATTCAATGTTTCTAAAATAGTCGCAGCAAGTGTTAGAAAATGTATTTAGAATTTCCTCACTAAAATTAGATAATTTCCTGATAATGAGACTATTTAGTAAGAGGAGCATATATTTGAACATGGAAGTATTTTCTATGAAATACCATGTCTAGTGTTAATAAGTGTCAAAAAGGGTATATTTAATTGTCTTCTTTGATGTTAGTCATTTTTAAACACTTTTTACGACTCTTACAATTAAGACAAACCAATTATTCATTAGAAAGATAATAGAAATTGCGCATTACTTTAAAATTAAACTACATGTTGACTTTTCTATATTTTAATATTGTTCAGGCAGATTTTATAATGATTCATGCTTTATTTATTCATATGATTTAGAAATTATGCAATATCAGCGGAAAATAACTTTCGAACTAATTTAATTCTTACTCAAGTCTGTTGTATCGCAGTTGAAGTTTATTCCAACAGAGCGAAAAATGTCCAGACCAGGAATCTAACCTGGATACTAGGTGTGCCGTGCCAATGCTTTACCTGTTGAGCTCTCCAGACGATACCTGGCCGACAAAATTCACTCTTATTTGTTGGACATGTCTGCCAACTGTAGTTCTAGTTTCATTCATCCGAGCTATTACTATCGCATTTACACGATGAATGTCTGTTTTAACACGGAATCTCCTGTATACCATGTAATTAAATCATAATTAAGAAAACGGATATTTTATCCAACTGAATTAAATCCTATTCAAGAACTGAATTAAATCCTATTCAAGGCTGAAGTTGCACAGTTGAAGTTTATTAGAACAGAGAGAAAAATGTCCAAAACAGGGATCGAATCTGGATACTTAGTGTACCGTGCCAATGCTTTATCTGT
The DNA here is from genome assembly GCA_963932465.1 of Maratus speciosus. Classification (NCBI taxonomy): domain Eukaryota; kingdom Metazoa; phylum Arthropoda; class Arachnida; order Araneae; family Salticidae; genus Maratus; species Maratus speciosus. The sequence goes on from OZ010799.1 coordinate 296,536,217, forward strand.
AGAGCTATACGGGCGATACCTGGGTGACATAATTCAGTCTTATTTGTTGGACATGGCTGCGAACTGCAGTTCTAGTTTCATTCCTCCGAGCTATAACTATAGCATTTACATGATGAAAGTGTGTTTTAACAAGGGAACTCCTGTATACCATGTAATTAAATCATCATTAAGAGAACGGATATTTTATCCAACTGAATTAAATCCTATTCAAGGCTGGAGTTGAACAGTTAAAGTTTATTCTAACAGAGAGAAAAATGTCCAGACCAGGAATCGAACCCGGATACTTAGTGTGCCATGCCAATGCTTTATCTGTAGAACTATATGGACGATACCTGGTTGACATAATTCAGTCTTATTTGTTGGACATGGCTGCGAACTGCAGTTCTAGTTTCATTCCTCCGAGCTATTACTATAGCATTTACATGATGAAAGTGTGTTTTAACAAGGGAACTCCTGTATACCATGTAATTAAATCATAATTAAGAGAACGGATATTTTATCCAACTGGATTAAATCCTATTTCAGGCAGGAGTTGCACAGTTGAAGTTTATTCCAACAGAGAGAAAAATGTCCAGACCAGGAATTGAACCCGGATACTTGGAATCCCGTGCCAAAAAGCATTGACACGGCTTCAGTAAAACATTGATACGACACGCAAAGTATCCAGGTTCGATTCCCTGTCTGGACATATTTCGCTCTGTTGCAATAATCTTCAACTGCGCTACTACAGCCTTGAATAGCATTTAATCCAGTTGGAAAAAATATTCGTTCTCTTAATTATGATTTAATTCTTTTATGTGCAGTTTTCTTACTCTTCTATAATCTACCTGCACACAATAGATACAGATTTGTAAAAAATGCATGCTTGAAAATTATTTAAAAACCGTTGAATATCAATAAAATGATACATAGTTTTCAAACAAATTGCAATCGAAATCGTGTTATGGTTAGAAGTTAATAAATTTCTGGTAAAACCAAATTTATTACTTAGCTCGTTGCCACCGTCGAAAAGAAATGTTCATTAATCACGACAATTTGTTGCTTTATAATGCACATATCTACTAATGTAGCAATTAAAATAGAATATATACTTTCAAAAATTTTGATTAAGGCCTGTTGACTTATTTTTTAAATAGTAGATATACAAGAACTAAAATGTATCACAATTTTCTATTTTTAACACTGTGCTACCAAACACCAAATTTTGACTAAAATGGTAAACATTACATTTTACAACATAATATTTATATCCAAAATTTAGTAATTTGGCAAAAAACTCAGGCATTTTCTGATTTATATTTACAATAAAAGGTATTTAAAGTTATTCAAAGAAACAACTAACCACAGACTGATACAGATGAAACGCCTATTACTATTACATGCATCATTTATTCATATTATTTCCACTTTTACATGTTACATTTTATGGTCTACTGATGCCGAAAAATAGTTTTGACGTTAGAATATAAAACACGATCATTTATCCTTATATCTCAGCGATAAAAAATATCTCGTATTTTTAGGTCTATATTTCTAGTGGTATATCTGACCTTATAAATGTTTTACTGTTTTGCTTATGTATATATATTTATTATAAGATATTTATTATAAGTTATAAGAAACGATATGTTCAATACAACTGTATCTCATACGCGGTGCGTATTGTGCGACGACTCTGTGATTATATTGTATGAGTGCCTCACAAACATTTATAATAATTACGTACTAAATATGTTAGGTAATTACAGTGCTAAAAAAAGTCGATTAAGTTAATGCATTCGATTAAAAAAATCTTTATTCTTATTAAACTTAATGGATTAAACATCAAACCAAAAAAATGGCGAATTGACTGGCGAATTGATTTTGTAACATAAAGCTACATGTACATATTAACGCATCAATAGTTCTATATATTATTTGTGTTACATTTGGCATCTTTTTAAAAAGAATCAACTATAAATGCAGTCACAGTAGAATAAAAATAAAATAGTGCAGCACTTTTTTTTATGTATATTATTAACTCTGTTTTTGATGTAAGAGCAGTTATCCCTTCCCTGCAAACCCGAAAAAAACCTTAATACATTTTACTTGAAAAATAATCCAAATAAAAAAGAAATGATAGTGAAATATTTATGTCAGTTGAAAAAAAAAACAGAGGGGGTTGTCTCCTTTTTGACATCATATTAAATTTTTTTAAGTTTTCAAGCATAACTAAAAAACAACTTTGAGGAATAAAGTTCAATTTTAGATTTTCAATCGTATAAATTTTCTGTTACGAAAATTATAGGTTGCAATTTATATCGATTCCGGATATTAGTTTTAAATAAAATATATTTTCAGAAAATTCTTATATTTGTAGATCTGTGAGTGTAGTTCAAAACACTGATATACTTTTATACATTATGTTTGTTGTCAGTTGCATTTTATTTTTACAATAGTATATATGCAAGAACTAAAAATTGTTAAATTTTTCTGTTTTCAATATTGTTTTACCAATCACAGAACATGGATTAAAATAGTTTGTGAGCATAATATTTACATCCGACGTTTTCTTATTAGGCAACCAACTGAGATGCTTTTCATTTACAATAAAATGCATCAAATGCTATACAAAGTAGCTATTATAAGTGATAACCACAGATATTTGGATATGAGCCAGATGAAACGCCTATTACATGCATCATTCATTCATATTATTTCCAATTTTACATGATACGTTTTATGGTCTGAAATTCTACTGATACTGGGAAATAGTAAAGCTGAATCCCCTTCGACTTCGAAAGATAAAACGCGACCATTTATTCTTACACCTCATTTGTAAGATATACAGAGAAATATTTCGTATTTTTAGTATTTGTCGTTATTTATCTGATCTTCTGAATATTTCCCTCTTAGCATTTATATCTATTTCTTTTGTAAAGTTATCAAAAATATTTATTCATGACAGCTGTATTTAGCAAGTGTTATAACTGTACAATGATTATTGTACTTGATTATTTACATGGAATGAGTGACTCAAAACAATTATTATAATCGCGCGCTAAAAAAGTGTAATTATACTATTTGAAAAAATCGATGAAATCAATGCAACTTGTTTCTTAAGGAATTTTATCCACTCAAATGAGTATGAAAGAAAAAAATGGAAAATTTGGCTATGATTTTCTTTTATATGCAACGTCTTGGATACACCTTACACATCTGTCCCTCTCTTTAGTACGTGCGTTACAATAATAGACATTTGAAAACCAAGTAGAAGAAACATTAAATGAATTCATGATTCAATAAAAAAAAAAAGATTGTAAGATTTTTTTTAAAACTTTTCTATTAACCTTTAGTTTAGAGATACGTCTAGTCGTCAAATAATAATAACAATAACAATAAATAAATAAATAAATAAATAAACCTTCAAACTTTTTACTCACAAAATTGTCCGTTATTAAAGTGACATTAGTCGTTGGAAACTGAATGGTGTTTTCAATAGGAATACAGAATGCTATTTAAGTATCTATTGTTATATTGCACACATCATATTAAAGTTATCAAGTTTTTGCAGCATAAATCAAATACGACTTGGTGGAATGAATTGTAACTTTAGATTTGCATATTTGAAGATTCTGGAATTCTTCTATTAAAAAAATCTTAGTTACAATTTATATTTCATTCGAATATTAATTTTAAATACATCTTTAGTATGAAAAATCTTTACTTTACCTTATTCTGAACTTATTCGATTTTTAACCAAAATGAGAACCATTTATTTTTTTCATGGTGATAGTCATGTTCACGTGAATTAATTTCATACATAATTTCGTGAACAGTGTTCTTAAAAATATATACTAATGTAGAAGTTAAATTGCTTACATACCTCCAAAAATACCGATTCTAGCTTTTGCGTCTGTACTTTCCCATCAAAAGTTTAAAAGAATTGAAAAATGACATTGTTTTCTATATTCAACATTATTTCATCTGAGATTAACATAGATTAAGACAGATAAAATGCACCCAGCAGCATAATAAGCTAAAAAGACTGAACGAACTACTTTGAATTTTTTTCATTTTAACAGTTACTTACTAATGGACATGATATAGAGTTACTAAAGTCGTTTCCCACCGGCTTAAATATTAATTTATTATTTTGCGAAATTTCCTCAAAAATTAAATTAATAAATGTAACACCCTCACAGTGCCCTTTATCTCAAAAGGGAATCTTTCGATTATAATACCGTTAGTAGCACGGAAAAAATGATACCTTCATTCAAAAGGAATCATTTGTTTTATTTTGTGTCTGTGTCTCATAAGGTAAAAGAAAAAAAAGCAAGATTCAAAATATCTACTTTACTAATATTTCTAACTATAGCCGCGTGTAATGCAAAAGTATACTTAAATATATCCGAAATAAATAAAGCTAGGTATGTAGAAGTGTCTACCTGTAATAATATGACTATACTTTATTATTTTAAGAGGCTCCAAGACACAAAAAATTTCAAACTTTGTAAAAAAAAACACTTTATTTCATTAAAAATTTCTCTGTTTTTTCCTGCTTAAAATGAATTTTAAATCATGGTTCTATATTAATTAGAACAAGAAATATAAATTTATCTTTTTGGTTTTTTTCCAAAATCTAGCTTTCGGAAACAACTTCTTGTAAAAATGCGTTTTTTTTAATGATGATTTTTTTTCACCATTTCTCGTATTTAAATTCTCATAAGTCAAGAACCGTTAAAGATAAAGGTTTCAAACTTGGAACATGTTTTTTTTTTATTATTTTACTTTAATTTTGATTCAGCATATTTGAAAAAAAAATAAATTACTTTTGAAAATCTGATTTTTTTTTCAAGTTGCAGCACTTTTTTTTTTCGTTAAATATTTTTATTTTTTTTAATCAATATTTTTTTTAAATTCTGAATCAAAATTAAAACCTATATATTTCTGTTTATTTAAATAAAAAAAAATGAAATTCTATAAATAGTATTTCGAGTTATAACGATTTTTAATTACCCCAATTTTTTAATAAATTTTACATTTAAATTAAAAAAAAAACACTAGTTGGATGTGCCAATCCCAAAACTTTCTTCTATCTTATACATCTCAGTATTTCGAAAAGTAGTTACACATGTTAATGCTTCAATATTATTAGTTCAATACTATACCAACTTTGATTTTCATCTTAAGTTTCTGCTTCAGTCAATTAAACGGACAAAAAACGAGTTAATCTATATCATAATATTTATTAAAATTAATAGTTTTTCCTAATTTTGTTATTATCAGCTATTTGTGAATAGCTGGCTTAGCAGGAAACTAGTTCCCGCCGCTGCACGAGCCGCCGATAGACATTATAACTACGAAAAATCAAGAAAAATATACAAAAATCGCTGTCACGGAGCCCCTTTACCGCGCAATATTTCCAAATTCAAGGGAGGAGCTGTTTGGCAAAGCCAAAAACATGCACAAACTATTTGGATGTCGTCAATTTTAGTTGCTCGTCAATTCGCTGACAGTTTGGAACCACCCGTCAATTCTAATTCTGAATCTTGCAATTTTTAACTACATGGAATGAAAAAACATACTTATATCTTTAATCCCAATAAAAATCGTGCTTTAAAATCACATACATTTTAAGATATTAAATGTTGAAAACCGTCTTTGTTTCACTTTTTTCAATTTTAAGAGTCCTGAGATCCCTTAGTAATCCAAATAATAGCCGTTAAACAAGAAAAAACGTTACAGTGATCTCCAAATTAATCCTCAAACAAGGACATTAAAGTAATTCAGCGAAGTAAATTGTTTTTCATGTGTCAAATGTGATTTACAAAAGTAATTATCAAAAGTGTTTATGATCTGAAAGAAGGAAGTGAAATTGAAAAGTGATTGCACAATCGTAAACAGATATTTTATTATAAACATTTCGCAATACTCAAGAACTATAAGACATTTATAAACTCTAATTTTAAAATACCATAAATATAAATATTGATACAAAATGTTTGTTATGCTGATTTATGGCATTAATTTCCTGTTCTTTATTGTTAATAATATTTTATACATGTATTTTTTCTCTACTTTCAGTTGTAGCTCAGACTCTCAAACTGAGAGATGTACGTCTTAAAGCTCTTATTAAAAATTTATTTAACTTTCTATTTATAAGTTTCGGCACAAATTTATGTTCACAAGTCACACAAAAATATGTGTCTTTTTAAACCACATGAAGTTCACACCATCATCACCTGTGAATTAAAACAGAAATACGAGAAGAATATGTAGATCGATTTATCCTTTCCGGACGAAAATTACCAGATGATAAACGGATATACATAAATATAAGGTAAGCCCAATTTATCTTACCTATGTTTTTTATATTGAGAAATAGATAATTAATTTTTGAGGATAAGAACGAACATCACGCCATTTCTGATAGCAAATATTAAATATTGCTAACAAATTGATTATGAGAGAGAGAAAAAAAATTCTCAATAAAAACATCACTAATTGATAAGAATACAAATCTGGTAATCTGATAGGGGAATTTATTAAAAAACTATAACGAATCTTAACAACATTATTGCTTCTTCTACAAAAGATAGCACGACCATTGAAAAATTGTACGCCAACAATTATACAAATTGGCGGTTCAAGTTCGAAATGCTATTGATTCGAGATGAACTTATTGAAGTTATTACGCAAGAGGCCCCCACTCCATTGAACGATGCTTGGACCAAGAAAGACAGAAAAGCAAGGGCTTTAATAAATTTGTCCATTGACGACAGTCAAATAGTGCATGTCAAAAATTTAAATACAGCTAGGCAAACATGGGGCGCACTTAAACAAATCCATGAGAGATCTAATCTCTCTAGTAAGCTGTACTTGCTACAAAAACTGTACAGTAGAAAATTAACTGAAGCTAGCAATATGACAGCCCACATTACAAAAATTTTAGAGATAGTGGATAAACTGTCAGCCATAGGTGAAAACATAACTGACTCGCACATTTCAGCACTACTGCTGTGTCATTGCCACCGTCCTACGATACACTAGTTACTGCCCTGGAGTCCAGAGATGAAGCTGAGTTAACCGTACAATTTATAAAAAGCAAGCTTACGGATGAATATACTCGCAGGGTAGATAATAGTGAAAATTCCGAAAACAGAAATAAAGCCTATAAAACTAAAGGTAAATTTAATCATTCAGAACAGAAAAAAGGCAGCAATAAGTACTGCTCACACTGTAAAATGAGAAACCACTCAAATAAAGACTGCTGGTTTCTAAAAACGAAAAACAACAACAGTTACACTATTAACAGACACTATAAAAATAAAAACAATTCAACATTACTAGTTTATGAAGAAAAAAAATTACATAAAAATGCGGAACCTGATGAAAGAAAACTCACAGTAGATGAAAACAACAGTGTCGCTTTACTAACCGAAGAGTCCGAAAATAAAGGCAATTTTATAGTGGACAGTGGCAGTTCTAGTCACATTGTAAATTCAAAAGAATTTTTTACCAAAATTACAATTAATAATGAAACAAACGTCACAGTCGCTAATGGTAACAAACTGATTTCATGTGGATCTGGAGAGGTAATAATTCATACCGAAAATAAAAACAAACAAGTTATATTGCGTGACGTACTATACGTTCCTGACATAGAAACTAACTTGCTGTCAGTGAATAGGGCAACTAAAAACGGTTGCAAAGTCAAATTTGAAAAAGATAAATGTGATATAATTCACGAAGGCGACGTTATACTTCAAGGTAAACTTAAAAACAATCTGTACGAAATACATGTTAGTAAAGATGAAAATCACAAGCACTATGCAAATGTCACCTACAACTGCTCAAATGCAAATTGCATAGATTTTTGGCATAGGCGAATGGGGCATAGGAGCTACGACAAAATAAAGTCCATGTTATCAAAGGACTTAGTTGAGGGAATTAAGATCAACAACTGTAAACATAATGCTAAATGTGAGGTATGCATCAAGTCAAAAATCAGCGAGACCCCATTTCCTAAATCAGATGTATATAGAGCTACAAAAAGGCTCGAGTTAGTTCATACTGATGTATGTGGCCCTATAAATACCCCCACAATTGGGGGGGGAAATACTTCGTCGCTTTTATCGATGATTATACGAGATTTTGTGTAATTTATTTAATGGCAAATAAAAGTGAGGTTTCAGAAAAATTGAAAGAATACGTCTCAATGGTAAAAAACAAATTCGGAAAAATTCCTGCTGAGTGAGATCAGATCGGACAACGGTGGTGAATATACGGGTAACGAAATAGAAAAATATCTAAAAGAAAATGGGACTCATCATCAGCTTACCGTACCATTTAACCCAAGCCAAAACGGTGTCGCAGAGCGTAAAAACAGGTCGTTACTAGATATGGTTAGAAGTATGCTAAATGAAGCAAATCTCCCGCGCAAATTTTGGGGGGAAGCCATATGTAACGCGAATCACTTACAGAACCGGCTACTTTCAAAATCGGTAAGCACCACACCCTATGAATTATGGATGAATAGGAGACCAAATTTGAAATATCTCAAACTTTTTGGCTGTACTGCATACGCCTACATACACAAATCAAAGAGAGGAAAATTGGATAATAGAGCGGACAAAGTCACGTTTGTCGGATACGACAGTCGCTCTAAAACGTACAGAATCTATACAAGTGACGGAAGAGTAATATTGGCCAGAAGCGTAAAATTTATAGAAAATAAAATTAATATAGATACTAACGAAAATCTAAATAGAAGAGAATTAATCGCGGAAACAAACAAACAAATACAACAGAAAGACACGAATGAAATGGAAATAGATCTGCCACCAACACGAAATGAACGAAGTCCACCACCTGCGTCACAACAACAAATTCCACAAGTGAGAAGATCAGAAAGAACCAATAGAGGTGTGCCGCCGGACAGGTTTGCTTATGCAGTCCGGCACGATCCAATATATGTACCTAATAGTTGGGAAGATATGATGAGTATAGAAAATCCTATAGAAAAACAGAACTGGATAAAAGCGACAGAAGAGGAAATGAATTCCCTTAATGAAAATGAAACCTGGTGTTTAGTTGAACCCCCACAAGGAGCAAGAGTAATTGGGTCGAAATGGACTTTTAAAGCAAAATATGACGAATTCGGAAAAATCAAGCGTTACAAAGCGAGATTGGTCGCACAAGGATTTAGATAAAAATACGGAGTAGATTTCGATGAAACTTATGCGCCAGTAGTTTCCCATACAAGTTTAAGAGCCTTCATAATTGCCGCAGCATACCACAATCTCAATATTAGGCAGATTGACATCAAAACTGCATTCTTACATGGTGAATTGGAAGAAAATATCTATGTATCACAACCTAAAGAGTATATAAAAACTACAGAACCCAGTAAGGTTTTTAAGTTAAAAAAGGCCCTATATGGACTAAAACAAGCTGCAAGAGCATGGTATTCAAACATTAGTGAAACGCTAAAAGAATTAAAATTTAAACAGAGCAATGCTGACAATTGTTTATTTGTAAGAAGAGAAGGGGAAAACACGGTTTATATAGCAGTATACGTATATGATATTCTTATCGCAGGAAAAGATGAAAATATAAATGAGATAATAGATAAACTAAAATCTAAGTACGCACTTGAAGATTTAGGTCAAATTTCCAATTACCTCGGGATAAAAATACAAAAGACTCACAACGGCTTTAAACTAAATCAAACAGCAAAAATAATAGAAATTGCAAAAAAAATTCAATTTAGAAGATTCTAAGCCATATGGCACTCCAATGGAAACAGTCTTTCAACGATTAGACAACGAGGAAACACAAATGCCAAACAACACTAAGTACCGACAAGCAATAGGTGCGCTGTTATTTGTTGCTACAATAAGTAGGCCCGATATTTTAGTAGGGGTAAACATTTTGAGAAGAAAAAACGAAACGCCGTCTGAAAGAGATTGGAAAGGCGTTAGAAGATTAATAAGATATCTCTATTCAACAAAAGACTTAAATTTAGTAATTAGCACGGAAGAACCACCAATCCTGGAAGTATATACTGATGCAGATTGGGGTGGAGATCTAAAAACAAGAAGATCGACAACAGGCAATTTATTAAAGAATCCAATATAGTGGATAACAAAAAGACAAACGTGTGTCGCACAATCATCTGCAGAGGCAAAGTTCGTTGCAGCGGCGAGCGCAACACAAGAATTAATATGGCTGCTAAAACTATTACAAGATCTCGATATACCGCAAAAATTGCCTATAGTAATTTATGAAGACAATAAATCATGCATAAAAATGATAGAATCAGAAAAGTTTTCCAATAAAACGAAACATATTGATATCAAATATAGTGTAATTAAACAGCTGAAAGAAAATAAAATTATTGAATTGCGTTATTGCCCAAGCAAGTCCATGACAGCGGACATACTGACGAAACCAGAGCCCAAGCCTGAATTTCTAAATAATAGAAACAAACTGAAATCACAGAACAATCCTCGTTAGGAGATTAAGGGGGGAATTGTTGACAGATATTGTGAAATATAATCTCCAAACAAGGACATTAAAATAATTAAGCGAAGTAAATTGTTTTTCATGTGTCAAATGTGATTTACAAAAGTAATTATCAAAAGTGTTTATGATCTGAAAGAAGGAAGTGAAATTGAAAAGTGATTGCACAATCGTAAACAGATATTTTATTATAAACATTTCGCAATACTCAAGAACTATAAGACATTTATAAACTCTAATTTTAAAATACCATAAATATAAATATTGATACAAATTGTTTGTTATGCTGATTTATGGCATTAATTTCCTGTTTTTTATTGTTAATAATATTTTATACATGTATTTTTTTCTCTACTTTCAGTTGTAACTCAGACTCTCAAACTGAGAGATGTACGTCTTAAAGCTCTTATTAAAAATTTATTTAACTTTCTATTTATAAGTTTCGGCACAAATTTAAGTTCACAAATCACACAAAATTATGTGTCTTTTTAAACCACATGAAGTTCACACCATCATCACCTGTGGATTAAAACAGAAATACAAGAAGAATATGTAGATCGATTTATCCTTTCCGGACGAAAATTAACAGATGATAAACGGATATACATAAATATAAGGTAAGCCCAATTTATCTTACCTATGTTTTTTATATTGAGAAATAGATAATTAATTTTTGAGGATAAGAACGAACATCACGCCATTTCTGATAGCAAAGTTTAAATATTGCTAACATATGCTGTACTTTGATAGAAATGCGGTTATGTTAAAACGGACAGTGTTTCTGAAATAAAGACCACGGGTGGAAAAAGTGATTGAGTTGTTAGGTGAAAAGAATCTGAAGAAAGAGGATGTATTTTCTAAAACAGATGGTAGGGCAGGGCAAAGTTTAGCCATAACGTTTTTCTACAAGATTAAAATCTCGTGTGAGAAAAATCTCAAAATAGAACTGAAGACAGAATCACTGATTTTATTTTACTAAAGAAATGAGTAACTAGAATAATTTTATTTGAATGTGAGGGACTATTAATACAAGCGATATAGTTTTTAAATGTTAAATTTAATTTAGGTGTTGCACTGTGGGACTATAGTGCACTAAAATAAATACAGTATTAAACAGAATTTTTATTGAAACTGCGGGGGGGGGGAGTTATAACGCAAACATATATAACGGGATAGTGGTTATATATATCACGTTATGTGACAGATTTCTGTCGAATATTTCTCTTTTTACTCAAAATTACTTTAAAACATAACTTTATTACTTTTATAATATATTATCCTCCCCCCCCTCTTTTTTTTCATACTGAAATATAATTAAATTCATTTCTCAAAACCATACGGATTTTATTAAACTGTTTTCCTCCTTTCTGAAACATCTTTGATTCATTGCGCTTAAATATTCAGTTATTTTTTTCCCTTTCTCATTGAATCATTTAACTGTCCGTTACTGCTTCCAGCGCAAAAAAAATAAAATAAAATAAAATAAAAATTATAAAGCGCAGCGGCTGGTAACAAAGTACAGATATAAGCAATTCTTTATCTCTGCTAATATTTGACCGTTGAAAATATATTAACAACAAAAGTAAAAGAAATTATTTTATGGGAATCATGTACATTATCGTGAATAATTGTAAAGTACAAACCAGATGCCTTTGATTCTCGGCATTTTTTTTCATGCAGCAGTTTGCAGTCTGCAATTTTAAGTAACAGTTATTTAAGCGAATGCCGGTCTGTAATATAAACACCTCCAGATTTTTCTGTCGCCTCTCTGATTGAAATTAGATGCGGTCTTTAAATCACTTTTCATGTACGTTAATTCTTTTTGTCAGTTGTTTTACCAGATGCCTTTCTTGGCATTTCGCAATTATAAGTAGCAATCATTTAACGTAATCATTCAGTTTAGATAATCATTCTCAAGATTTGTGGAGTCGCTAAGAAATTCATATGTAGAACTGTTATTTCTGGCAACCATTTTGCACCACGGGTTTTTCATTGTTTTCATCGGGGTTGCTGGATTCTTGGGTAATCATTTTCGCTCGCAAAATAACCCCTTTGTCTGCTATTCGTTCACTGTGATAATGTTTTGATTTTGGCGACGTTGTACAGACAAGTGTAGATACTTCTTATGAAATCACTCATTTCAACTTTTTTATCTCGATCTGAAAAGATGTAAGACCAGGTGGTCTAGGGTCACGCTTTGGCGTACCTTTTACATGTGTATGTTCACTCTCACTTTTTAATAATTATGAGTAAGATTTCTTTTGTAACTTTAAACTTAAAAGTGTTAAATAAATGTTGATAGTTCCTTTATTTATGGTTGGAGTTTTTTCACATTTAGCTGAACCCAAGCACTGAACCTACTTTACAAAGACTAACTAAAAATGCAATGTAACATGGGGTCGCAAATAACGTTTAAAGGGTGAAAATCGCAAAACTAATAAAAATATCAAAATCTCGTATGCTGCTTTTCCTGCAGAAATGGCTAGTAGCACGAAGCTGCCTTTTCTTTCACTATGTGCACATCCGGTAAGAAAGAGATAAAAATAACTTGGAAGAAAGCCAAACAAATCTGTGAGCAGGAATCCACTTATGCAAATTTAAGCGCGTCCGCCAGTCGTTCCTCCGAAGATGTACTCTATGTGATAATTTTCCGCGGTCGACACTTTGAACAATTATTGTAAAAATATTTGTTTTCTCTGGACATCACGAGCTGTGTTGTACGTATTCTGTACAATAAATAATTTTGTGGAGTGTTTCTTTTTTGTCTCAGTTTGTCCATTTCGAGACACATTTTCTCGATTCTTATCCTTCAAACGTCATTTGCGACACCATGATCCATTGAATTTTCTGTTCATCTTCATGAGTACTATCATTCCTCTAAGTTTGTTGAAGCATTTCAGATATACCCTATATATGTCCTGCAGCGATTGCATGAAATTTACAGGGGTTAAGCAGAAACCAAATGGAAATTTAGGCCACTTTACATGTTATGACGTATTAGCACAAATATTAGGGAAATGAACATTGATGTTTCAAAAGTTAGAATTGTCTGACAATTTTTCTTTTTTGAATAATGAAAATAAAATATTTTTTTTTAAGATTATATTTTATTACATTTTTTTTTCAATAACAGAGGAAAATATTACAAAGAAATAGCTAAAAAAATTAAATGAAAAAATCTAATAAAGTTTTAAGTCTTTTTAATATATTTTTTTCGCAAAGCATTAATATTAATTAAATTTCTAGCTATTTATAACTTTCTTTTCATTCCAATATACCTATTAAGTCTTTTTTATTATCGTTTTATTTATAATCTTTTGATTTTTTTTGCCCTTATTTTATTTTGCTGTTTGAAGTGATTTTTAGTAATTAGTATATTTAAATGGTATTTTAAATATTTTAATTATTTTAAAACACTTTTCTTAAAATTACTTTCATATTTTTAAGTTTTATTCCAAATATTTAGCTCAAATATTAAAGTGTTTTCGAGCATATTAAATAAGGTATGTATATATTTAAAAGCTGCAAAAAAAATTTTTTTTGTGAAAACAGTTATTAAACACTAATAGCAATTTTGAATTATTTAAAAAAATTGCAGTTAATAAATATTCCTTAAATATCTAAATACATGGCTTTTACTTTTTTTATACGTCTAAATGTCTTGTTGGTGTTATTAACTCACGATACTTTCACGAATCTTTTATTATTTCTTTTATTAGTTTTAGAAATAAATTTCAGCAAATATCCTTTTTATATATAATATGTATATTTTATAATATAGTTTTAAATATAATACGTGTAGAATATTTTTAAAGTGTTTTCCAAAAGAAAGATTTAAATTTTACATTTTTATTTTCATTTAAAAAATTAATGAGAGGAAAATCTGCTTAATGTTCGATACTTTGAATTATTCATTAATCACCATGGGATATTTTATTAATTTAATTAAAGCATACATAAAATAAAATAAAATAATCTGTTCTCATATTTTCTAAGAGATAAATAAATAAATAAATAAATAAAATCCTCTATTAACAAAGTTTGTGTTGACAGGAATGCGACAGGAATTTTTGCGAAATGATTGAAAATATTAAACATTTAAATTAGTGCAATTATGCATTTTTCTCTTGTTTACAACAAATTCTTTAATATCTTTATAATTTGTTAATGCTTTCCTTTACTTATGTACCCATAGGACAGCCTTATTTTTAATCCTCGGTAAATTAGTTTTGAAATAAATGTAGCCTACTTTATGTTTTTAATCCGCATGATAAATTTCAAAAAATATTTTTCTAAGCACATGTAATATTATTATTAATTCTAATGGAAAATAATGCAAGAAACGCTTTATTAAAGAATAAGATAAAATTACTCTGAGCTTAGTAATTATTCGAAAAAATTTTCGAGTCTTTTAGAGAAAAAAATGAATTAAATTTTTAAGCGTAATTAAAATATCTATCGCAAAACTCATGTTATAAAATACCTTTTAATTATTATTCGTGACAAAATTATTACGGATTAAATAAATTACATATAAATGATTACTTATAGTAATTAAATTTAATAAATACTGTATATACTCGCGTATAAGTCGACACCCAAACTTTCGAATGCACATGCTGCAAAAAGAAAAAAAAAAAAAATCAAAATTCCGCGTATATGTTAACCCCTGATTTTTTACTTAAATTTTGCAGAAAATCAAAACAAATATTGCACTTGCCAATACGAAAAAGAAGTAAGTAAACAAAAACAAATCATTGAATTTTTTTTTGATAAATTATTATTATGCGTATATTTTATATATTAATTTATTATTCATACACATAAAAAGCCAGAATTTTGCAGTATTCGATGTTTTTTTTTTCTTTGTTAATTGACTCGAGTATAAGTTGACCCCCCTACCCCCTATTTGCTCGCCGAAAACTGTCAGAAATTCCTCAACTTTTACGTGAGTATATGCGGATCTGCTGTACATAAATATTCATCGAATTTCTAATTACATGTAGCATCTCTTTTCTCCCACTCTTTTTCCGTAAACAGTTTATCATTATAATAAAACACACATACTACAATATATATTAAAAAACACATACACACATAAATAACGCCTGCATTCAACAGTTAAAGGTATGTATAAATATTATACAAACATATGTTGTTTATATAATATAAATATTATACAGACATTTATTGTATGTATGTCTGTATAATATTTATATATACCTTTAGTTTATCATTAGTTCATGAAGTTTTTATAAAATGTTTAATAGTATGCTAATATCTTTTCGAAATAAATTTCAGAAATTGGTAGACCATTATTTATTTTTTGATTAAAAAGATTTTGCAAATTTTAATAATGAGAATATAAATTAAATATATATATATATATATTAAGGAAACATTGTGTATCATATTTTTGCAAACATGAGCCATTTTCTTAGTTTTCTTTAAAAGCTCTTTATATCCGAATGCTTTTATGCAAAATATTTTATGAGCTATTCATGTCAGAAAACATTCGAAAATATAAATCGTTCTAGCATATGCTACAGTCGTGGAAAAAAGTAAACGCCCCTTACAAACTCCTCAACGACTCATCGTAGAATAAAGTTACTGGTACCGAACGATTGGAAATAAAATCTACTTTTAAATGATGTATATAAAATTTTCTTAGGGGGCCATCTATATATTAAAACGAATCCAAACTTCATTTTTTTCAATGGCAATACACAATTTTAACAAGATATTTCAAATCTTTGGTTCAAACTATGCCTAGACACCAAATTTCAAGTCATTTGAATGATAAGTTTTTGAATTATAAACATTCAAAATTTAGTGCTTCTGATGTTAAATTACATTTCCGTATTTTTATTTATATCTCCTGAAAGTATGCTCCTAAGGTGCTAATTTTTTTGTAGCAATAATACTAATATACCCAAACATAAATACGCTGTATTTGCAATTTTTATAATTTTATGATATGAATTACGAAATATGAAATTAATATTCGAAAAAATTATGAATTGCAACCTACAATTTTTTTTGATGGATTTAGATTTATTAAGTCTTTCTTTATGGAAATCCAAAATTTCACATTTTTCTTTCAAGAAGTTTTCAAATTATGCTTAAAAACAGGCAACATGATGGTTTAGGGGGCCGTCTATGATAGAAGTGAGTAGATATTTTGAAATCTATTCTGCTGTCATGTAATCTAACAGGCTTCATTGACTCCTTGAGTTGCGCTTAAGGTGCCTTGTTCAAGAAAGGAGCTCTCTCGGTTAACAAAGGAGTACGAAATTTCAGTTTGGATACAGCGCTTAAAATACGCTCGTTTTAAAATAATTAATTTCTCGGAAACTTCGGTGCGAATTGCATAAAAATTTGTTTTTAGGCTAATTGAAGGATGTAGAGTTCATTTATGCTGTCAAAATTGCGAACTGCTATTGAAAAAAACAAAGTTATGGATCGTTTTAATACGTAGATGGCACCGTAAGCAAATTTTATATACATAATTTAAATGTAGATTTTATTTCCAATCGTTTGGTACCAGTAACTTTCTTCTACAATAATTTGTTGAGGAGTTAGTAGGGGGTGTTTACTTTTTTTTCATGACTGTACATTAATATGGTACTGTAATAATCTATGCAGAGTATTCCGCGTTAAACGTCAACAAATCGTTAGTTGAAAAAGAAACAATAACGAAACATCATGCGTCCAGTATAGATTAGAAAGCACTTTCCAACACACTCAGAATACTATAACAGAACTGTACAGTTTATTAAGGTGAAACACGATGTCTAAATACCCATATTAGAAAACGATAACACATTACAATACACACTTTCTGGAATTACAATAATCAGTCGGAAAAATATCCGAATTTGTTTTAGCAGCCCTGTATATATATATAGATTTGTATGTATACTCCATATTATGTAAAATGTTACTTCAATTTAACGCATGTCACATTTGAAATTTCTCATTTGACAATTTTAATCAATAAATGGAACTACTTGAGATCTTCATGCATCCCTGTACATGATCTATAAAATTTTCAAACACCAAATAATATGCAAAAATTAGATACATTTTAAAACTCTTAGTACAACAACTGAAAACGGAATTAAAGCAATTATCTTTCATAGGCATTAATGTAACTAAATTTTTAGTGTGCCCATCTAAATGAACGATAAATTACATGCACACCTGATTCTAAAACAAACTCTTTGTAGTACACCCCAGTGATAAATATAAATTACAATATTTTAGCATTTAAAATGGAAGATTAAATTCTATATTAGTAAAACATGTCTTTGAAACGGACCACACCCCAGCCTTCAAAAATTCATAGATTTTGAAAAATAATTGCAACACCTATCAGTATAGATTGTTCATTGAAAACTGGTTCATTCGACTATATTCTTACACGTTCAATGAATCTGGTACGATCCCTATGGAATATTTTGTGTTTTGAAAAAGTAACTTTAACTTTGACTTTGACTGTGTCCAGGACATGCTTTGATATACTGCTGCTGATGATGTGTGTACTGATGATGCTGTGCATTGCACACCGAAACGTCTAATTTTGTATATATTTTTGTTTTTAATTAAATGTTTTTATATATTTTTTTTATTTAATTTCCCTGTTTAATGTAGTCAAATCTGTCTAGTGTGCGAAAATTAGTGTAAATTTCAATATGCTTAAAATTAGTTTCATATTGTTAAAATACACTCCAAACGATTCTTTCTCCCATGCACCGTATTATAACGGAATCTTTTTCAATGCCCCTGTAAATGAACCGTAAATACTACACACATCATTTACAATATCGGAAATGCCATGGCGGAAATGCCATAGACTAAACGACATACATCAGTTTCATGGTAATCTGACTACATTTACTTGAATTAGAACACGGACAGACGGCCGACAGACAGTAGACAGACAGACGGACTTACAGACGGAAAAACATAATTCGCAAACACTTTTAATATATAATTAAAAAGATTTACTAAAAGACGCATAATATATATAAAGGTTAACACTTTCATCTTGTAGAAAAAAAGACAACTTGCAACATAACAAGTTATAAAGTATTTTGTACGCTATTTCAATTACTTTTTTAGTTGCATGTATTTTTTAAATTGTGCCCATTTTTTTTTATTACCCTGTATATAAGGACTTCAAGTTTCATGTAATATATCATAGTTCACATGATATTATAGGAGTACCGAATACGGAAAATTCCGGGTTCCAACACACTTACATTATTATTTACACTTATTTTACACTTATTGTTGGATTTGGGGCCACACAGAATTAGCAAAATAGCTCGACATAAACATTTATTAATGCTAACACGAAGACAAAAATATATACATAGCTTACGTGCGACTAAGCACTGATATTTTTTAACAGAACCGAATAATCTCGCTCGCAGAGAGGATTTGGAAAAACGTCACAGTACGCGCATGCGCTGGAAGTAAAAGGTAAGATAGATGGACATTGTATTCCAACAATTCCCCTTTACAACGTGCATTTTCTTAACAAAACATTATTCTCCTATGAAGCAAATTACAGAGAAATTACATTATTACAAAAATTACAAATACAAATTATATACATACTAGTGTAAATGCCCGTCATAGGACGGTGGGCAAAAATTGTGTTTTTCACTTAAAATTTGAAAAACTGATAAAAAAAAATAATTGACAATATGGAAGCGTTTAGATGAGAAAAGTTCGGCTAGTTTATGTTCTAATAAACACACAATTAGCATTTACAATATTTCTGGGTAAACTAAGTTTTCCAGCCAATATACTATAACAAAATTAAGATTTAATAAAACAAAAATTTAATAAATATGCAATAAAAGTGCGTAATTAAAACAGTCTGCTGCAACTATTGAAATAATACTATTTTTTATAACAATTTGAAATTGTATTTTATCGTTTACCCCCCTCCCTTCCTCCCCCTCCAATTTTTTTTAATATGTATATTGATTAATAAATAAGTATCTTGGGTTGAATCCCAACCGTCTAATCCCCTAAGCTTCTGTCCTCCTGTTGCAAAGCTATAAATCAAAAATTATTAATTTTACTTTTCGTATAAATATTAATTTTTTACTTTTAAAATATGAGATATTTTTTTTAAGTTTAAATTTACATACCCTGTATATAGAAAAGGAAAATATAAGTAATGTGTAATTTAAAAATAAGTTACAAAATAATAAGCCTAAAATATTTAAATTGATTACTTTTTTAAAAGAAAGACAGTTTTATCCATTTTTTGCAGGGAAAAAAAGGATATTTTTAAAAATACCATATCATTGTTTTCCGTGAATCACTTTATATGAGAAATAAATTAAAATTCCTTACATATCGCAAAGAAAATTTAATATGATTGCTACTTAATACTTGAAATAATCTCAAGTGACACTTGGCGATTTATTTTGGTGGTGTAATGCCATGTGCCTTGCACTGATTTATTAGGAAGAAGTGCCTACCACTGCTCAATTATCAGGACTTTTAACCTTGAGATGTAATCGCGGGATTCTTGTTTCTTGTCAACCAATGGGAGAATGGATCCTTTTCCCCCTTGAGTCTCTTCCTGGGAGACTGGTAAGATTGATGGATTCGCCCCGCTCAGCGTTAAACTGCCGTTTATTATATAGAGATATGAAAAAAAAATGATACAGAATAATGCTGAAAATTTTAAACATTTTGTCCTATCATTTCACAATTTTACATTTTTTGTGTTTATAAGCGTTTAAAGGTTTGGTTAAAATGTCTGCAGGCATATTTTCTGCCTCTAGGTACTTAAGAGGCTACTTCAGTCAAATGAAAAGACGCATTCGCTAATGCTAATCCTATGGAAGAAATTTATAAAGATATCTCGGCCGCATTTCAATATTTTTAAATGATTTCTTTTGCATTCAATTGTTGAGATCGATCTGTATGCAGGCCGTTTTTTACTTTTTCGATTTTGATTGCAGATATTTTTTATGAGGATGCTTTTACTTTCGAAACCGGTTCCGAAAATAAAAGTATTCGCATAAGAAATACCTGTAAACAAAATCGAAAATGTAAACAACGGCCTTTGTACAGATCGATCTCAACTATTGAATGCAAAAGAAATCATTTAAAAATATTGAAATGCGACTGAAATATCTTTATAAATTTCTTTCATAGGATTAGCATTAGCGAACGGGTCTTTTCGTTCAACTGAAGTAGCCTCTTAACCTCTATTTCGCCATTATTGTATATTTCGAGCAGAAAATGATGACGAATGTCGATGTGTTTCGTGCGCGAATGGTATACCGGATAATACTAATTTTTGAGCACACTGGTTCTCACGAAATATTATAGTAGGCGCAGTCACTGTTTCAGGAGAAAGTTCACTTAAAAACCGTCTGAGACGCAAAGTCTCTTTGGCAGTTTCTGACAATGCCATGTACTCCGCCTCTGTTGTGGATAATGCAACAGTTCGTTGTTTTCTCAATTCCCACGATATAGCTCCACCGGCGTATTTAAAGATGTAGCCAGTATAGGATTTTCTGTCATTCACATCCGATGCCCAATCAGCATCAACAAAGGCGATTAAGGATTCAGAATCACGTTCAAAGAGCAGTCCTTGATCTTGGGTTCCTTTTAGGTATCGCAGAATTCTTTTTGCAGCCATCCAATGAGGTTTACCTGGATTGTTGTTAAATTGACTTAGAAAATCCACAGCATGAGTTATATCAGGTCTAGTAACAGCTGATAAATAAGGGATCCTATTAGTTGACGGTAGGGGATATTATTCATTTCAGATTTTTCTTCTTCAGTTTTGGGACACATATCTTTAGTAAGTTTCACGTTATTATCAAAAGATGTAGATATTGGTTTGGATTCTTGCATATTAAATTTGCTCAGAATATCTTCAATGTATTTCTTTTGGGTAATTTTAATATTGTCCCCGTTTTGCATAAATTCTATGCCCAAACAATAGTGTAAGTGACCTAAATCTTTCATCTTAAATGATTTTGCTAATTCATCTCGAATACATTGATAATCTTCTTTACATTTAGTAAGAATTATGAGATCATCAACATAAACAATGATAATAGCTTCAATCGGAGATTTAGAAAAATACACACATTTATCAGCATTAAGTGATTCAAAATTCATTTGTTTCAAATTTTCATCTAATTTTTTGCACCATTGGCGACCAGATTGTTTTAATCCATAAAGGGATTTTTTAAATAAGCAAACTTTGTCAGCATTAGATTCATTTTTAAAACCTACAGGTAATTCTATGTATATTTCTTCAGATAATTCACCATTTACATAAGCCATAATAAAATGTAATTGATATGCAGAGAACCCCTTCTGAATGTCATATGCGATCGCAGTTCTTATTTAACTTAATCTAGCTACAGGAGAAAAATTTTCGTCAAAATCGATACCAGGTTTTTGTGTACAGCCTTTTGCTACTAATCTCGCTTTAAACTTCTCGATTGCTCCATCTGGTTTATATTTTGTTTTTAAACCCACTTAGATCTTATAATTTTCCTATGTTTTGGCCTATCTACTATTTGCCATGCATTTTCTTGCATTAATGAATTAAATTCTAAATTTATCGCATTTATACATTCGTTTTTATATGGATGATTTAGGGCTTCAGAAAATTCAGGACCAGAGTCAAAAAAATTATTTACTGCAGTTTGAGATTTTTCTTCTTTTGGAATAATTGTTTGATATTCCTTTTTAGGTCTCCCCTTTTTACCTGTTTTCTTTTTCGTTGGACTTCCGCGCGTTCTGAAAGAAGGGGGTCGAAAATTTCACCAGTTTGCGAATCAATTTCTCGATCAGTGTCACCACAGCTGTCTGGTTCCTTTTTCATGACTGGAAATATTTCTGACTGTTGCGTAATTGTGTTTGTGCTCGTATTTTCATTATTTTGAGAGAAGAGAAAAATTAATTTTATTTCGGTGTTACAGGAGGGATCATTTTCAAATTCGTTAATAAATCGAACATCTCGGCTTATAAAAATTTTTCTATATTTCTTGTTCCAAAGCCTATATGCTTTTGATTCATTAGAATAACCTACAAAGATATGTTCTTCTGATCTAGGATCAAATTTTCCCTTATTTTGCCTTTTATTAAGTACGAAACATTTTTGCCTAAATATTTTGAAGTATGATAAAGTTGACTTGATGCCAAAGAATACTTCATATGGAGATTTATTTTTGCTTAAATGTCATGTCGGGCAGCGATTGCGTATTTAAGCAGCACAATTTAAATCTTCGGCCCAAAAAGATTGTGGAAGATTACTTTGTAATAGTAAACACCTTGCCATTTCAGTTAACGTTCTATTCGATCGTTCAGGGATGCCGTTCTGCTGAAGGGTTAAAAGGGAAATAAATTCTCGTTTTATACTACATTTTTCCATATATTTGTCAGATTCATCGTCGCAACATTCTAATCCATTATCTGTACAAAGAAATTTTTTTTTCTTTCCTAATCGGTTTTTGACTGCTGCTTTGTATTTAACAAATGCATTCTTAACCTCATCCATGGTTTTAAGAAAACTAACTTCAGTGTAACGTGATTTATCATCAATAAAAGTAACAAAATATCGCGATCCTCCATGGGAAGGGACCCTCGTGGGCCCGAATAGGTCTGAATGGATCCGAAATAATAGATCATTACTTTGAAAATGTGATTGTTTAGGAAAAGGACGGACACTTTGTTTACGTTGAATACAAACTTTACAATCTTTAAGAGACTCATCATCATTGAATTTAAATTTCTAACCATATTATTAGATTTAACCCCTTCGGGACGGGAGCCTTTTACGAAATTTTTAATATTTTGTCACCGTTTTTTAAAAACAGAAATTTGTGTCTTGTTGAATCGAGAAAATGCGTTGATTAAATAAGGTAAATTTTACAGTAAAATTTTACTGGTGAGTAAAAACAAGGATTCTGAGTGCTTCATGCGGCACGTATACGTGCCGCTCGTCCCCAAGGGGTTAATTTTCTTTAAATAGATTCATTTGAATGCCCTATCTTTAAATGCCATTTTGCAAAATCACTTACCTGTACTATCACAGCTCTTTCGGTGATTGGATGTACATAATATAAATCACCTTGACGAACAGCTTGTACTAGTACAGAACCATTCGGCTCAATTATTTTAGCATGTCGTTCTTTAAAAGGCACAGAACGATTATTAGCCGTTGCATTTGACATTGAAATTAAATTACATTTTAACTCGGGTACACACAGAACGTCACAGAAATGTGAGATTAGTAGTTCCACTACCGTTAGGCACTGTAATAAGAACTGTTCCTATTCCTGTGATTTTTGGTGTTTTATCAACCGCAAGCTGCATTGTAGAATTTTCACGAGGATGAAATTCTGTAAATAAATTTTGAACTTTGCACATATGAGATGTACAACCGCTATCTAAACACCATGCAGTAGGTTGATGATATGCGTCGTTAATTGCCATACTAACCGGTTCTTCAGAACTAATCATTGAAACTTGATTTCCTTTATTTAAAGATGCAAGCTTTCTGTCAGCTATTTTCTTTCTGCATTCGTTAGCTTTATGCCCGATTTTTGAATAATAATTGCACTTGAAATTACGATAATTTCTTTCTGCAGGAAAATTTTTATTCGCATTAGTTTTCCATTTTACATTTTTCTTCTGTTCTTGATTATTTCTCTTGTTTTCTATATAATAGGCATTTTGTGATTCATGAGTCGTTTTTCCTTTTCAGGCTTCCGATTCTTCTAGCATCTTAATTTTCAAAGAGTCGGGTTTAGGTAACTCATCTCTCGATTCTATAGCGCATCTAAAACTTTCGAAATTCTCAGGAACACTGTAGAGTAGAAGAACTGATAACGAATCATCCGCAATTTCTATTTCCATTTCTTTTAATTTATCAAAAATCTCAAAAAAGATATTTAAATGTTCAGACATCGTTTCACTGAAACTCATCTTTCGAAACAGAAGCTGTTTTAACAGAGTTGCCTTCTTTGCGGTGCCTCTAGATTCATAAACTTCTTTCAATTTAATCCATAAAGAATTTGAAGTCACACAATGCTTAATGTGACACAATTCATTAGATTTAGGTCAGAATTATATTAGTACGAGCTTTTTGATCAGCCTGGAGCCATTTCTTTTCATCTGCGCAACTTCGTACCGGTTTCTCTTCTTTACCGGTTACATAATCCCAATGGCCATTTTTTATTAATACAGCTTCGGTTTGAAGCTTCCAGCTTTCAAAGTTGTCTTTACCGAGCTTTTCAATTGTCGTAACATGAGACATGATTAGGCAGAATATCTCGCAGCCACAAATCAAAACATTTAATGACAGAACGTAGAAGGGTTCTTGTTTCGCTTTAGGCTTAAGAATTTACTATTCGAAAGTTCGAATTAAAAATAATTTCTGCTATTTACAGCGCGGTGAGTAGCGTCTCTGGTACCCATAACCTTTGTTGGTTTTGGGGACACACAGAAATAGCAGAATAGCTCGACATAAACAGTTATTAATACTAATACGAAAACAAAAATATATACATAGCTTAAGTACGACTAAGCACTGACATGTTTTTAAGAGAACTGAATAATCTCGCTCGCAGAACAGATTTGGAAAAACGTCACTGTACGCGCATTTGCTGAAAGAAAAGTGTAAGATAAATGTACGTTGTATTCCAACACTTGTTATTATTACATTTACATAAATTGGACTAACATGTAACAATTTCATTCATGTCACTACGAAAAACATATTCATTAAAATTTCACAATTTCTATATTCTAAATTATTTTTAATAGTCGAAAAAAAATTTCTGCACGACGCATGTGTGCATTATTTCAGTGCTTGAAACTTTGATAATGACATATTTTTGCTCTTGCATATTTAAAGTAAATAATAATAGCCGCAGGAAATAAATAAAAAAACTAAAACAGGAATAAGATATTAAAAGTAAAAAAAAATGATGATTTAATTTACAAATGCTCTCCGGAATCAGAATAATCCAAATACATGTATTTTTACTCGTCCAAAAATGCATCTTTTTTAGTTTATTTAATTTTATATTTTGTTTTCCAGTAAATTGTTTATTTAAAAAATCCACTTTAAAGGAAAAATCTAGTGAAGCCTTAATCTTCCCTTACTTTAAATTGGATAAAGGAAAAAAGAACAAATTTTTAAAACTGATTTTTTTCGGGACAGAAATTGTACATTTTCACAAAAAAATAAATAAATAAATAAATAAATAAATCCGTAAAATATTAAAAAAAGTAAAGTTCGTCAAAGCATTCCATTATACACCAAATTCTTTTACGGAAATCTATAGTTGAAAAAGAAGCTAAAGTAAAAAAAAAAAAAAAAAAAAAAAATAGTTTATGTTTTTAATGACGCAGAAATTTGATCGTTAGAAATATGGTTAAAGAAAGCTGAATAACATATATTAACAATTTTCTCTCTGCATAAATTTTCTTGGGATATGAATTAATTTTTTGTGAAGATTACCATGGCTTTGAGTGGAAATTTAATGCACAATATCCGCTGATCAGAGTTCGAATCTATAAAATAACCCGATCAGTGAAAAGAAACCGACATTTTTGTGTATTAAAGTATTGGAAAAAAATTAAACTGTTTGAAAATAAATTATTTTAAAATATACTAAAGTATTGTGTGGCGTAGGGCAGTTCCAGTAGTTTGATGAATTCGTTTATATAGTGAAAAATAATTTATTTGCTTAAATTTATGCGAATATTGAACGGAAAATTCTACAATCGGATTTGCAGCCAAACAGCATATTTTATTAAGCGTTGGCTTTGGCAAATTTCATTTTATTTTGTTAGCCTGAGATTCCTTTTAAGTGCGTGAGTAGCAAACATTTTTACAACATTTGAAATATATGACTCATTTTTTGTATAAGTGCTATTTCTTAATTAATTGCATAAATCATGTTTACATAATTTATATTTGAATATAAAAATTTTGCTCCCATATCTGCTCTCATACACTGCTCTTATAAACTGCTCTCAACAACATTGTTCCAAACATCGCTCGTGTCGATATCATATTGGTGTAAATTTTCATTTTTAGGAGACAAAAGTAAAGTCAAAAGCGTAAATAAACAAATATTCAATACACATACTGCTATGTTTAATGCTTCATCTGATAGTTTCTCATTTACTTCCAAATTTATATATAACTCACTTGATGTGGGATATTGATGAGGGATGTGGGAGTGTGACGTAAGTTAATTTAATCATTAAAAAAATCCTTGCAACGTTCTGTATCTATGCCTACGTTTTTCTATTTACTGTTATTTAAAAAATAATGACACTCCTAGTAACCATACTTAAATCATATTTCGAATTCTTGAAAAAGAAATGAAAAAGTTTAAAAAAATTATATGCAAGGTGCAATACCGCATAAATGTACAATGCGAGATCCCCTACACGCGGTACATAAAACTTGACTAAAGAACCATACTCCTACCACGAATCATTTGCGTAAAAATTGGCGTTGTGAATCCACATTTGGTCCACTGAAATTAACCACAATTTGAAACATGAATATAGGTACATTTATAATTGTACTATATTTACACGAATAGATGCTCAAACCAACCACTGCACAAACTGATGGATACAAGCAAGCGTCTATTTACTCGTCTATTCCTCGTTAAGCTTAACCATTCTTTGTTATGCGGGGCGGTTATTTAGATCTTCGTCTCGCACGAAGACCGTGGGATATCTATTATAAATTAATTCCTTTCCATATACCCAATAAAGCTTATTTTATGTTCAAAATGTGTGATGTCAAACTATTACTTACGCATATTTATTAGAAACTATTGATTATAGAGGAATGATTATTTACTAAATTTACTCGACTTGTTGAAATATGATTGTACTATAGTTACAAGACTAGATACTCAAAATAGTCTTTGCTCGTAATGGTACATACTAACATGTGTCGTTCAACGGATGTTCAGCATTAAATGCGTCTACTTACTTTTGGTGTCACTCGAAGCTCTATTTGAGCTCGTGTTCTCCATTGAGCTCAAGCATTCTTTGTTATGCAGAGTGGTTATTTTGAGCTCCGTCTCGCACGGAGATCATGTGATATCTAATATACATTAATTCATATCTATATATCCAGTAAAGCTCATTTTATGTTCAACATGTGCGACGTCAAAAAATTACTTACTCATTTTTATTAGAAACTATCCATGGTAGAGAAATGATTCTTTGCTAAATTTACTCGACACTTCGAAATATTATTGTACTATATATACAAGACTAGATTTTCAAAATAGTCTGATACCGACGCATACTAGCATGCGTCGTTGAAAGGTTATTCAGCATAAACACATCTACTTACTTTTGGCGTCACTCGAATCTCTATTTGAACTCGTGTTCTCCATTGAGCTCAAGCATTCTTTGTTATACGGAGTGGTCATTTTGAGCTTCGTCTCGTGCGAAGATCATGTGATATCTAATATGCATTAATTTATATCTATACATTCAATAAAGCTATTTTTATGTTCAACATGTGTAACGTCAAACTATTATTTACGAATTTTTATTAGAAACTATCGATTGTAGAGGAATGATTACTTACTAAATTTACTCGACACTTCGAAATATTATTGTACTATACATACAAGACTATATTTTCAAAATAGTCTATGCTAAGACTAGATTTTCAAAATAGTCTGATACCGACGCATACTAGCATGCGTCGTTGAAAGTTTATTCAGCATAAACACGTCTACTTACTTTTGGTGTCACTCGAAACTGAAGGTAAGTACTAGTTCTCTATTCAGCTTAAGCATTCTTTGTTATACGGAGTGGTCATTTTGAGCTGCCTCTCGTGCGAAGATCATGTGATATCTAATATGCATTAATTTATATCTATACATCCAATAAAGCTATTTTTATGTTCAACATGTGTAACGTCAAACTATTACTTACGAATTTTTATTAGACTAGGGGGCTCTGCCCCCTACGAGCTACGCTCGTCAACCCCCGTTCAGACACCGCAGACTCTAACAGCACGCTAATTTGATCGCCTTTAAAAAGATTTCGGAAGATTGAATTATAATTTGAATCTGACAATTATATTCTGACGTAATTTTCACCAAACGTTTCTTTCTCTTTTTAATATTCACGTCAAAATACTTTTGTTAGAAATGAAATATTAGGATCATCTTAAAATGTCAAGTAAATGTCTCGCGTAATTTTTAAATTAAAATTGTTTTGCAATATTATTTTTTGTTCATTTTACGTAATAAGTGTAATATGACGTAAATTCTCCTATTTAGGACTTCTAACGCATGTTACTGAATTTATTATTTTACAATTTCTTTCTCATTTAAAATTCACGTGTAACTATAGTTTTATGACGTAATTTTCAATGAGTTCCTGCTTTTTATATTTTTTGTTTATAATAGTCACGTGTAAAATAAGTTTTTAATTTGAAGCAAACATTACTGTTTTCGCTGATTATACAGTTGGCAACAGTTTAAATTAATACAATTTTCTAAAATTTGTAAAAAATATCTCTCGAAATGCTGAAAATTTGAATTTAAAATAGAAATAAAACCTCGAAAAATTATTCAAATTAAAAAACTAACTGCAATCTGCACACCGGGAAATTCTGATGCATAAAATGATCTAAAGATGATTAAATTCCTATGTACAGTTTTTGCTCCTATAAAACTTTTTTAATGGAACGATTTTGTCCAATTTTGGCATTAAATATCTCTTAAAATAAATCTTCGATTTGAAAACTGTCTGCATCAGCGTGTTTATCAAACATTTTTCTATAACACTGCCGATTTTCATATTTTTGTATGCAACAGGTTTTTTAATATTAACGAAGAAAGACCTCCGGTCACAAAAATTTCAAAACCGGCGGCGGCGGTGACAGCGGTAGTTAATTTTTTTTAGAATAGAGAGAAATTATCGATTGTAGGGGAATGATTATTCACTAAATTTACTCGACACTTCGAAATATTATTGTACTATACATACAAGACTAGATTTTCAAAATAGTTTATGCTAAGACTAGATTTTCAAAATAGTCTGATACCGACACATACTAGCATACGTCGTTAAAAGGTTATTCAGCATAAACACGTCTACTTTTGGTGTCACTCGAAACTGTAGGTAAGTACTAGTTCTCCATTGAGCTCAAGCATTCTTTTTTATACGGAGTGGTCATTTTGAGCTTCGTCTCTTGCGAAGATCATGTAATATCTAATATGCATTAATTTATATATATACACCCAAAAAGCTATTTTTATGTTCAACATGTGTAACGTCAAAATGTTACTTACGAATTTTTATTAGAAACTATCGATTGTAGAGGAATGATTATTTACTAAATTTACTCGACTTGTTGAAATATTATTGTACTATACGTGCAAGACTATATACTCAAATGATCTCAGCACGTAATGGTACATACTAGCATGCGTCGTTAAAGGGTTACTAAACACAGACACGTATGCTTACTTTTGGTGTCACTCGAAGCTGTATTTAAGCACCTATTGTCCATTGAGATCAAGCATTCTTCAGTAATTGGGGTAGTGAATTTGAGCGTCATATCGTGCAAACATCATGAGATATCTAATATACAGTAATTCATATACATATTTTCAGTAACGCTTATTTTATGTTCAACATATATGACGTCAGCCTATTACTTACGCAACTTTCTTAATAATTATTGATTGTAGAGGAATGGTTATTTACTCAATTTACTCGACTCGTGTAAATATTATTATACAATGTTTTACAGAAGTAGATGCTGAAATTATTCTCTGCACGTATTGATACACACCAGCGGGTGTCGTCGAAACATCTATTCAGCATAAACACATATACTTTCCTTCGTGGACGCTGCCTTGTTGTATACTCATTGAACTCAAAAATTTTTCGACATTCAGGAGGATCAATTTGAGTTTCGCATTGTGTGAAGATCACGTGATCTCTAACACACATTAATTTCTATCCATATATCCAAGAAAACGTATTTTATGTTCACCGTATATGGCGTCAAACAATTACTTACGGATTTAAATTGAAACTATTGATTGAAGAGGAATGGTTCGTTACTCAATTTAGTTGACTGGTTAAAATATTATTGGTCTATGTTTACACGAGTAGATACTCAAAATAATCTCTGCACGTATTAGTGCATACTAGTTTGCGTTTTGCAAAGTTTGTTTATCATAAACACGTCTACTTACCTTCGAGATCTATGCTAAGCTGTATTTAAGTATCTTTTCTCCATCGAGTTCATGCATTCATCAGTAATTGAAGTAGAGAATTCGAATTTGAACTTCATCTCGTGCGAACATCATGTGATATCTAATATACATTAATTCACATCCATGTTTTTCATAAAACTTATTTTATGTTTATAGAATGTGACTTCAAATTTTTACTTTTGTATTTATTTTTTTTTAACTATTGCTTGTAGTGGAGTGCTTCTTTACTCAATTTATTCGACTCTCGTGTAAATATCATCTAAATATCACATGTACTATCGTGTAAATATCACATGTGCTATCTGTACATGTATAAATACTCAAAATATTGTTTCCACATATTGTTATATACTTGTGTGCGCCGTTGAAATATTATTCAGCATAAACATGTATACATACCTGGGTGGATGATGCGATAGTGCATTTACATGCACTATCGCATACTCAGTTCCTCAATGAACTGAAATGTTCTTCTATACGCGAGGTGATCATTTTGAGCACCGCCTCGTGCTAACATGATGTGACATCTAATATGCATTAATTCATATCCTATTTCAAAAAAGCTTAATTTATGTTCACCGTATGTGATTTTAAACTTTTACTTTCATATTTTTCTTGAAAACTGACGTTTGTAGATGTATGGTTCTCCATCAAATCTTTATGTACTCGGACTGAACTTCATCTTTCTGAACAGTTTGTGAGATTATGGAAGAATAAACTGTATATTGCTTCTCTTTCTAATAGATACAATATACTCCTTAAGATTCATCCATTTAAAATATACACTATAAATAAAAAAAAAACTTATTTTTTTTAATAAATAACTATTTTAATTTTACTTATAACAAAAGAATTTTTGTTCTAGTTTTAATGTTACATTATTATGAGATACATATAGTTGAAACTACGGCTTTACAATTACAGTTATATGTATGTAAACATTAACACAAAAAAAAATCAAACAAAATTTGTTTTTACTCCATCCATATTCAAGAACTTTTAAGTATTTAAAAATGAGTGATCTTATAAACACCATTTGATTTAAATCATATTTATTCGCGTTCATTAAGCGTTTTGTAGCTGCTTGTGAATATTGACAACATTCTTTTAATCAAAATTATTAGTCAATGAATGCAAAATCTTAAACAGGATTAGTAGCACCATAACACTTAAATTTTCATCTGTTATAACATGCTGCAGAAGCAAGCTAAAAAAAAGTCGGAAAAGATTTTTTTATTTTTTTAGATGTTTTTCAGGTGCATTTTTTTCTTTTTTTTTAAATCTTTTAAATAAATTTATAAATTATTATTAATAATTTAATAATTTATGTTATATTTTATTGCCATCTAAATCAATAGTATGTTTTCACAGCGAATGTAAAAAGAAAAATAGCATTGATTGAAATGTTGAGTTTTATTCACGTTTTCCAACGACTTAAAATAAATTGTTTTTTTTTTCTAAATATCTGTTAAATAAAATAGTGTAATAGGATGTCTTTATAGTGTTTTGCGCAATTATAAAAAATAAAAATTATTGAGGTTTTCAATTTCTAATGTTTTTTATCAGCCAACGAACTCACACTAAACTATTAAATACTTCTTCTAGCAGAATAATATTTACAACTTTTATTTCGTCATTTGGCAAGAAATAGTAGGAACATTTTCTGTTTCTCATTTAAAATTAAACTCATCAAAGCAGCCACGAAGGCAGACATTTGGATCTTATCCAGATGGGATGTCGGTTACAAGTAGTATTTATTGAATTTATTTTAACTTTTATATGGTATAGTTCATAGACTTCAAACCTAGTTATGCAGATATAGTAAAGCTTCATATAAAATAAGCTCATATTTGTACACCTCAGAAATAAGTATTATAACGTATTTACAATTACATGATTCTACTCTTTTTAATTTCTCATATAAATATTTGCTATTTTATATAGATATAAAATTTTATTCTGCACTTTCATGATAAAATTATTGCTAGAGGAATAATTTAGACTAAGATGTTCTCATATTTGAATAGATTTTTAGTAACTATTTATTATGAAGTGTTAAAAATATCTTTGTTAACTGCAAATTGATAAAAAAAAAGTTTATATTAGCATTTTTTTTAATACAAACTTTATTATAGCAATGTTTTTATAGAATTTCTATTTCAACTTCGAATAAAATTTCAGAATTAAAAATGAAAATATAATGTTAATGTTTCCTCTGTAGATATTCCAAAACATTTAATTAAATATAATAAAAACAGACTGCATAGTGAAAAACCGGGACCTATATTTATTGGTCCTGCGATTTAGAACCGCACTGCGATTTAGAACCATTTTACATGTGTGAATCTGTCGGAAATTCTAAAATTTAATTGAAAGTTGAAATAGAAATTCTATAAAAAACATTGCTAGAATAAAGTTTGCATTTAAAAAAATTATTTAAGGTTCATAATTTTTTGACAAGCGCCTAGGATAATAGCACACTCTTAAGAAATGTAAAAAAAAAAAGACCCGCCCTGTTGGAATATTTTCTTATGCAGTAAATTTTGTTATAGATTTTTTTTTTTTTTTTTTTACGTTAGTTCTATAACGATTAGGGTTTTTTTTTATTTAAAAAATCTTTTTATCATGAATATTAAAAGATGTTGTTTTGAAGCTTTTAATATTCTCCCGTATAAATATGTAATGGAAAAGCATTTTATTCTATCACTCAACGTATTGACATATTTTATCCAAAATAAAAGTGTCCTAATTATTCGCAAAAATTAAGAAAATGAAATTAATTTGTATATTGAAAGTTTTCAATTACATTTTATAAATAAATGAATTTGAAGCAAATGAGTAAATGATGATTTTCTGGAATAATATTTTTATCTTATATTCTAGTATTTAAAAACAAATAACCACATTGTAATAATCAACTTAAATTTGCCAAAATGTATATGGATCCATAGTTCGTATATAATCCTAAATTGATATTGGTATATTAGTAACGAGTATAGTTGTAACAAATTATAAGTTATTGTTACTTTTTTATTAAGCCGGATCAATAATTATTCTTTGCCTCTTTTCCTGCCCCACATCAAAATAATCAATACATTAATTTCTAATAATTTTTAAATTTATTAATATTTGTTTTACCAATTCGAAAAATAGCTACATCATTAAATTATACTTTAGCATTGAAAAATTTCGAATTAGTTTTTTATATCCTTGGGAACTAGAATAACGTACAGTAATGCTTTCCTAAGATATTACAGAAGTGAAAAATGTTTGATATCATTAGAATGTTAATTTGATTACACAATATTGCTAATTGTAGCATGAGAAAAACGCAGAAAAAACTGTGTTTTTTTATATACGAAGCAGGAAACATTATAATTAATTTAAGAAAGACAAATATATAAATTAAATTTAACGACTTATGTAAATAAATGGACATCTATTTATACTTAGAAATCAAATTGTTTAATTGCATTGTTTTCTTGTATTACTTTCAACAGTCCACGTGCATCAATATAACGCATGTTATCGCAAATTTTGAACTATAGTTGATAGAAAGAACCAAAATAAAATCAGTTTTGGAAGAAACGCCCAAAAATATATATAGCCAAAGTAAATTTGTAAGAAAACACAAAATTAAATGTTTTAGATCTGAGTTATTTATATGTGCACACTAATTTTAGATATGTAATGTAACTTATATCAATTACTTCCTTTTTTAGGTAAGTGAAGGTATTTTAACTTCCTGTCTAAAAAATATGTGTAATAATGTAATTTTTCTTTTACAATATTTATTAGTTTTTATTTCCTGGCATAAAACAAATTTTAGATGAGGCATTTTATATTCATATGTTAACTAAGTAACATTTGTAAGGACTTTATTTTAAGCATATTTCAAAATAATCCTCACAACTGGAGGTTATACAATGTACATAAAAAACGTATTTACTAAGCATATTGCAGTATATCAAATAAGAATTTTTATCGTTTCTAGATAATCATTACTAGTCAACCGCTGTAACAATAACCTTGTTAAATTTTACCACGTTCGGGCTATTCCGACTCTTTTGCAGAAGTCAGGTTCATAGGCTGCTGCGTCGAGCTTATTATAAGTCTCGGTCGGCGGTTGGGGGCGGGTAGGTGTGTCAACTCCAGAGGTGAGCGTCCTCTTTACGTCCACGGTCCTTTAAGCTTTTCTTCTCTTATTCCGACTCTTCGATTAGTATTAGCTTAGCTTATTATTAGCTTAACTAGTACCTAATATGGTTTCTCTACATCAGTTTAAAAGGCAAATCACTGTCACTGTTGTCACGGTATTTGTTTTTTTTTATCAGTTTTTAAAGTTTTATGTCATGTTCTTTTTAAAATGGTGAAAATTTAAAATTTAAAAGGAGACTAAATAGGGAGAATTCCGATAAATCGAAAACCTTATTAATAATTGCTTCTTGAAGCCAAAAGTTAAGCCGAAAATTCATGAAACTGTGGATAATACTCTGCACTTATAATTGTACAGTAATATGATTATAAATTAATGATTCATTATTACATTTTTTAGCAAATGCTTTTATTAGAATTAGTTAAATAATCTCATCCTAACCCACCGATGGAGTAAAACCGTAAGGATATGTAAATCATAAGAGCAGTGAAAGTGTTTAGACTTTTCTCTAAAAAGACCCCAAAATATACTTTATAACTTTAACTTAGGAACTTAACTAAAATTATAACTCTAATGAATTAATATTTAAAACACAAAATGAGTTATTATCTTCCTAATCTAAATTCAAACGCTTAGAAAAATGACAGAAAATGAATGAACCAGCATTAGAAAAATAATAATCATTCTTGTACTTTTAATTTTGCCTAACTTTATGTCACACATTATTTTCTGTATTTTTTTCTACTGTTTTACAATGCATTTTTCAATTTTACTTTTTAGTTTACCATACTTATCCGGTATTACTTCAAAAATAAATTATGAATCAGAGGTCAAATTTTAAAATAACACCATTAAAAGTTGGCAAAATTTCATTGTGCAAAGCATAACCCATTTGAATTTACTAGAAACAATAATATATATAGCATAAATTTATTTGATTTCTAACGTGTTCAAATAGTAGTATTTTGAAATACAGCAAATTTAAAAACAGAAAGTTCTGACAAGGATCACAGCAAATGTTTCTTTTAGTGATCAGATTGATTTTATATTAACCCGTTAAACGCCAACGCTCCCGTTGCGGGAACAACTTTTTATTATTTTTTTTCTCAAAATATTTTTAAACTATTTAAAATATACATTTAGTATTTAAAAGTTAATAGTATGGAGTCTAATATATATATTTTTTCAGGATGATATATATTTTTTTTCAATTTTTTGCAGATTTTAAAAAAAAGAGAATTTTTAGGTTTTCGACTATCTCAAGTAAAAGCTGTGAAAGGAAATAAAAAAAATTCTTTATTTTTTACAAGTACAGTGAATATTTAAAGTCAACATTTCAACTAATAATCCATTCCTAACCCAAAGAAAATATACCCATTTAAAGTTATACTAGACAGGTTTCTTTGGAATGTTCCCACAAAGGGAGCTTTGGCGGCTTGTGCTTACACTTCTCCCTTTATCTGCAAGCGCGCTTCCATAAAGAAAGAATGTGTTTCTAGGCAGTAAGTGAAAATAAATCTGTTAACTGTTCGAAGAAAAAAAGGTGATTTATAGACCATATGATTATTAGGTATAGTGATTATAAATTGTGTTCAAGGGCATTTTGTATTCATTCTTATGAACAGCAATATATTTCAGTTTGCTTGGGTATGGACGTGTAATATTATATGAAAAAAAACCAAAAAAACAGAGCCCCTTTGAATCAGATTAGATTTAATAAAAAGCATCACTAACATCTTAAAACAATAAAAGTTATATTTATAATGTTTATCCGTTTTAGAAAAAAAGAAAAGAAAAAAAAAAGATGTAAAATAAAAAAGAGAAAAAAATACAGGATTGCGTTATGAGTGATTGTAAATTATTACTAAAACATTAAAAAAAGAATTTTTTCCAATTTCATGTAACAAGAAATTTGAGCATAAATAAAGGTATAATAAAGTAGAACATAGCAGCTAATTTTTAAATAGACTCCCATAGGCAGATTCATATACCAAATACAAAAAGAAAAATTCCGAATTGTTTCATTTTATATTAATTTTACTAACGGCGATAATTTTGTAGATAAATTTTTCAATACCCGCATGCCTCTTATTGCAGAAGTAATAAAAATAATGTATTTTATTAAATAATTTTAATAGCATAGTGCGGTAATAGTAGCGTGAAAACATTTTTTTTTTCTTTTAATGAAAGATGTCTTATTTTCCATTTCTAAAACAATTGCTTTATTTGAAACAAATAAAAGAGAAAATTTAATACATCATTTAGAAATAATATATAATTATAATTAACAGACAACGAGTCGATGTAATAAACTATTTCAATATAAGTACATAGAGTAAACCTAAATTTAAACATATATATATATGTGTGTGTGTGTTTATGCGTGCGTGTGTGTTGGTGCGTGCGTGCGTGTGTGTGTCTATGTAGTGTATAATGCAATATAATGTCACATCAGAGTTTTCCTTGAAGGTCTGTAGAAAACGTATCAGAAAATAATAAAAAAATAGTAAGAGTGGCTTCATATTTCTGATACTTTGACTACTCGTTCACAAAAATTTAATAAAAGTGTTTTTCAGATATTAATATTAAATTTTTAATGTATGTATTTTTAGTAATTATTTATATGTTTGTATAAAATTGTTTGCAGATTGCCAAAAAATGATGTTTTTATTAATTTTTTCTAACCGCAATTGCATTGGGGCAGGAGAAAATAACGTGCGGCTCCTTACGATTCGGAGAGATGTTCAACCCCCATTAAATGCCAACGCTCCCGCTACGGGAACATGTTATATATTCTAAACGGTTACAGTTATTAAAAAAATTTCAACTGCTTTATCATATTGGCATCTTATGTATATAAAAAAAATATATAAACTTTATTTAGTTAATGCGCTTAATATAGCGGCGCTTAATGGGTTAAACAGCAAGATAATGTTTCGATGAATAAGATAAATAAAAAAATCTCATTCACTTACAACTTGCACACAAAACTCAATCTTACAAGGGAACAAAAATCTTGAAATCAACTAATAATTTTTCTGTAGATTTTGAGGTGCTGAATTGAAATATGTCAATTTTTTTAACCAATTGAACTTTTCTTGATTTATTCTCAGAAAACGCTTTATCCTGTAATGCAAACAGAAAGTTCCAAACAAGAAAGTACAATGATAGAAAGTTTTCCGCCTCCAAACCACGAGCTTTCGGTTTTGTCAAATAGGAGTGATTTACAAAATTGCCATTTGTTATTTTGTCCAAATTTTATTGACTTTAATTTGAGACTAGGAAATGCCAATGCGTAGTAAGAGTAGCTAATAAGATAGAGTTTTCTCATTATTTTAGATATATCTATCTAGCCCCATCGTGTCAATTCAGCGTTTTTCTATTCAACAGTTTGTCCTTTTTCAGGCTCAATAAAAACATTTGAAGCTTGTTT
This sequence comes from Maratus speciosus, assembly GCA_963932465.1. Lineage (NCBI taxonomy): Eukaryota > Metazoa > Arthropoda > Arachnida > Araneae > Salticidae > Maratus > Maratus speciosus. The sequence goes on from OZ010799.1 coordinate 296,574,603, forward strand.
GAGAGTCCAGCTAAGAGTCAGTACTCTGTACTGAGACCCCGCTATGGGTATGCGTTAGTAAATTCGCAACTATATTCGCAATTGTAGTTTATGGCAATCACCTCCTATTATTTCAAGAAATTTAATACTTTAGAACTTCTGTTGTGTAAATAGGAAAGCTCTCCTACAGATTTTGAAGCTACTTAAGAAAGAAAAACATTGATAACAGTAATTGATAAAAAAGTACACTGTAAAAAAAACGACATTTTAACAGTACAATATACTGTTCATCACGCGCACAAATTCGATCCCAGTGAATGTGCTGTATCTTTCTTTGGTTTTCTGACTATATTAACATAGAAAATACAGTAGTTGCGTAAAATTAACAGCACAATGTGCTGGCAATTTGGACACCAGCAGTTTGTGCTGTTTAAAATTTGCGTCCAAATTGCCAGCACATTGTGATATTTATTTTACGCAACTACTGTATTTTCTATATTAATATAATCAGGAAACCAAAGAAAGATACAACACATTCACTGTGATCGAGTTTGTTCTGGCAAATTTACAGTGGTTTTTTTACAGTGTATATAGTTATGTCATTTAGTCAACATAATTCGGAGTTGCGAATGGGACAATTTAAAGCATTACTGTATGCAATGAAAACGCATATGATGAAATATACGAACAGGACCAGTGGAAAAGGAA